>OY744462.1:2173622-2532031 GCA_963556145.1 Hygrocybe punicea | reverse complement strand
AAAAATGGCCGCCGAGAATATTGAATTCCACGGAGAGAGCGTAGGAAGAACTGTCCAAATATTATTAAGAGCTTAACAGATAATAAGAATGATAGTTGCAAACCTTACGAACGCGGGAGCAAAAGCACGCGAAAAACACATAGCGAATTGAACCAAGCCGTTCGTCGCTCCCAACGATGACGGATTGGGTGTATTCTCCTTGACAAGTATCATGCTTATCCTGAAGGGGGAATTTGGAAAGGAAAAATACAACCAATCATAGTACTCACGAATACGCCAAGCATCCGATCCTTGACATAACCAACACTATCCCAATTCCGATCCAAAGCACCACGCTCGTCCTCGAATCAATCAATCCAGTGACCTCGTCCACGCCGCTTTGAGCGATGACATTGAGCAGAGGCATGACGAGAAACGCGTAAGGCCAGGCGTACATGCAGTAATTGTACAGGGATGTAGTGCTAGACTTGCGCAAAAGGGACGGCATGAGGAAGAGCTGGATTATGATGGAAATACTGCCACTACCAGCCAGGGCGAGTCCAATTTGAGATACCTTATCTTATTGGATGAGCTTACGATTGTGCACTTTGGATGGTGTGGCTCACCGTGAAATCCAAACCTCCAGAGTGGATAGGGGAATAACAGAACAGGACAAAGACAACATCAAATGCGGTGGCGATGAAGCTTAGTACACAACCAGAGGTGCACAAGGCGCGGATGACGGGTAAGGAGAGCAGAGATATCATAGTCGCAGGGGCAGATGGTAGAGGGGATAAAGCCATACTCTGAGTTGCACCATAAGACGCTTTTTCTGTCTTGTGACGACGTTTGCCTGGGAGAGTCTACAAGGACATCCATCAAACTTGAAGAAGAAAGAAAAACCAAGATGAAATTTGACCTCCTCCAGAGAATAATACGCAAATGCAGCTGAAGCAAAGGCGATGAGAGCAGACAAAAAGCAAGGCAAGAAATAAGGGAAGGTCCTGAATAGTTGATAATTGAACAAGCTGGGAAATTTGGTAGCTGGATTTGAGAAAGAACCACCCAGGAGTGGACTGTTGAACGCAAAAAGTCAAATTATTTTCCAGTTGACCGATGTAATGACATAAGTGAGAGGACTTGCCCGATGACAGATCCTAGAGGCCAGAATAGTCCATACACTGGGAATGCGACCGCCTGGTTGGTGTGGTCTGTAAGTTCACCAAGCACGGCGTGAAAGACGGCAACGTTTCCAGCAAACACGCCGGCTGGAAAGCAGTGAGCCAATGGTTTAGGAAGATAAATGAAAAGATCCACCCAAAGCACGTGAGGCGAGGGCTTCGGCAAGAGATCGTGAAAGCCCGAAGAGTATGGTAGTTATTCCAAGACCCAGGGTTCCGACAAATATAACAGGCCGGCGGCCAACGACGTCTAGAAACAACTGATGTCAGACAGAAGGGGGGTGGCAAGATTGAGATCTCACCGCTGAGTCTTGCCCAATGGTAGATAAAACAGAGTTGGAAAATTGCACAAATACTCTCCTTTCGAATGAAAGCAAGTGGCGTTTGGGCACTGCAAGGCTCAGATCAAGGAATGGGGAAGGGCTTCACTGACCACAAGACCGCTGTAGAACCCAATTTTTGAAGGGTCGTCTGTGAGATGCAAGTCATTCATAAACTCATTGACGTATGGAAAAAGTTGGGTAAACGCGATGGGATCTACAACTCTGACGGAACATAGAGCTGTGAGCTGAAGTATGGGCAGTGGTGTAGGTTTAACGTTGACGGGCTGCGCTTCAAGAGCAGGGAGTTCACATAATAGGGGACATGAATCGTCATAGGTTGATGGGCTGAACGTGACGGATGCCATGGAAGGAGATGGCGGGAACCAAGGAATCAGATAGCTGAGGGGTCTGATTTATATGCCATGGTTCAACACCGACAAATTGTTTGCTTAGCGGATAGAAACATCGAGACCTAAAGGCCTAACAGCGCAGTTTACGTCTGAGAAGAGATGCCATACATTCTGCCGTTGGCATCGTGACTGAGAATCTAATTGGAAAAGACTGTACATCAGTCTCCTGAACCGCATTGGGCAACCTAGGACAAGCAGACGGGCTTATCGTGGAGGTCGCTGGGTACGAGGAACGCAACTGCCAGTGGTTATCAACAAAAACGTAAAAAGGCAGACCAAACAAACACCAAACACAGTCAGCCCTGACTCTCACACAACCGTCTCAGACCCCCTTCACAAATCTACACAAAAACTCTTTAACAAAATGAACGTTGCAGCGAGCGACCATCCACTCCTTGTCGCGCCTCGTCCAGTCCGCATAAGCAGCGGTCACTTCACTCGTGCTCATCCCGTCCGATTCGTGTCGCCGCCCTCCGAACAGTTCGAGAGACTGAAGATAACCGACGAGCGTGACGTCGACGACCGCAGAATCGGTCTGTACGCTGATTCATCGCCTGTCTCGGACAAGGACTTGTCATCTCCACGGTCCTCATCTTGGTGAGTATTTCCGCCTTCCAATTACCGCTCTTAACATACACAAACCTTATGTCCATCTTTTACTTGTGACACCTCTAGCTCCGGCCTTCCTTCTGAGGCTCTTGAAGAGTTTCTCTCCATTCTGAGACCCTCATTCTTTCGCCCAACATCACCGAGGCTTCGAGCCCGCCTCCAAAGCAGCACAATTTCACTTCCTAATTTCCCATACGAGCATTCCAACTCATTCATAGGTCGAGCACGCCTCGAACTCGTGCCGCAAACACCCGAGTCGAACAACTTCCCCACAGTCAAAGACCCGGATCTTATGCACCCAGGCGGAGATTTTTCCCCAGAGACATCAGAATCCGTTCTGGAGGGAAATTCCGAGTTTGATGCCGACATTCTTACTGTAAGATGGCGTACTTCTCATAACCACTGTCCGTGTTTCCTGCGCTTCCTTTCTCACCTTATGATCCGACTCATTTGTCCCCTTTCAGCTTCCCCCATCTCCCGAATGCAAACTCGCAATCCATTCCAACGTCATCCCTCCTATGAAACGGGTGCACAATTCGGGCATTCCCCAATCCCGCCGTCACCTGCCACCGTTCCCCTACCTCTCCCTACTCCCGACGAACTGATGGAGACATCATAGGTCGTGCGAGGTGACGCCTGTATGGTTGATCGTGGCGCGTGTCATCCAGGCCCATATTCTCTCATGCCACCAGAACCTTTTGCAAATCATGTGCCTGTCTCCTCTATCTTATCTCTCGCGTATATTTATATCTTAGCGGCATTTGTTTTCTTCTTATTTCCACGTGTACTCGTCTTCCGCTTCCTACCACTGCAGGTATCTATACAAGGATTGTCTCTACCAGGAGGTCATCATAATTATTCTGTATAATGGCATTAATAAAAAAATAAAATCTCTTTGGTGTTTCTGATATGATGGTAAAAAAGATCTTCCAATAAAAAAGATCTTCCATACCTAGACGAAAAATAGGTCGCCTAGACCCTTGCAAATCAGTCATTTGCAAACCGTACTTTGGATGAAAACGCTCCCTCTGTGACATCCTTCCAATGCCTGGCGGATGCGATTGCCTGCTGCGTGGACGCAATCTAGGGTGGCGAGGGCAGCAGAGGCTGACGGGGGACTGCTGATACGTAGAGTTGGTGAAGAAACCCTACGCAGTCGAACAGAACCGAAATCCGCTCTACCAAAGTGATTTGCTCTCTTCCGCGGGGAACTCTGGGAATTCAAGGTCTGAAAAACTTCCAAGAGGAAGGACAGCAAACGCAGCAGACATCCAGGAATACCATCTGGTCTGCAGAATAGGTTGGAATTATATCAAACAACCAAGCAGCCCGAGCAGAGCCGGTTGGATTTAGATGCCAGTTTTCACTGGTGAGGGGAGCGACCAGGGGCGTAGCCGTTGTAGTATGGTTGCTGCATGTCGAAGTTTTAATCGAACGGGAGACTTGTGATCCCGCAAACTTTGGAGCACAACCCCCCAAAGCCATCTACGATCATGATCAAAGTGCTGACCGTAGCCAGGGTGAGATGACGAGTAAGAGCGTGCAAGCTAGATGCTCTATATTGAGCGTCACTTACCCTATGTGGTCCGTCGGCGCTCCACCACATCCTCCATCTCAACCCTCGCAAAGATCTAGAAGTGGTCATAACACGACCACGACCAGGACGCGTCGAGCTTGTGGTGTTCCGGACGATGCGACGGCTAGGATGATGAGGACATAACGAGGGGTAGGAGGACAAAGTCCGAACAACCAAATCCTCTCCTTCCGACCAGCAATTGGACTAGAGACACCAAGTACCCTGACGATCTACTCTAGTGTTGAATTTCTCATCGAAATCTGCGTAGAGTTGTAAAGTCTCAGATCTTCAGTCAAACGCATGTTCGAATACCTGCATGTTTTGGCACGCATTCTCCCTCTTGAGTCTTGATCATGTCGCCCACGGACTCGTTTTACAATAATAATCCGGCCAACACGACCAGAGATCCTTCGAAGCCAGCAGTTGAGCTCGACGTTAGCATTGTGTTTATCGAGGTTGGTCAGAGACTAGGAAATGTTGGTTCATGGTTCACATGTCCACATCAATATTCCACTGGCAACCGGAAAGGTGGTCAAACACAGTCTAGCTAAGTCCCAAGTCCCAACGGATAAGTCAAAGTGAGGGCAGAAGAACGACGTCCTTGCTACGACTCGGAGCGGGCGGTTGTTGCCTGGGCCAGTTACGTGAAGTGGTAGTCAGCGCTGTTACTTGACCATGGACTCGGAAGTGACACAAGATACAGACACCCTCCTAGCCCTTGTATCTAGTCTTTTACAATCTCCTCTACACGACCAAGCCCTACTCCTAGACGCACTCATAGAGTGTAGCGGCGATGCCAGGAAGGCGGCTCGCCTCCTCAATTCAAAGGCAGAGAAGCAACGGGGCAAGAAACGGAAACGGGCCTCTGACTTGAAGGATTGGTTGACACCCTCTGTACCAAATTCTGACCGAGGAGAAGGGATTTCTGGGGAAAACTCGAAGACAGTCTCATCCTCAGTCCCGAGGTCGTCCAAGTCTCCAACGAAACCCGTCGTGGACCTGATGTCAGTCTTGCGCCAGCCGCCTTCTGCACCTCAGACGATACCACGACTATCACCCCTGACGCTGCTCAACCCATCTCTTGTCGCTCTGCACACGCCCTGCACGCTCCATCTGTCTGTTCTCCCTCCTGAGTTGGCTTGCAGGCTATTCTACACCATGGTTGACGCATCTCGGGGCTGGCAGAGGAACAAGTGGTGGCTTTTTGACAGGTTGGTGGAGAGTCCTCACCGTACTTCGTTCTACGCTAGAAAGAACGATGGCGTGAAAGGCAATGAGTCATGGCAAGAAGCAGCTCAATACTGGTGAGCCGAACTTCCTGTAATGCACCTCACGTTCTTTTTTCAATGGATCTCTGGCAGGTACAACGGTCGAAAGACTGATACGCCAGCAGTATTCCCCCCTGCAATGGAGGAGGCTTGCGAGATCATTGAACGCGTCGTCAACTCTGAAATGCGGAAGCGGAAGCGATTCCCTCTGGAATGGGATGGGACTGGGTCGGAGGGACAGATATGGCGAGCCAACGTCGCTGCATCCAATTGCTATGAAGGCGCGAAAGAAAGTGTGGGGTTCCACTCCGATCAAATGACATACCTGGGGCCGTACCCTACAATTGCGTCTTTAAGTCTTGGTTGGTGTCCTGGGTATTGATATTTCTGTTTACTACACTGATGTTGTTTCCACAGGTACGAGAAGGGTGTTTAGCCTTCGAGAGGTTATCCCATCTAACGAGGCAAGTACGCGTCGTGCACGAACCTTTAACATTCCTTTACCCCATAATTCAGTGAGCCATTTTCTACTCCAGATAATATATAACGTTGGGCTAACGATTGAATCCACTAAGCTAACCATCATGCACCCACCAGCACAAGAAAATTTCAAGCACTCTATTCCTCCGCAGTCTACGATAGACCTCTTCCACCCGCCATTTCCTTGTACACCCTCATTTCCCATTACGCCTTCGAAATGCCGAATCAACATCACTTTCCGCTTTTATCGTCCAGATTTCGAGCCATCTACTACACCTCGATGTAAATGCGGATTACCTACCATTTTGAGGGCAGATATGAAGGGTAGAGGCGGGCACGATGGCGAAAAGGTAAAATATTGGTGGGTTTGTTATGCAGGGGCGCAGAATGAAGGCAAGGGTTGCAGTTTCTGGAAAGTGATGGATATAAAAGCGGAAGGAAGAGGACCTGTAGTGGGAAGTGTAGAAGTGGGAGGATTGGGTGATAGCGCTGTACTGATTGAGGAATAATCGTTGAGGGTGTTATTCCTACGAGTGGGGACATCTCCATAATTCACCATACTGTACAGCACTGAGCACTTGAAGAAAAAAAGAAGTTTTTCCTGATGAATCGCTGCCTGGGATTGGTCCTTCGCGTTGCCAGCCTGTATGCCGGAGGTCGTCATTGGTGGTGAAAATCACCTTGGGATCAAAGCTAAATGCTTTAGAGGCTTCTTTGATGCGAAGCCGACGTTGAATCGCACAACAACCTCTGGCAGAAAATGTGTATTCGCCCACTTCGAGCACAGGAGCGCGGCCCTCGAGAGGTAGAAAACATAGCCAACCACCGGCTTATTATGACTTCCACGTGGGCACACATGAAAACCGGCACATTTGCGCGTTGCTCGTAAACCATCACTGGTCCCCGCAGAAACCGTCATCAGGATGGCGGACGACCGAGTTGCAAGGCCGCCCACAGATCAAGGTAGCCGTCAAATAGTAACGGCTTTTTCTCTGCCTATGATAAACTCACCTATCATTCCAGAAGCGGCCCCTTTACTTCACGACACCGAGGGGGAAGATGGGACAAGCCATCGCCCGAATATCTCATTTGCAAAAAGCATCACCTCCCTTGTACACGAACCCTTGACTGCCTTGACGAAAGCCCTTCTCATTATTGCGCTTATATTTCTCCTGTTGAGCTCCGTATTCATTGGCCTATTTGCGGGTGCGCAACACAGGTTGCAATTAGAAAGAGAGAGGCACCGTGACGATGGTAGCACCGAGAAGCCCCCTAGTCAAACTATCACCCAGACTGAGATTGGGACGTCGATCATTGTGCATCCGACTACTATCGTGCTTACGACCACAACAGTGTCCACAACTACTAGCATGTCTACGACTACCGCTGTCCCTGCGCCTCTGCCCACTCCTTCTGAGAAAGTAACCTAATTCTTTTTCTTTATTTCGTTCGATGAATTTATTCGTGTCCACATTACAGGCCGTATGCTTGACTTCGCAATGCATCATTCTTTCTGCATCCATCCTGTCCTCGATTGACTCCACTCAAGATCCTTGCGAGAATTTTTACGCTTTTGCAAGTATGTTGACTCCGACTACCTAAATTCTTCTTCCATTTTCCTTATCTTACCTGGATTCAATTCGTAGACGGTGGCTGGCTGAACTCCCACCCACTACCTGCCGATAAAGGCAAGCTTGCCACTTTTAACGTGCTAGAACAACAAAACAAGCAACTCTTACAACATATTTTGGAATCGAATTCGTCCCGCTCACTTGTGTCTGTCTATGACGATGAAATACTGCGGAAACTCCGACGTCTCTATTCGTCCTGCTTGGACGAGAAGACGTTGGACACCATCGGCACAGAGCCTCTGTTGCGCTTGGTTCGGATTGTTCGTCAGTTGTATAGGGGTGAAGGGACGGATATTTCTGGCATATCCAGGGGTGTCCAGGATAAGAAGCATGGTTTGACGGCCGCTGTCGCTTTCCTTCATTCTAAAGGTCCGCCATCTTCTGTCGTAGCCTCAACTTTCATCTCATCTCCTATGGGCTTAGACATTAGTGCGCTATTCGATATTAATGTCGACGGCGACATTGGAGCGGATCCTAATCGTATGACTCTTTGGTTTCGTCAGCCTAGATTTGGTCTTCCGTCCAAGGTCAGCAATAACCATCTCCAAAATATTTACTTCAGTTAAAATTTGCTCCACGTCAGGAATATTACGAAGAAGAGCCTGTTCGGGCACTTTACCAGAATGTAATCGAACGGTTGCTATTTACGCTATCTGACGAAGCCAAGGATCAAACTCCACAACAGTCACCTGCATTGATTGCGGCTGGCACTGGTGAGAATGTTTGGCCCCCCTGGTGGCCCCCCTGGGGTGACGGTGAAGACGACAAGGATCACCGCAACCCCGCCGAAAAAGCCCGCGATCTCGCCAAGAAGGTTGTTGAGTTCGAAGCTCAGGTAGCGAACGCTAGCCTCGATCTGTAAGAGAGTCTTCATTCTTCTACGAACTCATACACAGATGAAACATTGACAGGGAAATCCTTGATCTGGATCCTATTGCAACGTACAATCCATTTCCAATCTCCAATCTCACGGAATCTCTCCCAGAAATACATTTCTCAGAATACTTCTCCGCCTTCACTCCGCGGTCGTTCCCTGAAACGGTCATCATCACATACCCCGCGTATCCTGCCTCGCTCTCCACGATACTCGCTACTACGTCTTCTGATGTCATTGAGGCTTACCTCGTAGTTCGTGCCGCATTGCATCTGGCGCCTCTCCTTGGGTTAAATACTGAGGCTTGGAAGGCAGTCAGGAGCTTGGACGAGGCTTTGGATGGGATCAAGAAGGGGGCTGTTGGCGATCGGGCGGAATTTTGTGTTGGGAAAGTGGAGCGTGCCCTGGGATTTGCGGCTGGCAGGTACTTCGTAAATGAGACTTTCGGTGGAGAGTCTAGAGAGAAAAGCACCAAAGTTATCACAGGCGAGTTTATTCCTTGAATTGTTTTAGAGCACTGTAATTTGACGGTCTCCGTTCAGATGTCATCAATTCATTTACAGCCTCACTTCCCTACATCGAATGGATGGACAAAGAATCAGCTGGGGCTGCTGCTGAGAAGGTATGCAATTTTACCCCGAAAAAGTCAAATAGTTTATTCGGCCACATTCATTTTTTATTCATTACAGGCTGATGCGATTCGTGTCAAAGTTGGGTTTCCTCTATCACCGAACACTACAGATGCGAAATCCATAGCCAAGTATTACGGTTCTGTCGAGATAGACGCGAACGAGTTCTTCCAAAACATGCTTAATGCTGCGTCAGTTTTTTAATGATTCTCATTGGATATACTGAGCTCGCCCTTCACAGTTCGAGTGACACATTTAAGAAATGGTCTCACTTGGGCAAGAGGAGGGACCCATTATCATGGGAGATGTACCCCTCTATAGCGAATGCTTACTTCAATCCGCCTGCTAATGAGGTATGTCCCAGGTCGTCGCTACTAGAGAATAACTGTGACGACTATTTAGATTGTCTTTTCTGCTGGATTTTTGCGACCTCCTTTCTTCTCGCAAGACTGGCGAGTTAACTTCACCTTTGTCTTCCTTCATGTTCCTAATGAAGCTTTAGGCCCTCATATATTTCATATGGCGCGTTCGGACAAATTGCGGCGCATGAGTTAACTGTGAGCTTAGATGACGCCATCCACAACGTCTTCTCAAAGAATATTTTCAGCATGCCTTCGATTCTGTCGGTAGACATTATAATCAACATGGAAAACTGGAGCAGTGGTGGACAAACACTACGAGTGAGGGTTTCAAAGCGAGACAGGATTGTATTGTCAAGCAATATTCGGGCAAGTCCGTCATTTTTGGCCATCTTCATTGTCAGTTCAGAGCGTCCTTTGTTTAGCTTATACGGTTGATGATGGCAAGGGCGGAGTCGTTCATGTTAATGTGAGCGTCATTGCTTTTCTGACGAGAAGTACCTGAACCTGACATTCCTCATTATCAGGGCAACTTGTGAGTCGAATCCCCAGAACGACATTCTTTCTATCGAACGCCGGGTTTCAGGACAGCCAGCGAGAACATCGGAGACTCAGGTTTAATCCATGCTTATCGTGCTTGGAAGGCACAGTACGAATCGTCTTTCGTAGCTGGCGATGAATACATCCTCCCCGGCTTGAACTACACCAGGCGAGATATTTTTTACCAAACTGTTAGCTACTTGTCGTTTTGACAGACAACACTAGAGAACAACTCTTCTTCATAGCTTTTGGGCAGGTATATGCTCAAAATATCAAACCATCTTCTGTTGTACGTGCATCCTTACCTTAATGTGGACGATATCTCACTCGGATGCTCAGATACAAGATATCCGGACTGATCCTCACTCTCCGAATCATTTCCGCGTCGATGGCACGTTATACAACATTCCGGAGTTCGCGAAGGCATTCACATGCTCAAAGACAGCCAGGGTAGGTTCAACCACGTCTACCTTTACATCGGTAGTGGTTAATTTGTTGTATTGACAGCTAAATCCACCGCCAGAAAAGCGATGCATTTTCTGGTAGATCAGGGTCGCTCGTTGGAGTCGATAATGTGTATGTTATGATGATGACAGGGTACCCTTTCCAATACATTTGTACGAAAAAAATCATCCATCAGTCATAACGTCTAAAGCACGCCTTTGGTGCTTGGTATGTCATTACTTCCTGTTCTTTCGATGGCTTGGCGTATAGCCAACGCCAAAGCTTTGAAAGCGGACTCGGCTCTGGGAATGAATTCTCAGCGATAGACAATATTTTTGAAGGACCTAGACATCACCGATGATGGTCGTTTTCGCCCCGAAGGACGTCAATATGTAGTGTGACACCCGCAGCCACAGCAAAAGAATAGAAGATGTGAGGAATCATCTCCGTGGAGAGGTCGCCAATTTTTTCCCGCTTTAGTCCCAAATTTGAGACGCAGTATGGACGTGAACAAATGTCTATGACTGCTCTAGAAAGAGCCTATTCACATCTGCATCAGGAAGAGGATAGGTATGCGATGAATGGTGTTTACTTCGTCGAGGGGAGCGAACCCTGTGCCGTAACGGCGAATACCTCGCAATTCGCCTAGTGCTTCCTTGAATGCGGAGCCGAGGGCAATAGCGCTGTCCTGTGGAAACGAAGCATCCACATAGGTTAACGGAAAGATTCCAGAGCGTGGCAGAGCTACTCATCTGCGGTGTGATGATCATCGATCCAGAGGTCGCCTGTACATTTCATAGTCAGAGAAATTCCACTGTGCTTCGCCAACGCCGTATACATCTATACAGACTATGTCCGTCGATATATATATTGGAGAAAAGTAGAGGTTTCTTACATGGTCAAGAAAGCCCAGACCAGTCGAGATATCAATTACTTGTGCAATTGACGACCCAGGAACATTGTCGAGATCTATCGTGACCTCGATTTGTGTCTCGTTCGTCTTGCGGGAAATCTTTGCTTGTCTTGCCGCCATAAAGGTGTTGAACAACAACCATAAACAACGCCTCGGGCGTTGCGGAGGGCGATGGACAACAGCAATAAATAAAGGCAATGGCTTTTTCGTTATCGCAAAGTCTGGCGACCACGCGTTTGTTTCCTGGTGCTTGTCCTTACCTGAAGTCTCCCACTGTCAAGAGCGTTGTTGTTCGTAGATATATCTTCAATCTTTTTGGGAGAACGTCGGCGCGAGCGCCAAAAACCGGCAAAGAAAATGCTCCAATCCTGGCCGAAGACAATTTATTCCATCCGTTTTCAAAGTCCCCCTTTCCAGAACTCCGGGCCAGAGGAGAAGCTGTTCGGTCCCTGGCTCCCTGTCCGGTCTGTGCTTCTTCGCACAAGCACATCCACGCACATGCCCAAGCGCAAGCCCGAGCCGTCAACTTTGAGTGCCCAGGCTGTGGCTGGCCCACGCATTGTACAGAAGAACATTGGAAGAATGATGAGGAGCACATGAAATACTGCTCCAGACTCAGAGAGGTTAACGAAGATGAACATGATCTGCGAAGTGGAAGAAAGTTGCGTGAATTTGAGCTACCTGGTAAGTCATGTTATCCTTTGATCGACATGAAAATTCATTCCCTTTTTTCCCTTGATTATTAGGACCACAGGCATATGAAGAAGCCATCTCATTTTCAAACTGGGATGTCTTTTGGTATACCCGCGGATTCCCATCCATGGACACCGAGCGCTCGCGCCGACACGCTAGTAAATTGCTCACTTACCCCATCACTATTGGATCTGTTCTTCATCAAAATAGTGGTCTCACACTAAGCAATCAACGCGTGACTCCTGAGGGTTGTCGCTCTCTGGCTGGTGAGTCTGTCTAGACACGTCGATCTCCCACTGGCAACATCATTCACACAATATTCTAGCACTTCGTACTACATTACACGTTCCTGCAGGCGCTCCAGAAACTGAAGAAGCTGGCGCCAGTAAGCCACAGATTCGACTATTCATGCTTGGTGCCCGAGCCGAGTCATCGCTGCCTCCCCATGTGTGGGAACAGTTGTGCATGCTATTTCCTTCTGCTCAATTTCATCTTATTTTTATTGGCCCTCAAGTCTCCCTACCAAAACCTCCCAGCGCTCAGCAAAAATCATCGGAATCACCATCATCCGCCGCTAGTGAATCAAGCACTCAAACACCCACTCCGCTGCCCACGGAATTAAAGAACGAAAAGCCGGTCTATCTTCCCAACGTGTATGAACCGCCGCCGCCGCAACCAATAGCACGCCATAAACGCACACGCTCATCTCTGGAGCTCTACGGGGTACCCTCCTACACTGTACCATTCACTCCCCAGCTGACAATCACAGGCCTGCAAACCAACTACTCCGAAGTCCACCCTCAATTCCAGGACACCTTTGATCCATACACCGATCTCTTCTTTTTGTTTTCCCCCGGTTTCGGGTTCCCTTCCGTTACGTCAGCGTCTGAGTTCGACCCAGAACCTCTTCTGCAGATCGCCTCTCCGACAGAGTGGGGCCCTGTTGTTCCGATGCTCCTGGCTACAAAATGCCCGATATTCGTCACGGGATTCTCTCCAGCGGACGTTGAACGAGACGTCCGGTCACTTGCCACTGCATCTGGAGTGGCAGGTCAGTTTGATTGGGTTGTAACCCCTGGGCCAAATGCATTTGGCAGTGAGAAATGGGAAGTGGCTGATTTCGATCCGAGGGTGATGGTGAAGACGAACTGGGGTGTGTGGGGTATACGAGGGAAGGGGAGGGAAATCAGGGACCGAGGCTCATGGATGTAAAGAACAGACTTAGATTCTAGACTCAACTCGGAGAGACAAACACAATTGACCTCTGACGTTGGTTGTGTATTTACACAATCAGGTTGGTTGTACACGAGTTGCTTTCGATAAAAACATCAATACATCGTCGACCGGGCCATCTAGGTCTGCGACTTCTTCATCTTCAATTGAGTAAATCCCATCCTAAGAGCCTCAAGTTCCAAAGCCGTAAGATACCCAGTGTGCTTCCACTTCTCCAACACGGAGAGGAGCTCACTCGTCGGCCAAACTAGTACGCCTTCCAATGATTCGTTGTTCGTGAATCCGAGTTGAATCAAGGACGGGAGCAAGTGGAGCATAGACGGTTGGCAAGATCCTAGAAAATCCTTGATGCTCTTGATAGGATCAGCACAACTGGATTTCGGGGCAGCCGACATCGGCGAAGCGGGAACTTTGCATTCCAGCGACGTCTTTGGTTCTTGGGATTCAATATTGGCACCCGAGCCGGAGGATTCCTCACTGGATGGGGGTGAAGGCGACTGTGAAAGATGATTCAGACAACAGAAAATAATTAAACAACTGCAGAGCTAACAGAACAGATGGATTCTTCGTAATATTGACGAATGTTGGCCAAAGGTGAGCGTTTTGCCGCGGCCCTTACAGGGCGAAGCGACTTTGGGCTAGCAGTATTCTGGGTAGAGTCGTGATCTATCAAAAAATCCTATAGGTACAGTCAGAACTTGTCAGCGGCGACGACCAGAAATCATACGGGGTCCGAGTCGTCCTGGTTCTCATTCTTGTTTGAATCCTCCCTGCGACGTTTCCATGACATCCTTCCAATGTACTGCTTAGTATATACTCTCAAGCACAAAAGGACCTTCGTCTGGGGATCCTTCAGGAACAGGGGATACGTTGCACAGACCTGTTTAGCTAGATAAACAACGCGGAAGTTGAAAAAAATGACGAGTCACAGCGTCACCTGGCTCTCATAATCCGTCCAAGCTTCATTGGATTGTTGCGAGGCAGAAAGACTGTAATCAAAGTGTTGGTCGGCCATTCTTCTTACATCCGCCTTGAGATGTTCATGATTGGAAACTGAACTGTCGAGGGCAATTTCGACGAACCATACCTTTATATCGTTAAAAACCTGAGAGTGTAGTTTCAAGCCAAGTGCATTCTGGAAGCGAGAAGTTTTGACAGAAGGTTTCCTGCCCTGCATGAGGTAAGTCGTCGGTATATTTTTTTTTTGTGCGGGTAAGTGAACGCACGCAAGATAGAGGGCTATCGGAGGCTTCATCGCTGGTACGATTGGATAAACCTGAAAAAAAAAAATTCAATTAAGTAAGCTATATAAACTGCAAGCATTACTGACGGGGCATAGCAATGTGGTAGTTCGAAGCAAAAGACGGATTATGAAAACCAACCACAATACGAACTTTGAACGTCGAACGCGCTTCCGCTCACGTGATCTAATTGCAATCCCGTGATGATATACTTCCGATCCCGTGATCTATCCTTATCTTATGGCCAGGAAAGTCCGGCTTTACATGGATTTTAAAATCACATCGCGATCCTCCTTGTCCTCCTGGATCTGCGCGCCTCTTGCTTTTTTACCTGATAGTGTCAATCCCAAACCTTCCTACCAAGTGCACGAGGCTTTGACCTGCAAATGCGGATCAACATCGGCTCGAGCTCACTATCCCAGAAACGTTCGGTTTATCCAACGGATCGTTAAGCCGCCTGCACAGAAGTATGCACAACAATTGGGCTGAGCGTGTAGATCGATGAATCGGATTTTTTAGCCTCGTGTTGTAACGCCCTTGGTGGTCCGTGACAAAACAGGTACGGAACATACTGGCAGATCGCCGAAGTATTCAAATATCCGCTCTGTGTTATCGATGTTATATGACCGACAAAAGTCCTACGTTATCCAACATAATCCAAGTCTATTCAGATGGGTGAAGATTAACTCGGGACAACAAACTTGAACTTGAACAAAGTACGTACCTTCAATTCTCCGCCTGCATTGCCTGGACTGTTTTTTTTTTACCGCTAAACTATGGACCCGCATCATTGAGCAGCAGATACGGCACGGGGTCCTGACTCAAGGTAATAGCGCAAATCCCGATCGTCTCGGAGGTATTGTATTGCGTTTCAATGCCAACTACTCGTCACATCTCAGATTGAGGTGTGTTGATGTGCTGAAGCGGAGCGTTCTGCTTTTGAAATGTGTCTCCGAGAAGACCCGCTCGTGATTACCCCCGAAGGACGTACAATGTCGGATGGTCAAGATCCTATCTCTGTCAATTGTAGGGCCAAGGGGCACTGAAACCGGATCTGCGGGACGGCTTGGCCGTTGTTTTTCCTTCGGCGGGTAGGACAATGTTGCAATATACTTGCCGCTGCAGATGCCGGTGATCGCTAAATGTAGGTAGTCCCGGATCTGCTGTTCTTAATGTAACTGATTTTAGAGCGTTTTTTCATGCGGATGGATCTCGGTCATGAATGTAAATCGTACACACCATGGAGGCAGCACATACTGTAAGCTCGGTGCATTGTTACATGGCATTGTTACGTAACTTCTGCAGCCACTAAGAGTTCAGCCACGATCGCCAAGGCTCTCCCACCGAGAGACAATGCGTGCGGGGGTACGTGTTGTGTGCTGACTCTGCCGCTGAGTCACCGTCATCAGCTGACAGCACAATACAGCTCTCTCATTTCAAGAAGAGACGGTAGAAAGAGCCCCCACCGTACGACACGTGAGTGGTGCATTATCCTCTCCGTGATAACCCTTGAGCAGGCTGACAGCACTAGTTGAGAACATGAGGATCGGAGGGTTCGCCTGTGACAGAACGCAGGGACTATCTCGGTGCGAAAAACACCGAAGCGTGATACGGGTGAACAGGGATTGATGACAGGCGCCATTAATGGGAGGCCATGCTTGGGCACATGCACGGTACTGGGCTTAGCTTGATAATTCCTGTATTAGGCGAACCATAAATTCTTTAAATGGAAAGTTGTTATTAGTGCAGTTTTCAGAAAATATATTATCGGCAACCTGTGCCGTGTTTAACCTACCTCGTGGCCAGACCGATTCAATGGACAGGGCTAACGTCTCCAAGTGCTTTGAATCTTCTGATGGAAATAAAACTGGTTGAGAGTGTGCATTCTAAATATCAATGGATAAGCACCAACATCCAGAACCAAAGTTTCCGTATGTGATAGACGCGAGGTAGACTGAGAGTAACCTTGGAAAGCAAGTGGGGTAGCGCGGGTCATGCACACCTTCAAGTTGGAAGGTCGTTCGAGACTGGAGCACACATCAACGGTAAGGCCGAGCCACAGAGCTTAACCTCGCACGTCCTACATGCTTTGAGGCTGTGTACAGGGAATTACCGCGGGGGATCGAGGATGCCACCTCCTCCAACTGTGAACATGGACCGAGTAGAACCTATTCGGGGCCTTCAAATAATCGAGTTTGAAACATTTGACGAGCGAAGACAACTTCGAGCATCCGTTGGTTGGGTGAGAGCAGCGCCTTGCGCGACTCCGCTAATGATTCTCGTCTCGCTCACGAACCGGTGATTTATCTTGGTCACTGCGAGAGGCCTGTTTCTGCCGTGAGAGGCGTATGGAATAAAGGGATTGGGTGAGCTCCAAATAGTGGCATAGTCAGCACCCAGCACGTCGGATGTATGTAGGCCTTGAGGTTCCACAGTTCCGCAGTAACTTTCAAGTTGGAACTTGCGATGTGACCTTCAATGACTCGGAAAGGCAATTTCTGCAGAGGTTTCAGAGGGGATTACGATACAAGTCCAAAGTCGACATCGGAGTTCAAAGCCGCGCTAACCGCATTTGGTAAGTAAGTTACGAAGCATGCGGAATTGCTCAAATTGTAGACATTTAACATTTGAATTTGAATAATGCTGAATCCACAGTGTCAGATGCGTCAAGGTCACGACAACGGCCCCCTTCAAACACTGAACCGTTTCAAAATAGTAAATAGTTCGACTCAGAGATGGATCCATAGACATTACAACTGGGTTTGACAACCAGAAATATAGACAGTGTGTCAACAAACTTGGTGGTGACAATATTCAATGGCGATAATATGCAATCTGAAAGTTCCAGCTTCCTGTAAGATAACCACGTGCATGATAAAGAATTAGGCATAAAATAACTTGGTAGCAATTTCAATAATCAAGCTGCAATTTTAACCGTCTTCGGCTCGCGAATTAATCTGCTGGGCGGGGGAACAAAAACCTGTTCGTGCGAATGAGAATTAAAACATGAGGAGTCGCTCGTCACTGACCCTAGACTTGATGCCTCCAGCGCCTGGTAGCCGAGTAGTGCCGGAACTGAGCCAGGAATCAACCTCGGCAGCAGCGCCACGTCCCTCACTGAAAATTCGACATCAGAGCACGGCCGCGAATGAGAGTGTGTCCTCACTTGATGCCCCAGACGATTAGAGACTGGCCTCGACGACAGTCACCAGCAGCGAATACGCCATCTACATCAGTAGAGTATTTCTGGTATGCATGGATGAGTCGTAAACAGGCCTGGTTAACCGTCACCCATACCTTGAGGGGAGTCTGTATATTCGATTTGGCGTCTTGTTTTACACCAAGGGCGTTAATCACTTCAGTCTGAGGACCCAAAAACCCAAGCGCTAAAAGGACCAATTGCGCCGGGAAGAATTTCTCCGACCCGGGTACTTCCTCCATCTTCCATCTCCCCCTGCTGTCTTTCGTCCATTCAACACGGACTTTGTTGATCGCCAAATTTGAGAATGGATACATCCAGGTGTCACAAGACTAACTTACCGGTATTCAGCCCCTCAAGCTTGCCATCTTTATCCACAACAAATTCTTTGGTTGATATGCAATACTCCCTTGGATCTGAGACCGAAAAAGTTATAACTCTATTGTGATCACAAACACTGTTAACCTCACCCGTGCCAAAATGTGCAGCAACTTCAGTATGACCGTAGTCCGTGCGGAAGATTCTATATCATTATGTCAGATTGATTTCTGCACAACAAAATGGATGATACTTGCCTTGGCCACTGCGGCCAGGGATTATCTCTCTCTCGTGCGGGAGGTGGCCTTGGTAACAGTTCAAAGTTGGTCACGGACTTCGCCCGGTGACGTATAGACGTGCCGATGCAGTCATTGCCGGTATCACCACCACCTATGACGATCACGTCTTTATCCCGAGCGTTGATATAGTTACCATCCTGCAACTCGGTGTCCAGAAGAGATTTGGTGTTCAACTATATCGGAGGCACAAGAATAAGGCTTTTAACAGGCAAAATTGTTGGTAGATGTAAGAACCTGCAAGAATTCCATGGCAAAATGGATACCGTCCGCCTCGCGGTTTCGTATCTTTAAATCGCGAGGCCATGTCGCACCAGTGCATATTACAACGGCATCGCTGTTGGCGTGAAGCTTGGAAGCATCGACATTGACACCAACGTGGGCATTGGACACGAATGTCTGGGAGGAGATACTCAAATCCAAACAAAACCAGTGATAGTAATGCCGGCTTACCACTCCTTCAGCAGTCATCAAGTCTAGACGCCGCTGAACCACGGACTTCTCCAGTTTCATGCTATTGGCAATATGTCAAGCTCCTTTCAGAAAGCTGCAGCTCTGAGGATACGTACTTTGGAATGCCATACATGAGGAGACCACCCATTCGATCATTACGGTCATAGACAGTCACCAAATGACCAGCTTTATTCAACTGATCGGCGCAAGCTAATCCTGCAGGACCTGATCCAATGATAGCAATCTTCTTGCCAGTTCGGAAGGCAGGAGGGTTTGGCGTCATCCAGCCCATTTCGAAACCCTAGATCAATAAGACAAAAATCAGCCCCACGAAACTGAAGGTGGCCAACCAAACTAGCCTTATCGATGATGGCACATTCAATACTTTTGATGCCCACCGGTTGTTCATTGATACCGAGCACACATGCACCTTCACATGGGGCAGGGCACACGCGGCCGGTAAATTCGGGGAAATTGTTCGTCAAAAGAAGCCGATTTAACGCGTCTCTCCATTGACCTTTGAATACCAGGTCATTCCACTTGGGAATGATGTTGGAGACGGGGCAACCAGAATCAGATTGGCAAAAAGGAACACCGCAGTCCATACACCGTGCAGACTGATATTTGAGTTCGCTCTCCGTTAATCGGGTTGAAATTTCATTCCAGTCCTTAACTCGTTTCCGAGGAGGACGGTACGCTTCATTCAAGCGCCGATACTTCATAAAACCACGGCTCTTATCAACTTTTTGAAGCCGCTGTTTGCTGGCGGATTCGTCAAGCAGGGAATCTTCCATGTCCACAAGGGACGGCTCGTGGCGTTTCTGGATAACGGGGTTAGGCGGACTCTTGGGTAATAAGATGTCCTCTAAGCCTTCGGAAGCGAGATCCACTTGGCTTGCCGTGCGTGAAGGGATCCAGTCTATGACGTTCAACCTCATTTTATCCTCCTTCTCCTTGGCCGCTTGTTCTTCCAGAACTCGCTTATAATCCAGGGGCATAACACGAACAAATAAGGGCAGAACATGGTGGAAGTCGTGCAGCACACGGTTGGCGACTTCGGAACCAGTGTAGTGGCGGTGATCTTCGATGAGACTACGCAGAGCGGCAATTTCTCTGGGATCAGTGACTTTCCCCAACTCTACCATCTCCATGTTCACCTTTGAGGCAAATGTATGTGCGGTGTCAAGAACATAGGCAATGCCACCACTCATTCCTGCGGCAAAGTTCCGGCCGGTGATACCAAGGACGACTACCCGACCACCCGTCATGTACTCGCATCCATGGTCCCCAGTTCCCTCGACAACAGCGTTAGCTCCAGAGTTACGGACAGCGAACCGTTCCGCGGCAATTCCACGGATGAAGGCTTCGCCAGATGTCGCGCCATAGAGACATACATTACCAATGATAATGTTCTCCTCTGCCTTAAAAGTCGACTGCTTTGGGGGATACACAATGAGGCGACCTCCAGAGAGACCTTTCCCAACATAGTCATTTGCATCACCTTCGAGTTCGATGGTGATGCCCGAAGCAAGGAATGCTCCACATGATTGTCCGGCCGACCCTCTCATGCGAATGTGTATTGTGTCCTTGGGAAGACCCTCCTCGCCGTACAGCTTTGAGATGCGATAAGATAAAGACACTCCCAAGGCACGATCTGTGTTGGTGACATCACATTCAATGTGAACAGGAAGACCTTTGGTAAGCGCGGGTTCAGATTCGTCAATGAATTTGTTGTCAAGGCGAATGTACAGTTTGTGATCTTGCTGGAGAACGCGGTAAGTGGCCGCTCCCGGCCGCATCTGCCACGCAGGTTTCAATACTGCAGACAGATCGAGATGAGCTGTCTTGAGTGTCCGGAGTTTCTCGTTAACCTTTAGTAAATCGGCTCTGCCCACCATCTCGTTGATGGTACGCAATCCCAATTTCGCCATATAGCCACGCAGCTCCTCTGCAAGGTAATAGAAGAAATTAATAACTTGTTCAGGTTGGCCCGCGAACTTGGCGCGGAGTTGGGGGTCTTGAGTGGCGATCCCAACGGGGCAGGTATTCACTACAAAACGGCAAGTTAATCAGAGCAGCCGGAGTATTTCACTGAACTCACAATGACATTTCCTCATCATAATGCAACCCATTGCGATCAAAGGCGTGGTTGCGAAGCCCCACTCTTCCGCACCAAGTAGGCAAGCGATAGCGATGTCACGACCAGTTCGAATTTGACCATCCGTCTGGACCGTCACACGACCCCGTAGATCGTTCAATACAAGGGTCTGGTGCGTCTCGGCAAGACCTAACTCCCAAGGCAGACCGGCGTATTTGATACCAGTCCACTTCGAGGCGCCAGTACCCCCGTCGTGACCGGATATTAAAATATGATCTGCCTTCGCCTTGGCTACACCACTAGCGACGATTCCCACCCCAACTTCAGATACCAGTTTCACAGATATACGCGAACGGGGATTGGAACACTTCAAATCGTAAATGAGTTGTTTGAGATCTTCGATTGAGTAGATGTCATGGTGAGGTGGCGGAGAAATGAGACCGACACCCGCAGTAGAATGACGTGTACGCGCAATCGGCAGAGAAACCTTGTGACCTGGAAGTTCGCCTCCTTCACCAGGCTTAGCCCCCTGGGCCATCTTGATTTGTAATTCGTCAGCATCAGCAAGATAGTTGGATGTCACTCCAAACCGCCCCGAGGCAACTTGTTTGATAGCCGACCTCATGGTATCACCGTTGCTTAACACGAGAGACCGCTCTGCATCTTCGCCGCCTTCCCCAGTATTCGACTTTCCACCCAAACGATTCATGGCCAAAGCTAGTGTAGAATGCGCCTCCATCGATATGGATCCGTACGACATAGCACCAGTAACGAACCGCCTTACAATCTCGTTCCAAGGCTCAACTTGTTCAATTGGAATAGGCGTCACATTTTCATATCGGAATTCTAGTAATCCCCGCAAGTGAACACCTTTAGCCTGGTCGTTGGCATTGCTTGCATATGCGTCGTAAGCCGTCTGATTCTTCTCTCTTACGGCATCCTGCAGATTAGCAATACCAGCAGGGTCGTTTATATGCGCTTCTCCCCCGTCACGCCAATGATATTCACCAGATTCTGGCATCCCAGGCGGAATGAGGGTCTCCCGACTCGGCCATCCACGTTCATGGAGTTCGAATGCATCCATAGCAAGAAGGTTAAAGGTAGTGCCTTGGACACGGCTAGCGGTACCAATAAAACAACGCTCCACTACCTCGCTGTGGAGTCCGAGGGCTTCGAAAATCTGTGCTCCTTTATACGATTGAAGGGTTGATATGCCCATCTTGGACATGACTTTGAGAATTCCATCATTAATGGAATGCCGATAATTGATCATGAGTTCGCTGATGGACTGGCCACTTTTAATACTGAAACCATTTGTGAGCAAACAGACAAGGGGAACGCAACGCAAGCTAGAACGTACAGCCCTTCCCGTCCGATCTTATGAATGGTTTCCATCATCAACCACGGGCAAATGGCATCGGCACCATAGCCAACAAGGACACACAGGTGATGCACTTCACGAGCTTCACCAGTCTCAACAAGGAGAGCAATCTTGGCGCGCTTCTTCTGCAAGACAAGGTGATGGTGGACCCCGCCACAAGCGACCAATGCCGACAAAGGAACACGGTCGGGCCCAGTAGCACGATCGGATAAGACGACGACCTTGATGCCGTCGTCGATGGCTTGCGTCGCCTCACAACATACCCGTTCGAGGGCAAGTTCATAACCAGGTAACCCGTCCTCCTTTGCGAAAGTAATATCAATCGTGATCGAAGGCCAACTGCTATACGCCAATTTGAGGTTCTTCATGGCATTCATCTCCTCGATCGAAATAAGAGGGGAAGGGAGAAGGATGCGATGGCACTGCTCTGGCTTCATTTCCAGCAAGTTACCCTCTGGTCCAACATACGCTTCGAGTGACATGACAATACTTTCTCGGATGGAATCGATAGGTGGGTTCGTCACCTGAGCGAAAAGCTGCCGGAAATAATCATATATAATGCGTGGTTGGGTTGCTAAAGTTGCCAGAGGGGCATCATTACCCATGGATCCCAACGCCTCTTTACCCTCCGATACCATAGGAAGCATAAGCAAATTCAACTGCTCGACAGTAAAACCGAAAGCAAGAAGTTTGGGGTCTGTACTAAGCGTGGTGTCATCAAGAGTGGGATCAATTGAAGTATTGCTGCGTTTGACGCGTTTGACGATGTTTGGGACGTGAAGGACGTGTGTTTCGACCCAAGAGGCAAAGTTTTGTTTTGTTGCCGTGTTGAGCTTCAATTCCTTGTCGTCTACGATTCTTCCCTCTAGTGTGTCCACAAGAAGCATGCGTCCAGGTTTGAGTCGACCTTTCTGGACGACCTTTTCCGGAGGTATGGACAGTGCACCAACTTCAGACGCACACACCATGATATCGTCGTTCGTAACCACAAACCTACAGGGCCTCAGACCATTTCTGTCGAGGTTTGCCCCACAGTAACGGCCATCACTAAACGCGAACAGTGCCGGACCGTCCCAGGGCTCTTGAAGGCACGCAGCCCAATTGTAGAAGGCTTTCTTCTGTGGATCCATACTGTCGTTGCCTTGCCAGGCTTCAGGAACCAACATCATTACAGCTTCTGGAAGGGTGACAACACCGTTGACAACAAGCAATTCAAGCACGTTGTCGAAGGCTGCAGAATCAGAACCATTGCCCTCAATTATGGGGTAGAGAAGATCCAGCTGATCACCAAAATGTGCCGAGGACAAAACACCTTCGCGTGCACGCATCCAATTTCTATTACCACGGATGGTGTTTATTTCACCTGGAGAAACCATTGTCACAGCGGACTTGTGCGTGTATGGACAAAAAAATACTAACCATTATGTGCGGCCCATCTCAAAGGTTGGGCGCGATCCCAACTAGGGAAAGTGTTGGTCGAGAAACGGGAATGAACCAAGGTAAAGTGAGAGCGATATAGAACATGATTGAGGTCATGGTAGTAATTGTACACTTGGGGAGGGCAAAGTTGTCCCTTGTACACGATGTTCTTGGAGGAAAGAGAGCAGACGTAAAACCCTCGCGCGAGCGTACTTTAAGTGATGAGAAGTTGAAATTGCGTGTTGAGCTTACATCGAGAAGAATAGAAGAACAGAAACCACAAACATGCTGTGCGTTGCGTGCTTACGCAGGACATAAAGTTGACGTTCAAAGTGTTTTGCATCGAAGACACCACGCTGGCTCACGGTTCCATCACCGTAGTGAGCACGGAGGACGACGAATGGTTGATAAATTGCAGGTTCTGTGCTGCTTGCTGCAGGACCAAGAATAGTTCCATCTGCAGGAACTTCCCTCCACCCTAAAACGCGTAATCCTAGACCAATTGCGATTTTTGAGAAAACGGCTTGAAAACTTTGCAACTGAGGATCGTTGGCCTTGAAAAATACGTTGCCAACAGCATATTCTCCCGGGTCGGGAAGAGTGCAACCCAAGTCCCTTTCAGCCTCCCGTTGAAAGAAAGCGTGAGGAATGGCGGTCATTACACCGGCACCATCCCCGTCGCGACTGTCTGCTCCGGTTGCCCCTCTGTGGGTCATGGCACAGAGGAGTTGACGGGCATCAGATACAATTTTGTGGTTCGCTTCACCCTTGATGTGGCAAATGAAGCCTACACCACACGCATCTTTCTCGTGTTCATTGAGATAGAGGCCTTGATTGGCAGGCATGGAGCCAGACCAGGAATCGGGATCACGCTCGACTGCGTTGAAGCCATAGATATTCTGTAGAGATGCGGTCTCAGAAACGAGGGGAAGAAGAACTGGAGCAGGATGTGCGTTGTGGACCAAGGAGAAGGCCATAGAAAAGAGAGAGGAAAAAAGGAGACAAGCACCGAGACTGTCGGTAAGAATTGAACTCTCCGCAACAACGATGGCTCTCACCAAGAGAAAAGGAGGGGGACAGCGGAGAAACGCTCCATATCAACTGAGCTGAGTCTGACTCGGACCTCCCATTATTGACAAAGCCGAAAAGGAGCTCTCAAAAACCCGATGGCCCGAAATAAAAGCGGCGTCCCGTCATGCAGCCAATCAGGTGGCTGGCGTTTCCGAGTGATCTCACAGTGATCTGCTGGCACAGCGGACTCGAGCTCATTCCCCATCCCTCCCCCACCCCCATCCCTTTCAATATCACATCAAGGTCACGACGAATGGCCAACCGTTCCCGACCCCTTGGCGTTGATCGCTATCACACGGAATCCAGAGCCCTCAAGCCCAGTAGTACACCTACACACAACACGCAAACTGTCCTGTCATCAGATTTCCAAGGAGCTGCACGAGCGAGACGAACGGAGCCCGGGTCTCGGGCCGTAGCTTTCGCCATACGACTGCGAACTCGTCGCTTGAGAAAAGTGCCAAAAAATGGTGACATCGAAACGTACACATGCAGCCTTTCCATTGCCCCTACAATGTCGGAGCGACTGAAATTAATGGAGACAACAACCTGGCGGAGACAACAACCTGGCGTCGGACGCATTCTGCAACAAGTCGAACAGGAAAAAAAATACAGCATCATGTGGCGTATGTACACAGGCTCGATGTTCTCCTTTCGCCAAAAAACCAATTGATTCAATCTACAGGGAACAGCTCGTTTCGAGCCGACCAGGACTCGGGACCTTTCCGATAATGACCTTGAACCACTGCCATACGCAAGGAAACAGCCGGCGAAAGACAAGAGGTTGTTGATTGTGTCGTGCTAACCTTAACGACCTAGTACTGACACCGGACTACGTAGATGTGTATTGAGCGACGTCCCATCAGTGATGGCACCCAACTCTTCGACAAGGGGACAAGTCGCCAGCAACATTTGGCTAATCGTTGCCAACCTGGGTGTCGGAATTTCCCATGGTTCGTTCCATAACTTTTGAAGCGCCAGAAAGACGAAATGAAGGTCCTGAAAACGTCCGAACCAATAATAATTTCTGCACAGGTCAGACAATCCAGGGTGGAAGAAATGCACCTTGTTTGGTTATCCCAATGTACAATAGCTTCAAGAACAAGAGAAGCACGTGTGGCTACGGACGCTGTAGTCCCTTGTACATGCTGAGACGCTATTGAACGGCAAATTTGACTTTTGAGGGCCCTCGTAACAAGAACAATTAATTTCCACATTGTGGCGCACAGTGCAGACCTCCGAGCGGCCACAATTATTTCATCCCCGTGTATATACACCGTGATTGTGGTGACTGCTTTTTCGTCGAAGAATGTAGAACTTGCGAACTGGTGATTCCAGATCCGAGACTTTTCACTTTTTATGCTTCATTCAAACGCACAGTTCAAACTCCTGGTATACCGACGTTCCATCAATCCAACAAAGAATCATTGGCTTCTTTCCCCCGACGCCGCTCAGTGACTCCAACGTCTTTGGGGTGAGCGTTTCGAGGCTTCGTTTGCTTCGAGTCTAGACTGGCCACGAGGCCTTGAGAAATTTACCCACACAACTTCGAAGGTTGTGAACGTCCATGAAGCAGGTTTTTCGTTCTGAACATGTGAAACACAATCGATCTTCATTTCTTGATTCACGCACGAATAAGAAGGCTTTCGATTTATGGGCGGGCTCGAAGAATGGTTACATATGACAGGAACGTCCGATGGGTAAGAGCACCCGTAAACGTTACAAAACGGGATGCTTGAACGACCTAACTAGCTCCATCGTGCAATGCACAACAAACGGCGGCTGAAATATCAAGCAAGTATTAGTAGTCCCAAAGCTGCGGTACACGGGTCCATACCCTTGTGATGACCACTATATTGCCGAACAGTCTCGCCCGAGGCCATCTCCCAAAGGCGGGCAGTGTGATCCGAGGATGCTAGAATGAACCACGATTAAGCTTAAGCAAAAAAAAGATTTCGTATACTGATGAATTTACCCGTGACGAGATAAGCTGAGTCAGCGCTGAAAGCGCAATCCCAAACCCATCGCTGGTGTCCGACAAGAACTTTTTCTTGCTTGAACTCGTAATTTTGTGATATTGACCAAATTTTTATGGTTGTGTCAGCAGAACAAGTAGCCAAGAACCTAGAGAAGATCAAGTTGTCAAAGACGCAACGAGACGAGACCAAACGTAACGTGCTTGGCATCTGGACTCAGGAGACAACGAGTCAAGTATTTGTTATGAGCGTGAAACTTAGTGACCGCTTGGAATCGTGGAAGATTCGAGCTTTCTTCATTGACCTTCCATACGTAGCATTTGCCCTAAGAGCCAAGTATGTCGCTTGAAATAGAAAGGTACATGTTACGGCGTACCTTGTTATTCCCTGCTACTAGGCAGGAGCCATCGGAGGCTAAGGTGACTGACCGAATTGGAACGTCACCTGCTGGAGTCTTGTGACCTTACAAGTATAAGAAAATGTGCTCGGAATCATGGTTCGGGCGACAACTTACGAGCTCGTGGGAACAGAGATTCTCAGATAAATCCCACTGCCTGATGCTGCCAGCTTGGTCGCAAGATATGAGTTCGCCCTGATTTGGATGAACGCAGACATCATTGACTAAAGTGCTGTCAGAAATCAGATTAGTGCAGAGGAATGAGAGGCGTCAAACCAGGGGCTGAATTGTCGTATGTTCGTTGCAAGTGCGAACTTCTGATGCAAATCGATGACTCGGATTCTCGGTATGGAAACCAAAAAGCCGAATACGCACCGAAGATCCCAAATTTTAATAGTGCCATCCTCGCTTCCTGTGACTAGCCACTTCCCCTCGCTATGAAAAGACACTGAGGTAACGTTCAAGGAGTGTCCTTCAAACGTGATGAGCTATTAGAGGGCTGTTCGTCAATGAGAACCACACCAACATCGTGAAAAAGTATTCACCGGCGTCGAAGATGTGCTGGCAATTTCATAAATGTTCACTTTCTTGTGGATTGCAGCGGCCAACAAACGCTTGCTACCACATCCACCTCAGCGAACCAGAGAACTGGAGCTATGAAACATACTGACTCAGGCGAGATTGCTAGACGATTGACTTGCTGTTTTTCATTCCGTGACGATCAACGAATATCTGTGAGCTAGGACATGCGTCGACGAATTACCCAACCTCACCCCCGATTCGCCTGACCGAGCGATAGTCCGCGAACATATCCCACTCCACGCTTCCCAGAATCTAATCTCGTGGTCGTACGATCCAGTAACAAGAATAACCGACATATCATGACGTGCTGAGCTCTTCGGCCCTAACGATGGCGGCATATTTGGTGGGTCCACTTTTGTGACAAACCGTGACGATCCCTCTTCTGCAAGCTGGCAGTCAAGTTCTAATATTTTCGAGCATGGGACTTTCGAGATGAAAATGCCTGCACCGTCCGCACGAGTCTGGCACAACTACCGGTCCTGAACACGGTCTGTGACAGAACCCTCAGCGTGTCCAATTACGTGGAAATGGGGATCACCTCATGCCGTCTCTCAAGGCCATAACATTTAAAATTCATGTTAGGACTACGTTACGCCTGCCCTTGGGTTATTTCCGATTACCTGCAGATTGGTTTCTGTTCACAAGATTGGAATCTCTACGCCCTTCTTGGACAGCGACCGATCACTTTCCCTGCTGGATTGATTCATTTCTTTGGCCACGACTGCGAGGACACGATGAAAATTTACTACTTCTGCCGTCGGCAAACGACTCTCTTCCTTTCCTAGCAGCAATATATTTCTGCCAGTCTCCTGCGTAAGCGATTTTGTTATGACTAAATCAATTTAACAAGTTACCACATTCTGCGAAAGGCCCTATCACACAGATTTGCCTCTCGGAAACATCACCTGGATTCGATCGGGCAATGGAGCGTTAATTCCTCTTGGGAGTTATATAAGGGCACCCTCTCAAGCCTCGTCCATAAATCCCTCGTCATCGCAGCTCGCCTTGACATCACTATCTTGGCTATGAACGCATTCCCCGTAACTCCAATATCCCACCTGCTACTGCCTGACATTGACACCTCTCTATAGAATGGTACCAGAGTCTTTTACTGGGGGGCTAATGGAGAGATAAAATACGGAACAGTACAATCCACCAGCCGTATGGCCGACGTGAGCGTTCGTCGTCGACAGCTCGCTGCTATGCTGACGGTAATGACGATGCAGGGCACCCAAGTTCTGGTCATCAAACAAGACGGCGGAAAGACAACTACATTGCCGTAGGTTTTGGTAGCCCCATTGTCGTTGCTCGCTGAGCTTTGGCTCCCAGTGCCGCCGGCGTGTCAATAGTATCATAGACCACCCCATGGACTACTCGTTCGTTTTCTGTATAGTACGTAGACTCAGAAAAGGACTGCTCGGATAATGATTTTGGGTTCATGTATGTAGTGCTTTCCTCGCTGTGTATATCAGATTTGCCCCTTAAATCGCATATCTCATTTCGTCCCCCCATCTGCCTCATGTTCTGCATCTCTGAATGTCGATTTTCGATTGACAAGTTTATGGCAATCAAACGGGGTAGAGATTAGGTGGTGACAGTGGTCATACATGACCATGATCGTACCTTCTTCCCAAGGCGTTTGTTGCGCCCTACTTGCGTGGAAATTCGCTATCCGAATTGAGTGGTAGGCCAGCCCAGAAGCTGGTGATCAAAAGTGCCGAACTCAAGCTAGCTTGTACGGGTATGCATTCATACTAGTACTACAAATGTTGGATCGAGACTTGCAGGTGGTGAAAATAGCCCTTTGAAGACACAACCATATTTATCTCTCGGGTCCCACTGGAGCCGTTAGGAACCAAGTTCACGGACATAACTTACCGTTCTTTTGTGCGGAAGCAAATCTTGGGTTACGTGTATACGCTGTTCCATTCCGGAGTTGCCGATATCGATTTTGAGCGTGAGTTTGCAAACTCAATATAGTACTCAATACTGATCTCCAAACCTATCACAATCGCTGATAGAACGCTATTCTGATTCCTCTTTTGCACCCAATGCTCACACTCCTTCGCCGACTTTTCTGGTTCCACCCCTGGGCTTGTTGCTTGCTTGGATCTGGCTTGTGGGCATTCTTATGTAGCCTAATCGAGCCCCTGCCAGCAGGGCCTTGTCCGGTCTGAGCGTAAGCTAACCTTACGGCTAAGGACGGTGGTCGTTGGAGTGGAAAACTGTGCGTCACACCCGAGTAACCACACTTCATTTCACGTATTTCGCTTCAGACGCTGGAAGAATCGTATTTCAGAGTTTGTTTCACCGTGCATATTTGTCCGCGCCGCCATATCGGCAAATTTCTGATACAGTGCGAGTACCTGAGCTCTCATAATCAGGGACCTTACTGGTATGCCTTTGGAATGGCATCATAAGAAGGGAAGGCCGCCCCACAGTTGCTTTTTATATCGCACGTACCGCTTCTGCCCTTGGTCTTTCTTGGTGAACTCTCCCTCCGTTCAGTCATACAAGGACACACGACCGACTGCTAAATATTTCTTTCCTAATACTTTCTTCAGCCTTTGCACGAAAGACGCTTGGAGGTCTCAAAATCTCGGCACCTACGCTGGAAGGTTCCAGTTATACTACTTTCGGGCACTCTACCGAGTCATCTCCACACGTAATGTACATCTTCCCAAATCCGAAACCAGGGCGACTTTTGTCGAACCATCTGTCGTCCTCTCCACAGGACCCTTGGGATCAGTGTGGCTTCGGTGGTTGTACTATCTAGTCTTACCGCGCCCTACCTGTCACCCAAACAACAGCGATCGATGGTAGAAGGTGCATTCACGATTTGGTGTTGTCACTTACTAGAATACGGTGCCAGAAAGGGCCCTGGTGGACTATGGACATCCCCCACGTGCTGATGAGGCCTTGTGGTTCGGTGCACAGATGATCAACTTTCTTAATTGACTCAGTAAACAAAGGTCATGGGGCCAGAAACATTCTTCTCATCATACCACGGTACATTTCGGTGGAAGGCCTATTTTTCCGCAATTCTACGGATCGTAGAATCGAAGTTCCCTTGAACATCAATGGCTACGTTGGGATCCATCCGTTGATGGTGAAGATCCATCTGTCGATGATGGACATCCTCGATGCACTTCATAGATTTGATCCGCGAGCCGTAGGCATCACTATGGACGGTCCATTTTCATGATGATTTTTGGCATTAATGTAAGCACGAAGCTTCTCTAAACAATTTCAACAGTTATGCTAACCGGTCCTGAAGAGGCACCATGAACTTCCTTTCACCAGGATCTGTAAAGGTACTTACTCGAATCATCAGACTAAGGCGCTGACCGCCGCAAATTTCACTACCATTAAATGCTCCTTTTCTGAGAATGGAATGCTTATAACGAAAGCGAACTGTATCCCTGAAAAGTTATGAAGCCTTGCGTTTACATGTCAGCGATGCGCTTACCTTTGTAGATAAACGCTTCCGGACGGCAACAGAACATCAAAATAGTTAGTTTCATCTTCCAAATGTTCCATACGCATGATTCTTGTCGAACCCAAGCTTACACCCAAAATCCAAGAGCCACTGGCCAGTACGTTGTCTATGTGTGGGAGAATCTCCCCGTGTGACGCAAGGTGAAGCAGGTGTGTTTGTATGTCTCGTGTTGGACATAACGAAAGCAGACGGTTGATTATTGGGGATAAATCATCGGTGTCCGCTTCTGGCCAGCTTGAAACATGCCTTTCGCGAAAATTGTGAATGACCCCGTCGTAGTGTCCCTATTTTGTGCCAGAGTTAGTGATACCCGAGCCAAGGAAGCGGCCAGCAGTACCTCTTCGAATTGATAATATTTGTCTGGTAGAAATAACGATTGAATCGAAGGGAATTCACCAGTTGTTACAGAAGCGTCTCGCAAGATTTGGCATTTTCTCCATCGCTGATGCTGCCTGGTTTCTACAGTATCAAGGAGTCGGAGGGAAGTTGATAGAAGGATTTTTTGTTCTGCGAATGTCAAAAAGTCGGGAAAGAGACTGAAATCTTGAGGAGTGGTCTTTCCGTTTTTATCAGCAGATGTAGACAGTGTCCTCCTTAGCGTAACAGATCGCAGCCGGGTCAAAAGCAAGGTTACCCAGCCTTGCATCGGCCGAAGCTTGTTGATGTATGTTTCTTTCAGAAGCCAATAGCCTCCTCTCTGTCGATGCGGCGGGAAGAATACGCGGCACTTGAACAAGTACTAGTAGTGTCACGGTTCTGTACTTCTCGTCATGTGAGGTTATTCAGACCATTGAAATTATTGAAAAGGTTGTGCTTTCCATCTTATTGTACCGTAGCACTGATGGTATTTCAGTGAGTGCATGGCTCTCCTTGAAAGTGCTCGCTTCGCAATCTGGTACAACCCTGAACACTCAATATTTTTCTGGACTGTGAAGGCATAAGGTGTGAGTGGTATCATCACAATTGCGGAACCGTTTGGTAATCATAATTATGAGCGTAGTTCATCGTTATCGCGAAACACTTTATTCCATCCTTGGTTAACGGCTTGGGACTGCAGTGTGGACATCGTACTCGCAGATTTCCCATGCGCTAAACCATTTCCCACTCGCATTGGTAGCTACCCGGCTGAAAATGTCAGACGGGGTATCAAAGTTAGGGCTGGTCCCATGCCCAGAAAGAGGTTTTTTCCAAGGTACGCTTCATCATCGAAGTAACGGAAATTTGGTTCCATGGCGGGATGGGGTTGGGATAAGGTTGGGGTTTGGGTTGTGCGATTGGTGATGAGTAGAAGTAGCATTTGTCTCTGCAATGTTTTTTCGGATGCGAACAGCTCGAGGCCCAAGCCATTGCATGGGCAAGAAGGAAATTTTCATCACCTGTACTATCTATAGCCTATAGGTTACTCTTAAGCTTGTCACAGCAGGACTTTTAATCCGCGAGACGTGGCTGACTCGGTCTACCGTGTGGTGAATAAACCGCACTGGGTTGACGGTGAGGCCATTTAGAATCTGGAATCCAACGGTCACTGTCCTTGGGGTCGGGTTTTTGGTTTTGGAAGCGTTTGGTCTCTTCCTTGAATGGACGCCTCTTGATCTTGGATATACCCGTTACTTGCCCAATATTATTGGTGCCTCAGGCTCAGGCTGCATCTCGTGCTCGTGACTGCCCTCGCACTGGTTTCGTCGCTGAACGATACGTACTAGCGTAACTGAGCCCATGCACTTCACGATTTGGTGTGGTGATTGGCCTAGACTTCCTCAGGGAACTGGGGTTTTGCAGGTCACGTTCAACACGTCGTACGACGCAATCTGGTGATGGTCTTTTTTTAAAGCAGAAACGAATGCCCAGCTGGGCCTTGCACCCTAAAATCCTGATGGTTCTGGTCACCACAATTGGCAAAACTTCGAGGTCATCGTGTTGAGGATCAATTGCAATATCTCCACACGTCAAGCCAAGCTTGTCCATGCTAGTCCTCTTAAATCGTTTTTTGTCGGTCCTGACATTGCAACAAAATCGAAGAAATGTGCGTAATCTGACATTCACTTCATGACGTGGTGCTCATACTGAAGGCAATTGTAGTGACAACTTGTTCAAGCCTCCTTTATTTCAACCACCCTGTGAGGTCAGCTGGAATTTGTTTCAAAAAATATGTCTACTTTCTCTGCAAAACCCAAATTCTCGGTCAATTTTTAGTTGCGCCAGCATTGGATTGGTCAATACAGGTTGATTGGGGACAGTGCACTTTATTCATACGAAACTTCAGGTTTATTCTCTGGTATAATTCAATCTTTGAGTTGGGTTAACTGCACGACCCGGGCTTGCCAACTGGTGTTGGGTTGGCAAAACATGTGCATTCCACCTTCCAAACGCAACGCTGCACTCACATTCATCCTTGTTAACATGAACCTCGGCTATACATACTTGATTGCGCTTCGGTACTGTCTGTCACCGCCTTTTTACCTTCAAATTGTGAGTCCATACATTATTTCAGCCTTAGCCACTCACTTGACAGGTGACTGAATCCGTTTGATCTAGGCATTTACTACCTACATGATTTTTCCTGGTCCAGGAACTGCTCTATCCGTGCCTTCGGGGCAACATCTCTCCTAAGGGAATTCGACTTGATATATTGTATGAAGCTCACGCGGGTGAGCTGTCGGTAATCACTGCTAGGACCGCGAAACAGGAGATACAGATACTTTCTATCCCTGTGGCGTCCAGGCTGCCCATGCACGCTCCACTCTATCTCATGCCTCTCTCAAGGTCTAGTTATTAGTAACTAGACAGGAACTGGCCATACATCATTCGGGTTCAAGTCCTATCTCCACTCTCCCCTTTCACACTTGCCAGATGTCACGTGTATGAGTGTGTATGTTGTCAAGGTTCCCATTGACCCCAGGAATAGGGCATGTTTAATCCCCTTTTCTGCAGTCCTTTTCTCTGATTGATATATTTAGTGATGAGCGTGAATTTGGTTGATGCCTCACAAATGCACGGTCACTTCTGCCAGGTCGTGGTCCGCGTCCGAAACTTGCACGTTGATTGGACCCCAATGGCCTCCTGCTTCACTTTAATGTCCACGTCATCATTTTCTGCATCAGGCACTAGGCCTAGATGCGCCGCATTGGTTTTAGAAATATGTACCTATCAGCTACCGCTTTACGACTTCCGTGCTGAGCGCTGAGCGCTGGGATTTTTTTTTTTGGTTGTGACAGTGGAAATACTCCCTGACTCGGACACGATAAACGGGCCGGCGATTACGTAATGTGTTCAGGAAAGAAAACTTTGAACTTCAAGTTACTTACTACTCGAGCAACACTGAAATGAACGCTAAAGTCTTGTGTCGTTGCACTCGCAAGGGCTGCGGTAAAGAATACGATCGCACCAACAACATTGCGGATGGCTGCACGTTTCACTCGGGTGGACCGGTGAGCCATGCAAGGCGCCCAATCGGAAAAAGTAGCCGACACCTCCGCCTCAACAGGTTTTTCATGAAGGACTGAAGTCCTGGTCATGCTGCTCAGACGTTAACAAACCAGTCTTAACTTTCGACGAATTCTTGCAGATACCGGTACGACTTCGGGATTTCCCATCTGGAGTTAGCTAACGTCTTGACACCAGGGATGTACTCGAGGAAGCCACACTGATGAGTCTCCCCGGGTAGAGGCCCCCAAGTCATCGCCAAACGCGAATCTCAAGATGACGGAGTCCACCGAAGGAAAAGAAGTCTATTCCTCTAAAGGTGTTAACAGCAGTGCCATAGAAAGCACCACTCCGGAATCTGTACCCACTCCTGCAGTCCAGGAAGATGATGATCTAGATACGCCTGTCAAACCTGGTACCCTCTGCCGACGAAATGGGTGTGGGACTGCTTTCGTGAGCGATGAAGTAAATCGAACCAGGGATGGCGAAGGGACACTTTGCACATATCATCCGTCACCTGTGCGTATGGATGCGGTCCCTTCCATAATTATGACTGATTTGGCATGCAGCCAATTTTTAGGGAGGGAAGCAAGGTATGTTCAGAGTATCGGAATTTGCACCTAATTTCAATCATGACGGTTTTAGGGTTACCTTTGCTGCAAACGTCGGGTTCTAGAATTCGAGGAGTTTCTCAAGATTGAGGGGTGTACGAAAGGGCGCCATATCTTCGCCCTCAAAGTCAGGACACCAGCGGTATGTTGGTTTTCAGTATTATCCTATCAATGAAGCTAATCAAGGGGCAGAGTGAGGAAACGATCAACTGTCGGATTGACCACTATCAGACCCTGACAGAGGTGCACGTGTCGATTTACGCGAAACAGGCCGACAAGGAGCGTAGCACGATTACGTTCGAAGAGTCACAAGTAAGCCTTTCTCCGGTACTGATATTACTGTATTGACCCCTTCAAATATAAGGTGTCCATTCATTTGTTTCTCCCAGGTTCGAAACGATTTAGTCGTACCCTCAATCTTTTTGGCCCCATAAATACTGCGGCTTCATCCTTTGCCATCTTTGGGACTAAGGTTCGTATTGAATGTTGCCATTCAATCATGAGAGTAAAGCTCAAAATTATTGACAGGTTGAGGTGCATCTCAAGAAACAGGATAATCGTAGCTGGATAGTTCTTGAGAAGACCAAACAAGATCTCGGTAATATGAATTTGACTTTTGGCGTTGGAGGAAGGACTGGAACCATTGGTGGAAAAGAGCTAATACTTGACGAAACTAATGCCACTGCTAGAGTATGATCCTGTGCTTATTATTCAACAAGTTACAGTACTGGCATTAGACCTATGTCTAATCGGTCTCGATATAGGGCTACAGTAAGCCAGGTTTTTCTATGTCTTGGTAAACCTGGATGAGATCTCCTTCACACAACTGGTCAAAATCTTGGAAGCTTAAACCACACTCTGAACCTTTTCTGGCTTCAGTTATGTCTTTCTTCATATACCGGAATGTGTTGAAGAATCCTGAAACGAGCTATTAATAATCTGGTTACAGAATCCTAACAAGATTCACCTTCATGAATTGTGACGCCATTTCTAACAACTCTAGCATTCTTCGTCTTCTCTAAGATGCCATTAATCACACGACAACCAGCAACTTTCTTCGTTTCCTTTGCTTTCAGATGGATATCGAACAGTTGCAGCACGGTAGCCTCGCCTGTAATCTTCTTCTCGATGATTACTGGTAGGAGAGCAATGACGCGCTCCTTGATGTCTTCCATCAATCGGTAGATAATATTTGATGAACAGATAGGGACGCTGTTCTGAACAGCTATATTCTCCACAGAGCGTGGTGTGGGGACAGAAAAAGCCACCACCATGCCTAATTTAAACTTCACTATGTCATGCTTGTAGAGGTACAAACGAGCCGTACCTTCGGTGGCCTTGGCCATCATGACGTCAGACTCCGAAACATCGCCGACGCCACTAGACACAACCTTGACAACGGCTTGCTTGTTTCCAATTCCCTGTAGGGCGCCTACTACCGCTTCCACGCTTCCGCTCACATCTCCTTTGACCACCAGTCGTAACTCCTTGGGACCCTGAACCAACTCCGCAAGAGATGCCCGTCTAATTTCCCCCGACATGTCTTTCCGTTCTCTGTCCTGCCGGCGTTGGGAATTGATAGCCTCGACATCAACCAAGGTGGACTCCATCTCAGCCTTCCGTATGCGATTACTCGCGGCTTTCTTGACGTCTGCCTCACCACCTTGTAGCACTTCATCACCAGCATTTGGGAGCATTTTCCACCCAGACACCGTTACGGCCATGCCGGGGTAAGCAGCCTGTATGCTGCCACCGGAAGAATCGTTCATTATGCGAACTTTAGCGTAACTCGTGCCGCTTATTATATGTGAGCCTAGTTTTAGACATCCGCGAAGTATTAGGACGGTCGCGACAGGTCTAAGGATCATACATCAAAGAAAATAATTATCTGACAGGATTGGTGTAACTTACCCGAGACCCTTATTAACTTTAGACTCGAGGACATAGCCATGAGCAGGACCCACTCTTTCAGCACGAAGATCTTGAAGTTCAGCCATAGCTGACAAGGTCTCCACGAGATCGTCGCGTCCTTGACCAGTTAACCCTGACACCTCCACAGATGGAATATCACCCCCAAGCGTTTCGAGCTGCATGTTCTCTGACAGCAGTGCATTTTTGACACGTTCCTACAATAATGAGGTCAGCTGATATGTAGAGCTGAATCAAACTTACTTACGACGTCAATGCCAGGTTTATCCACCTTATTTATAGCCACGACGACACCTATTTTTCCTTGATCCTTTCTGATGAGTTCGATCACTTCCTGTGTTTGAGGCATGATACCGTCATCCGCCGCCACAACAAGAACAATAATATCAGTAACTCCCGCCCCGCGGGCACGCATGGCAGAAAACGCTGCATGTCCAGGAGTGTCCAGGAAAGTGATAGTTTGTGGGCCGGTCTCGCTAGCGCAGCTTTCCGGAACTGGAACAGAGAATGCGCCTATATGTTGGGTGATACCACCAGCTTCTCCCTTGGCTACCGACGAGGAACGTAGCGTGTCCAAAAGTGTCGTCTTGCCGTGGTCGACGTGACCCATGATGGTAACTACTGGGGGCCGGGAGGGGAGGGTTGAGGGATCAGGGCAAGGGGGGCTAATTGACATCATGAACAAATGCGGAGCAACTCAAGAGGGAGATACGAACGAAGGATGGATATCGAATGCGGCTTCGTCGTTGACTACCGGATTTCGACCAAATTCCTCCGCCAGTAAGGCCGCATAGTCGGAGGTTAGGACTATATCATGATATTCAGTTATGGGCGAGTACAGGTAACAGGGAACTAGTCTGTGTTACCATAATCGTATGATGCTTCATTTGCCATCCCCGCCTGCACCATTTTCTGTTGTAGTCTGTCTGAAAGTGGTAAACAAAACCTAAGCAAAGAGCGAAGGGTATTCGGGATACTCTTACTTACCTAGTCGTACATTAAGCAGTCTTGCAAGAGTGCCCACTGACACTGTGCTTGGAATAAATACATCTACAGTCACCTTCTTTTCTAAAAATGCTCGTTTCCTGCGCGGTTTTGCAGCATCGAAATTTGACCGAAGTGCGGATACTTTTGAATGACTTGGAATTGCAGCATGTTCGCTGATACGAGAAACCAACGATCCGCGTGCTTTGAAGATATCTCGACCAGGGAAACCGCCCCGAGGAGTAGGTCCTTTCCATATTCTAGAGTTTTCAAACTCATGAACAGGTTCCATATCCTCCTCTTTCACCTGGGAAATATTTGGAGACCGCGTTGTCTGGTGTTCTACTGTATGCTTCGTACGCGAATAATCCCGACTGTAGCGAAAATCTGAGGGCGGCATGCCAAAAGTGCTCTCTGGAAGGGCATTTTGAGAAGTTATCGAGTTCGCTCGAATGTTACCTCGCGGATCCTGTCTGCCTGAATTCCAAGTATTCCCGAACGGCTTCGAGATTGAACGGCCAGGTGATTGTTGAGGTGCAAAATCTCGCTGTAATCTGGGCTCGCCACGGGGGCGATATGAAGAAGTCTTCGGGGCAGATCTCTCTATTCCCTCAAAAGGTGGTGTGCGCTGCGCCCATTTACTGAGGGCCGGAGGTACATGATCACAGGCATCGCGCTCAGATTCCTGCCATGAAATAGGCTTGTCTAAAATGAGAACAGTCAAAAATAAATAAGATGAAGGTAGACTCACCTTTTGTTTTGCTGCGGTCGCTGCAAACCGGACTTGGGAGTGTCTACAGAAGAGCCTGAGAGTGCGCAACTTCCGCTGTCGGTGCATCGGGACAGCGGCGCAGTAGGCGTGCGAAACTGCAAGTTATTGGAGAATTCAAGAGATATAACAGCGACCGGGAGATGTAAGGGATCAGGCCAGTATAAATATCAACATGCTCTTGCGCCATTCACTGAGACGAGCTAGGAGCCTTTCTCTGCTAGATTGCCCATGCCACTGTATACCTTATAATCATTACTTGAGGTTATCCCCCAGCCCCGCGTTCAAAGTTCAAACTCGTCTCCATCACCTGGATTTCAAGTTCCTCCTTCTTCCGGTGTGGTTGCCCGTCTCCTCCACCTGTTTTCAAGAAGACCAAAGCAAATACGGCATATCAATGAACATCTGGTGCTTTAACCTGCTTCAATAGCATAGTGATCGTTGGCTCTGATATGATGAGTCTTTAACGCATTGCACGATCTTCGGTTGTAGTATTGACCAGATCACAGCGATTCTCTCAGAGCGAAACTACACATCGTGACTCAGATTCAGGAGTGCTCTAAAGGATATCTATTGCAAGAATCTTTTGACCAGAGACAAGGACCGCAAAACTCGAATACCAACCCTGAAGCTGAGATCCCACTTGCTTTCGTTGTCAAGCTGAAGAAGTCGAAGTGGTTGATCAGGATGTTTGTGATAAAATGCGCTTTGCATTAATGTCTTCATGGTGCGCTGTCTTATCCTTGTCGAAATATATCCCCTGCGATGTTCCCGCGAAGGAATGCAAAAGTCTGGAGTAGCAGAATAGCACTTCAGCCTCTTCCTCTGTTTCTATCGTCGCGAATAAAAGATCGTAGACTCATTTTGAACTCGATGATCGGCATACATCGTATTAAGATAGTTTCAGCTGAAACCTTGGTTGAGGGCGAGTGGTGAACAGCAAAGTTCAGTCGCTATCGGCATTGAGATTCACATCGGACTCGTCGAGGACAGCGTCGTCTTTGTCCACGCTAGTACAGTTAACCTCAGCCCAACACAAGACGCCAAGACGCCGCATAACCGGGTTTTAGCTCGTGGTCAAAATGTTCCATTGGTTCCCTGGCGGGCTGACATGCCAGGAGCGCCAGTTGTGTTGGCTAATATAATGCGACAATGCGTGCGCAGTCGTGGAGATCCCGCTGGCAGCCATTGAGTCCATGGCCTCTTTAACCTCTGATGCTAGAGCCTCTCGATCGCCAACGATGTTGTGGCCCAGTTTATTTGGCCCTTGTGTCTATCCGTAAAGTTCTTCAGAACCTGAACAAACTCTATGATAGTTCAAAATGTGGACATCAAACCTGTAGCGAGATGTAACTCATGATTTTTCCTCGGCAAACTTCAAGCCAACTTGATTACTTGCCACTGCTTCCCATCCCGAAGGGAAGGAACTGCTCTAGTGCGATGGTCAACGTGTGGGTTGTTCTCGACGTCCCGTAAAGATTCTGCTAGAAAGAGGCGCCCGGTAGAACGCAATGTCCGTCTACTCCTGAATGAATTTCGGAAAGTAGAAAGATCGTATTCATCTTAGAGTTCAGTTACACACCGTCATGTTGCTCGTGCCGTGGTTTCAAGTTTACAATCTCCTGGGGTGCTTTGCCGACCAGCTGGGAACTTTCAGTCATTAGAATTCATTTATGAATCAGATCAAGAACATGACATTGTTGGCTCACTTGGAAACAAATGGCCTTGTCGTGCAATCTGAAAAACCACAATCGCTTCAGGAAGGATATGGCTCGTTTGACCTGGTACAACCAAGGCAGGAATGATGTGTCACTACTGGAATGTAACTATAATTCGCTGCTTTCGAGTGTCAGACTTTCCAATCTGCACCAACTTGAGGTGGGCGATGAGTGGACAGCCTGGTCATTATAAGTACTTCGTGGCCAGCCAATCAGTACTTGGTTAATTTCGCTCCGGATGGGACTCTAGTCACTTCTGGTTGTGATGTAGGATGTCGCAGAGTCTTTTCCGAGCAACAACCGTAGTGGGCTTTCGGCCGTGAGTTATTTTCTCTTTGGAGGTCGGCTCTTATCACCGATACTAAGTGCCAAACGAATGCATCGGTAAATTGACGTCAATGTGAATAGAGGAACATACTAGGGTGTAGGGAGATACCCAGGGGACATGGGGTTCGTCGATTCCGTTATCAAAATTAGGTGCTTTAACCAGAGTCATTGCGTATGAGGAAGCAAGTCACAGTGACAAAATGAAAATATGATTGCAGCAAGTACTGTCAATGTGGATATGGCTCAGTGGGATAAGTGAACTTATGATTCCATATCATGCCGATGAAGAATCGACATAAAGGGTCACATTCCGGAATTCAAGGTATGGGAAAGGGCCAGCCTAAGAAAGTGGTGTCAGCATCAAGCGGTAGCTGTAGGAATATTAATGATAGTGGGGTGTACTTACACCGACCAAGGACAAGTGAGTAATACTCAACAAGTTCTTGCCCTTGGTACCTGGCGGTATTTGGACAGTGAAGTTCTGGTGGGGTGGTTTCCCTGGAACACCCGGGACGGTGTGGTACTGCGGGTTGAAGGGCCCAGAGTACAGGATCACACCGAGCAGTTCGGAGGGTGGGAAACAGGGTCTGATGGAACAAGATTGCAGGGCGATGACAATGGCTACTTCTTTTGACCCAGTTAACGAATTCTGTGGGAGGTGAGAGACATCAATTCTCGGAGCTCAAAGGTGGGTATATGGGAACGGACAGGTCTATCAACCTCAACGACAAGCTTGGCTCCAGCGTGGACATGAGTGCCGCTTAGGGGGTAGCCAATCGCGACACCCTGTGCAAGGGAAGCAGCTGCAAATAATACTGGGAGAAGAATGGCAAACACTTTCATCATGAGAGACAGGAAGGGGGGTTGGAGAATCTCTCGAAGCGGATGAGGCTTATATAGCCTCACGCCTCTTGGGAGCCGGTAGTATTGCGGCCTTTCGAAACCAGGTGAACCTTTCGTAACTCCTGGTGTGCATCAGGACGATGGAAGAAGAATCATAACGAGCTTTTGTCTACATTGCGTCTTCCAGCCGAACACCAAATCAGCCCGCGGAGCGTTTACCTGTGGGCCGTTATTGTGACGTGGATCTAAATGTGAAGAAGATGTAAAGGTTCCTTCTAGGACAATGACAGAAGAGCAACTTGAAGGTCACGGACCCAGGTAATTCGATGGGCATGATATACGTAGATAGAAATCTAACTTTGATATGAAGGTAGTACGCGGGCATCCCTGGCCGCAGAACAAGCTTGTGAGGAATTGCCTGCCGAGCAGCAAGGCCTTATAAGAGCCGAAGAAGTAAAATTGAGGCAGTTCCAATCAATGTATCCCGAGAATCGAATTCGAATTCGAGAGCAAGTATTGCGCAGAACATTATTAATAATAAACAATGTGGTGTTATTCAACAATCTCAGGACCCCTCACACAAGGTCTCTAGAAAGATTTTCAAGTCCGCCTGATTGATCTCAAGGACGCTGGTGTCGAAGGAACCGTGGCGTGTCCTAGCATTGCACCGTTCCTTCGCGTCGAGGAATGCAAGGCCGAATTCACTATGGAAGAATTCAATAAACTGTAATGCGAGATGTTGGGGAAAAGGTAACTTTACTTTTTCCGTACGTCCCCGAAGTCCAATGCCGCCACGACACCTACAATGATGTACGTCCCAGTCGCTTCGTTGAGACAGCACACAACAAACGGGAGGCTCTTCCGTTTACTTCTAGTACTGACAGTCGTACCTGGCAACTGGTCCCGCAGGGCATCCACAAGCCATAACGCCAGCCTCGAGAGGACACCCGGGTGTGCGAACAACGCCAGATCCGGTCCCTGGGTGAGCACAACGACACGGTGGTTCCGCATGGTCCGGATATCCTGCTTGTCGATTATTGATGTGCCTTGACGAATTATGGCACGGTGGAGGGACATGGAGAGGGAGAGTGCCTCCCGCAGCGGTTTGATACTATACGAGAATCAGATGTCGTGTGCGATGAAGAAACCTCTGTTGCTTACTCGCTAAGGGCATCGAATGCAGCCCAAAAATTTCGAACCCACCACTCCACCTCCGTCTTGCTTTGCCCATCCTCGCCGTCTTCTTTTTCCCCAGGGCGATTGACTTCCGCTACACAATCCGACACACCAGGAGGCATGTTCTGTCTCTCGTCGTCATTCCTCCTCCCCAATCCACCAACCTCCCAAACCCTCCCACCGCCAAACCACTCCCCTCCATTCCGGGCTCCCTCGACTTCCACCTCCATCCGCACGCCACCTGCAACGTCCAGTAATGCACTTACAGCTTCCACCGCATCCGCGGCCGACAGTGGTTGTGAGCGATAGCCATAACAACGCATGAAAGACGGATAAGACAGTTCCACGAGACCATATTCTGGCGCTATGTCCGAGAGTTTCGAGAGGAGTTGTTTTTTCAGATCCATGTCCATGTGAGGGTATGGTTGTTGGGTTTGTGGGATGGAGAAACTGCAGTTTACTACCGTTCAGATCGAACTTCATACTGAGAAAGGCAGAGGACCGACCCCATCTTTGCCAACAATCCAGTTAATCTCTTCCGTCCCCTTTCCTTCCAGATACCAAGTTTACTCGCGACATAGCTTGAATGATACATGGCATCATACAGAGTCCAATGTCTGAAGAGCATGAATCTCAGTTCTTCCGTTGCTCGTACTGATATATCATCGGGATGCAGTGAGGTCTCGGTGTTTGTTACACATGGGGGATTGAGGCGGAAGACCTCGTCGTAGTAGATCGAATGGTATCTGTCATAATAGTCTCGAGATATTCGAGAAGTTGTATATTGGTAGGTCAACCCGAGAATTGCAAGCCTAGCATTGCCAGGGCGGCAGAACTCCTTGGCAGAGTGGCAGAGATCTAGGGTTGGAGGTCACATGATCATCAAATGTTAAAAGCCACCCTCTGTTCGTGGTGTCGGCCGGGTTTCACGTCGCGGGTACAACGCCGAGCGTTTGCACTCTCAAGATTTCCGGAACGCACGCCAGGCGTTTCGAGGAAGACGAGACGGAGTATCGCTCCCCCGGCCTCGATTCGAATTCATCCACCCAAATCATCTGATTCTTTTCAGTACGAAAACCAACCGTCCGCCACGCAATCACCACTGTGGAAGGAGGCTAGTCAACGGTCACCAGCAAGTAACCCAACAGAAGGTCTTCGAAAGCTACTCTTTCAAAATGAGACCCTTATTATTACTAGGTGGGTGATATCAATACGCCGTCGAGGGTTCTAAAAGGAATGTGGACGGACGATTCAAATAGGGAGATTGAGATGCTCAATATATTCATGGGTTTCGAACAATCCAACCGATATTCCATCAGTCTGTATAAGCCTGCTATCTTTGTAGAATGCATTCTCATATTCAGCTCTGTTCAACCATTACTTTTTAGATAATGAGGCAGGCGAAGCGTTAGGTTACATTGCCGAAGAACCGAGAGGGTTTCTTTCTATGTTCTCTCGCCAATTATTCAGAACACACCGTCCATTCCGAGCGGTCATTATGGATATTGAAGGTTCTCCCATTCTATGGGTATGAGATCGTGATCTCAGAATTCGTTCGCTCCGGACATTTACTGACAAATATTTACAGGTTCGTCGGCCTTTCGCCTGGATAAATTCACGCATGTTCGTTCAGAGATTGAACTCATCTCACGAGTATACAGCCGACGGTGAACCGGTCCTGGACACCTTTGCCGAAGTTCAGCAACGATGGCATTTGTTGCGGAGGCGGTACGATTTATTTATTAGGTGATGTTTCGCTTAATCTTCAGTTTCGCTCAAGAATAAACGGTATATCAGGGATGTTCCGCACATTCCTTCTGTAGCCTTAGAAGTCCAGCCAGAACCTACACCAGACTCATTCTCCCAGTTCGCCCGGATAGATGAAGGATTTTTAGCGTGGCATTTCAAATTTTTCGACCGCCGGAGGGAGGAAATTGCTACTGTCAAGCGAGCATTCCGCGGATTTGGCCGTGAGGTGAACCGATTGTCCCAATACCAGTCCTGTTTGCTATCAATGACTTCACATTATTTAGATATTCACAGATACCGGTATGTGACTCAACACCAACAAAAATTACCGAATGCTAAGTAAGCTAGGTCAATACTTCGTCCGTTTTGGACCGAGTCCACCAGATTCTGATGATGCTACCCGAACACCTGCTGTAATACGAAATCTGACATTGGAGGAGCGTTCGGTACGGACTACTTCTCTTTCGGAATGCATGATTAATGTATAATTGATATTCCCTCCAAAGTTGATTTTAGCCACCGCAGGTTTGTGTCCATCTGCTCTCTCCTAACCACCTGACACCTTCTAAGTCAACATTGACTTCGACTATTTTTCACGACACTCCGATGGGTAAGCTGTTGGTTATCGATCTGCGCTACAATTGTCTCAGTGTGTCCTTAGCCATGGCATGGGTATTGGCCTGTGGGGTGGGGGTTGGGATTCTGACTAGTACCTTGAGTTTACTTCACTTCTTAGACAACCCGGTTAGTGGTCTGGTAGAGGAATATTTAATATGGTACAACGTCTCGAAACACGGACCTGGAATGGCAATGCGTCAAAGAAAGTTTGGCAGTCAAGAATTTGTTTGCCACCTGTTATGATGCCAAAATTTGGGTTCATCCCACATCATGTGACACCAAGATAATTGCTGAAACCACCATAAAAATGTGAATTATAAACTCACTGAGGGAAATATATAAAAAGTGACACCTATAAAAATTAGAATGTGTTGAAGTAGAGGGCTGGACAAATTTAAGTTATTTTTCAGTGCTTTATTCCAGGAGGAGAGAGATTTTTAGTATCAGTTTTAGCCCAAAAGTCATGTTTTGGTCACTAAAAATCACCTCCTTGAATACAGCATAAAGAAATAATTTAAATTTATTTAGCCCTTTACTTAAATGCATTCTAATTTTTATAGGTTTTAAATTTCTCATATTTCCCTCAGTTAGTTTATAATTCACATTTTTTCAGCAATTATCTTGGTGTCACATGATGATGAGAAAAGCATTGCGTGACCGTTAGTCACGTGCAAGACGTCACATGTTTGACGCGCACTACTGGTTTACCGGAACTTCATGGTTTATCTGCCATCTCCGCAGTTCGCTTCTGCATCCAATCCATCCTATGGCGAGGCCTATACAAATATTCTGACGACACACAGGCGATCTCCCTTGACTTCTGCTTCGTCTGTAATTATGCTTGTAGCGCCAGACGTTGATGCTCTATGTGCCGCCCGGATGCTTGCAGATTTATTTAAACAAGACGATGTGATGCATCGTGTCGTGCCTGTGTCTGGTATAGCCGAGCTGGAACGGATGAGGGATGAATTAATGTCGTATTCGGAGGTATAAATATTTTTATCTTACATGTTATTCTATTGAACGCGAACAATTCAGTTGCACACGCTTATTCTACTGAACATGGGTGCTATTCTTGACTTGCCATCCTCCGAGTGGTTTGGAGACTTTAACACTCAAATCACCGTACACGTTATTGACTCCACTCGACCTCAAAATCTGTCCAGTCTTTTTGGCGTGGGAGAGAACGGCGAGAGGATAGTTTTTTGGGATGATGGCGAGGCAGAGAAGCTGAGCGAGGAGAAAAAGGCATGGGAAGCTCTTCTTGTGAGCCAAACAGGTCTTTACACTGCTCGGATGTTGTTTGACGCTCTCAAAGTATGAACCCGAACCTGATTCGGACGAAGATAATTCGGATTATGGATCTGATCCGGAAGCATCAAGTAGACAGCAGGAAGATGAAGATCAGGATGATTATGAAAATGGAGGGAGCCCGTCTATGAAACGAAGGTCAATGGGCGATGGTGACAAAAGCCCGGGGAAACGTCGCAAAATTGATGAGGTGACTGAATATTCTACAATCAGTTCCTTCATAGCTGACCGATGACGTATCGGCCGAACTAGAAATCAACAAGAATGTCTCGCGATCAGCGTGACCAATATTCTGCCAGGCTGGAGAAACACTACATGGCGGGTACCTGGTATGGCCAGAGTGCGTCAGGCACTATATATGTCCTCGCCACCATTCTGGAGCGGGTAGATAACGAACTGTTGTGGTAAGATTTCAGATTTCAGTCTTCGAATCATTTTTGAACGACGGTAATGCTAGGCTTGCAATTCTCGGGTTGACCTACCAATATACAACTTCTCGAATATCTCGAGACTATTATGACAGATACCATTCGATCTACTACGACGAGGTCTTCCGCCTCAATCCCCCATGTGTAACAAACACCGAGACCTCACTGCATCCCGATGATATATCAGTACGAGCAACGGAAGAACTGAGATTCATGCTCTTCAGACATTGGACTCTGTATGATGCCATGTATCATTCAAGCTATGTCGCGAGTAAACTTGGTATCTGGAAGGAAAGGGGACGGAAGAGATTAACTGGATTGTTGGCAAAGATGGGGTCGGTCCTCTGCCTTTCTCAGTATGAAGTTCGATCTGAACGGTAGTAAACTGCAGTTTCTCCATCCCACAAACCCAACAACCATACCCTCACATGGACATGGATCTGAAAAAACAACTCCTCTCGAAACTCTCGGACATAGCGCCAGAATATGGTCTCGTGGAACTGTCTTATCCGTCTTTCATGCGTTGTTATGGCTATCGCTCACAACCACTGTCGGCCGCGGATGCGGTGGAAGCTGTAAGTGCATTACTGGACGTTGCAGGTGGCGTGCGGATGGAGGTGGAAGTCGAGGGAGCCCGGAATGGAGGGGAGTGGTTTGGCGGTGGGAGGGTTTGGGAGGTTGGTGGATTGGGGAGGAGGAATGACGACGAGAGACAGAACATGCCTCCTGGTGTGTCGGATTGTGTAGCGGAAGTCAATCGCCCTGGGGAAAAAGAAGACGGCGAGGATGGGCAAAGCAAGACGGAGGTGGAGTGGTGGGTTCGAAATTTTTGGGCTGCATTCGATGCCCTTAGCGAGTAAGCAACAGAGGTTTCTTCATCGCACACGACATCTGATTCTCGTATAGTATCAAACCGCTGCGGGAGGCACTCTCCCTCTCCATGTCCCTCCACCGTGCCATAATTCGTCAAGGCACATCAATAATCGACAAGCAGGATATCCGGACCATGCGGAACCACCGTGTCGTTGTGCTCACCCAGGGACCGGATCTGGCGTTGTTCGCACACCCGGGTGTCCTCTCGAGGCTGGCGTTATGGCTTGTGGATGCCCTGCGGGACCAGTTGCCAGGTACGACTGTCAGTACTAGAAGTAAACGGAAGAGCCTCCCGTTTGTTGTGTGCTGTCTCAACGAAGCGACTGGGACGTACATCATTGTAGGTGTCGTGGCGGCATTGGACTTCGGGGACGTACGGAAAAAGTAAAGTTACCTTTTCCCCAACATCTCGCATTACAGTTTATTGAATTCTTCCATAGTGAATTCGGCCTTGCATTCCTCGACGCGAAGGAACGGTGCAATGCTAGGACACGCCACGGTTCCTTCGACACCAGCGTCCTTGAGATCAATCAGGCGGACTTGAAAATCTTTCTAGAGACCTTGTGTGAGGGGTCCTGAGATTGTTGAATAACACCACATTGTTTATTAAGACGTGGCCATGTTCTGCGATACTTGCTCTTTATTAAAGTGGGCACGGGCACGAATTCGAATTCGATTCTCGGATAGACTCCGTTTCGTAATGGGCCATTGAGCACTGGTATAACTATACACATTACTAGGTTAGCTAGCATTAACCATTGACTATTGATGCTTTCTAGTCGAACAAAGGCTGATTTGTACCTGTCCACTCGTCATGCACTTCCAAATTGCGGATTGGTCTGAGGAAAGCAACATCATCCTTGTGGACACCATTGAGGTATCTTATATAATCTGCTTTGGTCACTCGTGGGTGTGCCAGTCCAAGTCTTCGTTCACGGTATGGTGCCCTTTTCTGCTGCATGAGTTGTAGAGAGTCCAAGTAGCGTTTGGGAATGGAATTGCAGATTCTGTTGGCCAAGGATGTTACGGAATTGGGATATTCACAATATCGTGAAGATGCTTGGAATAAATTCTGGGCTAAGGAAGCCATTATAGAAAATATCCTTAGAAATGGGCTGACAGGAGACACACCATCATAAATGTGGTTTGCCACCAACTGTGTGCGTTGTTGTTGCTTAAGAGCATTGTCCCATATTAGTTTATACATTCCTATACACCACAGGGCAATTAGTATGTAGAAGTAAGGTAGGTTGGAGTTAAGGAATGGTACCCTTTATGGCACGAGATATAAGCTCCCATCTGAATGCCACCTCCCTTCCGGCTCTCAGCTCATCCTCTAGTTTACTCACTCTCTTTTCAAGATCATTAATGTGACATGTGGTAGACCCTTCATTTGCCCTCAACCTTGCGTATCTCTATTGTTTACTGTAAATCACCATATAATGAAAAGGCAGAGTGATGTACTAACATCTGTTGATGCCTCGTTGTGTTTATAAGTAATCGTTGATGACTCCACACTTTGGACATGATATGAAGGCAGTTCGGCAGATGTGTCTAAGCCAGTGAGTTCCTTGTCAGATTTGTCGAAGAGTTGTTGAGCCTGTTGTACAGTCATTGGTGGTATGATATGTTGAATAACTTTTGGAACCCGCTGCATTTCGACTGTGCTATCCAGAACTTCATCGTTGTAAATATAGTTGATGGTGGTTGGGTGTCCCTGAGCAAATGAAGGCATTCAAGTTGATGACCGTGACAGTTGGAAATTAGAGTTTCAGCCACTTGTGGGTCACGTGCAGTGGGTAATATAATATTTATACAAGTACGTCCAAATTAGGCATATCTCCTGCGCCCAAGGAATTAAAATCGTTAGTGCTTAAAGCTGTTCCCCGCTTCACTCTACCAGCAGTAATTATGACATTGTTTGGGACTTTTTTACTTCTGATCTCTCACTCCACAAGTTGCAGCGAGGAAAACACGCTACAGCAGCCTACAGCTACATCCCAGGAATCAGCGAACATTCCTTATAACTTTGGTGTGTGATTCTGTCCATCGAGTCGCCTGTCGTTTGTCTGGTTGCTATCGCCGTCTTGTACAACATTCATCGACGTCGCCTTAGTATGCAGGCTTGCAGTGTCAATGGCCCTTCATGGGACGGTATCCCGAATATTTTGGGTCGGTTTGGAGTTTCTGTGACCCAGACAAGCCCCCAAGGGATCTCGATGACCCAAGGTTACAGACAAGACCGTCCAGCAGAATCTCCATACACAGCCACGCAAATAATGGGACACGATAACTACCACCAGCAACCCTGGATGGGTAGCGAGCCTGCGCCTGGGTTTGATGACAATCAAGCTGTCCACTGTAGTTCCAACTATAGTCCCAACCGGTACATTTATGGAGGCACGCCGAATATTGCAGATCCTGAGTAGGCCTACAGTCCAGTCAGTGTCGATATCTTACCGTCTCCTCCGACAGATAATTCCATGACCAGGGACAGCCTTACCAGCCCCAGACAGCTGTAAGCCTTTGGTTAGTGTCGCTTCGGAATGATAGTAACTTTTTTGTCCTTATGTAGGACCCGGTTTCTACCCACCGAAGAATTAGTAACGTACGAAATTTCCACGTTGTATTTCAGGTCTGCAGACCGCTTGATACTAGCCTTGCAGTTTTTCCCCAACAGCACCATGTTTATGTTATGAAACATTTGATCGTTTGAAACTGTGCCATTCTCATCGTCCCCAACTCTCATTGCTCACAACAAGGTACTTCGTTTAATAATCTAGGTGTTATTGAAGACATGTACATACGCTCTGAAACGCAAGCACAGCATTGCATGGTATTTATTAGGGTCAAAATCCAAAATGTTATGTACGGCGAAAATCAATGAAGTAGAAAATAGAATGAATGCATCGTGGCATGGATCAACGAAAGGGAATCAATATTTCAAGGGGGCCCGAAACTCGAGAGCGCCATACAGCCCGCCCATACCATCTCCACTACAGCCCTACCCATAGTACTCAGCTCAGTGTCTTCAATCATCTCAAACGGATTCTGCGACGGCGGTCCGGAAGGCAATTCCTGACACAGCCCCAGCTTCAAAATACCCTCCGGCACGAATTCCACCCCGCGTTCCTTCCCGTGATACACCCCAATCACCGCACCGTGGGGATCGGTGAATCCACAGGGAGGGTCCGAAGTGAACTTGATCGCGTCACACGAGTGGCCGCTCACCACGAGCCCCTCGCTGGACAACCGCACACCGGAACCAAGCAATTCTGTGTAGCTAACAACGCACGCGCAGACGCGGAACTCAGTCAAGAAGATGTTGTGGTCTTTGGTTGACGTTGTGGACTCCCTAGGGGAAGTCGGTGTTGTCCGCGTTCGCTTTTTCGATGCATTGGACCTGTCGAAGAACGGCACGTAGTAGACGAGCAAGTAGCAGCGGTCCTCTAATGCTGGTATCTGCTTCGACGCCCCTGCTCCATTGGGTCTGGCGTCCGAAGCACGGGGTCGGGTATCAGCGGGCCACATTGGTAGCAACATGTACAGCGTGTCGTCCGACAGATGCTCAAATATAGCTGCACTTGCATTAGAATGTCTCTTTTTCGGTTTCGGCTTCGGAAGGGCAACCAACCCGATTCCCATGAACGTATGATGGAGATTCTCCATCACTCTATCCACCTCTTCCAGCTTTGATCGTGTAGCCAACGCCAGCCAAGGGGGATTGTAATCCCCACCAAGGGCAAATGATTTCTGACCCACTTGAGTCAAACGAGGGGGTGTGCGGAGGAAACGTCTGAAGAATGAGGATGTGCCGGAGTCCGGTTTAGCCCCGTGATGGCCTTGATAGGCTGCAGTTTTGCGAATGGAGTCCGGAGAATCGTCGCGTTTGAGGGGCGGGCGTCCATATGCATGAAGAGACCGAACCGTGGAGTGATCTGATATGGACTCTACTCCTTCATGCAGACTGTCCGTCGGCGTGTTACGTACAGCACTATGATCGGTCGCACCAGGCAAAGATGACAAAGCATCGGTGCTTTCGGGATGCACGGGATGGGTGGACTTTGAGGAGGAAGGATCCACCGAGTCCGTTATGACGATACCCTTCGCCTTCAGCTCACTTCTGAACTCGCTTCCGACTCTTTCGGTTTTCTTGGGGTTCGTAGGGTCGACTTCGGCTACGGCCTTTTTCTTACCCTTGTCACTGCGACGAACACGGGAAGTCTTACGCCTGCCGTCCCCACGGCTGCGCCGCTTTTCATCTTCCAACAAGCCGTAAGTGGCCAACTTGGAAGTAACTTTAGTGGTGGTGTAACTTTCTTGCACTCTCCTTGGGGCAAGCAGTATACCTGTCCCCAACCTTTCATTTCCTGTGAATTTGGAGGCTCTGACAATTGAGAATGCCATGGAGCGAGAGTGTTTGTGGATGATCATGCTGGGTCCCCCATTCGCCATGCCATTCGAAGACGAATCGGCGATACGGCGTAGATGTAGACGCCGGTGAGGCGATTTCGACGATTTCGCTAACAATCACCAGACAATAGATCAGTCCAAGCGTCAAGAATCGGGTAAAGGGTTGCGCTGACGGGTATACATAAGCCTCTCCACCTTGAACATCCCCACAAATCCGCACTGCCAAAGCTCATGCGTCCCCGGAATTATTCCCCGATTTACAGCATGTTTTTCTTTCCCTTTGCCTTTTCCCCGCGCAATTCGGCCCTTGTTCTCGTTCGAACACGTCAGCGCAGTGTTTGACCCGGCCGAAGTGACCGAAGGGGCGTCTTCCACCCTCCTGATCGTCCAGTAGTCCTTCCGAGCGTCATACTCAGGATCCCAGATTTCCAGATTTCTCGTAAAAGAGTCGCCCTCGTTTGAAGCAATGGAACTCGGAGGCCGGGCGGCCCCTGCCCACTTCCGCCTCAAGGAAAGCAAATAACCAGTTTCCTGCAGCGTCGCAGGCTGCTGCACGCCATCGAGTGAGCGTCTGGAGCCCCCAGGGTCGACCTGGCCGCCGAGAATATAGCCAAGATCCCAGGCTTGGCCCTCGATCTGACGTTGAGCTTGGGGCTCCATCGCCGCCCAATTGATCTTGCTGAGCCGCTCAATTATTGGTGCGGTTCCACTCGAGTCAGCCGCAGGTAGGCCGCCATGGATGTCGCTCATGCTTCTGCTTCGCCTCTCGAGCACCGTTGGAGGGTATTTCCCATCCCTCCTCTCCTCACCCGCGATATCACCGGCACTGCTAGGGATAGCTCCAGGTACGACTATCGGCCAGCTGACCCCACGTCGGAACACAAGACCCAACGCCTCATCCTCGCAGTCCTCGCAGTCAAGGTCTGGCATGGCGAAGGTGAGCGGCGAGTAGTGGTCCGGCCGCCCATGACTGACCCAATAACTCTCGACTTCCTCATCGTCGAGCTCATGTGTGGCGAATGTGAGGGGGGAGTATCCAGTTTCGCGCTCGCACTCGTCGTCGCTGGTGACTTTATCGTCGTCACTCATGTTGGAGGCCAATGGAGACTGTGACCCGGATTCAGAGTCGACGCTGGATAGAGGGGCAGAGGGGGAGCTGAGGCCCTTGCCATCAAGCGAAGGCTGGAATTCGGGCATGTCTGGGGGCGGGTCATGAGTAGTATGCATGGGTCGGATTGGCTCCCGACTGCCGGTATGAGCGCATTCAGCGCCGATATTGGAATGAAGTATTGTTGTAGGGCTAGAAGTAGTTGGATCATGAGAGTTGGGTGCTATGAGATCTACACAGGAGGATGCCAGTAGGCTGTCCTGACAGGTGTGTGAGCACGCTGGTAGCACCGCAACCAGGGGGTGTCGGAATTCGGGGCTGTTCTGCGCTGGATGACTGCTGATACCATGGAGTGTGGATAAAGAAAGAGGAGGCTTGCTGATCATACGGCGTTCGCCAGGGTCGCAAGGCTACGAGATGGCGACGATGGTGGAGAGCTTAGGGGCATAAAAAAGGCTGAGCATTTCGTTTCCCACCGGAATATTTTTACGTAGAAGATTGTTTGTGGGAAAGCGTGGTTGATGAACGATGAATATTTGATGAACGCTGATGAACGAGTCTGATGAACGTCGCTGAGTGGATTCCGATCAGGTACAACAACCACGTGTGCTACTCCTGTCCTCGCTACCCTTCGTACACTCTGACCCCGCCCCCACCCCATTCTCTCATCACAGCAGCACCGGCCCCCGTCGGCTGCGTAAAGGCAACCTGCCCCTGCCTGGCGTCCAACGGGCAACCATGGATGAATGTCGCAGCCACAGCAGAAAGCAGATGTGTCGCTATCCCACAGCGCCGGTGTGTTAGGGGCACGAACATTCGGGGTATTCCCAAAGGGGTAGGCAGTGGTGTGGCGTCGACGAACAGTGATGTAGTTGGGTCAACGGTGATTAGGGATCTGGACATGTTCTCCGTGTCTGGATCTGCTGGTGTGGCGATGGCCATTGCGGTCGATATTCGTTGAGCAATTACACATCCGACGATCTTCTCGCGCGAGGCCGTTGTTGAAGTAGTTGGGATGAGGAACAAGTATGCCTTGGAGGCTTGCAAGGCTGAGGTTGTGAGTGGCGGTGAAGATAAGGCCAGATTGATAGTTTCAAGTAGGGTCGTGAACTAACGCAAAGACTGATTACTTCCACTGCTCTAGATAAATTCAGGAGGGAGGAAATACCTTTGACCCAATTTTACCGCCGACATCCGCTCTGAAAGACACAATGCGACCTTTACTCCCGTCTTTCAACCGCACACTGCTCGCCACCTCCAGCACGCCCGCCTTGGCTTTCTCCCTCTCCTCCTCCCTCCCCCATTCCATACCCCTCTGTACCCTTGCGCAGTGTGTCCTGTGCAAGATCTCGTCGTCTGGGGCACCCTTGGTGTACGACAAATCACAGAATGGGCACGTCCGCAGAATGGATGTGTCCACGCAGAAATGCAGCTGCGTGTATTTCTTTTTCTTGGATTTCTGTGATGTTTCGGATGGCTTGACGCGTTTCGGGGGTGGGGGGATGTTGTTGGATGAAGTGATGTCGTCCAGAGGCAGCTTTCGTTTCGCTTGCGAGACCGGAGAGGAGGATGGGGATGAATATGGTACTGATAGCCTGTTGGGACGAGAGCCGTACGTTCGCTTTACTTTGGTCGACATTGAAGAACAGCAAACACGCGTTTACTCACGTCTTCATGTTGGGCTTTGTTTGCGTGTCGTGTCAGTCACGTGAGCTGAAATCACTTCGGTGTCGGCAAATATTATTTGGTGTGGCCAAAATTAAACGCCGCCAAATCACGCCGGAATCCCTTGAATCAAAGCGCAATGATGAGAGCGTCGAAGTGGATGTACACCGCCTCAGAGCAACTACCGTGTGGACCTGCACAGGCCTGCAGGACGACGGTGACATATTGATCAAATGCATCAATGGCGTTCCGCGTATAGCCACCGCCGACAAAGAATTACTAGCTCGTGCACTTGGATTAGCACCACAGTCCGTAGTGCTAAAGTCGTCCGTGTAGACTATATGCTGCTCATCGTTGGAGCCGTTGAGCTTCCAACGGCTCGGAGTCGGAAGTGCCAAGACAATAATAATCGTGTGTGAATCACGGGTTTAGACTAGCCTTATAAGGGCTCGCTGGCAACGCACCCTTCGGATCCACAAACCCTTCGTCGCCCCGTCTTTCTTCGTAATATTTCTTTTGTCGGTCTGGTAACGCTTGTAAGCAATACCACTACACTATACAGTGTCCATTGTTCACCACTCTTTTGTTAGGACGCCGACCCAGCCATGTCACAGCCAAACGAACCTTCGCGCAACATCGTATACGATCCTCTACCTTCAACAAGCAATGATCATCCTGCGGATTCCTTTCCCATCGCACCATCAGCATCCCCAGAGCCCCCCTCGCTCTCTTACCATACTCCACAACCCCAATTCCAGCAATTATCACACGACGAACCTGATGCTCCTCCCTTGGATGATGTAAAATCCCCCTTCCTTGCCGTTGCTCCCATCGACACAACAGTCGGTTCTCGTCCAAATTCATATGCAGCCTCTCAATACCATACTTCAGAGAGCCGTTTTCATGAATTGCCAGAACACGACCTGGGCGCACCTCTTCCAGAAGTTCCCCCACAACCCCGATTTCTCGGTGCTGCCGCCTATGATGGTACTGGTGATCCTCATAGTCGTTATTCAATAGCGTCTTCCCAGGCCCCTTCGGCCGCTGGTAACTCCGAATTCAACAGCTCAGTCTATGCTCTCAATGACACCAGGCCATATGGCTCATCATCGTTTTTCGACGACCAAAGTTCCTATCGCGATGATCCTCATGATGGTTTTTATGCTGGCAATCAGCGGGGAATGACAAGGTCTCCAGTTGACCGAAACAGATATCTCGAGGAGAAGCGCGGTACGTACGCTGCACCGCGTATCGTCACAAAACGTAAACTCCTTTTGTGGTCAATTCTCGCTGGCGCTATCTTCCTCATCCTTGCCGTTGTCATTCCGCTCTATTTTACCGTTTTCAAGCGGAAGACGAGTCACGCCAGTACCGCCGAACATACCTCAGCCTCAGCCCCAAAACCATCTAGCACTTCATCGCCAACGCAACAGTCGTTGGCCGTCACCGGTGGCGATGGAAGCACGGTAACTATGGACGATGGCACCACATTCGTTTTCAAGAATTCTTTTGGTGGCTACTGGTATTTCGACGAGAATGATCCCTTCAATAATGGTGCAAAGGCTCAGTCGTGGAACCCTGCCTTGAACGAGACATTTAACTACGGTATCGACAGAATTAGAGGGTCAGTTTTTGTCCTCGCCCTGCAATCAATGTAGACATCTCATGACCCGTACAGAGTCAATCTTGGCGGCTGGCTTAACACAGAACCTGTAAGCGTCCTCCCTTCTCGCAAACCCAATGCATTCTGACTTATAATTCATTGACAGTTCATGCGAGTCATCATTAATATATTTACCTTTAGAGCGTGACTGACATCGGTCACACAGTACACCCGCTCTTTTCGAACCCTACACCAGCAATACACCTCCAGTCGTCGACGAGTGGACTCTTAGTCTCGCCATGACTGCGGACACCGCCAATGGAGGTTTAGCACAACTAGAAAATCACTACAAGACATTCATTGTGAGTGGCCTGCACAGGAATCTCAGGAATCTTACTGACAAAATTGCGCAGACTGAGCGAGATTTTGCCCAAATTGCTAGTGCAGGTCTGAACTTCGTTCGCATCCCTCTTCCGTATTGGGCCATTGAAACTCGCGACAATGAACCGTTCCTAGCCAAGACCTCATGGACGTACGTTCGTCTTCAATTATATTTCTGCTCCTGCTCATGCCAATTGTTGTCGTCGTGTCTTTTTAGCTACTTCCTCAAGGCAATCAAGTGGGCGCGCAAGTATGGTCTCCGCATCAATCTCGACTTGCATGCCCTTCCCGGAAGCCAGAACGGGTGGAACCACTCGGGTCGTCTAGGATCTATCAACGTTCTCAACGGTCCTATGGGTCTCGCCAACGCGCAACGCTCTCTTGACTACATCAGGATCATCGCTGAATTCATTTCCCAGCCTCAGTACAGCGATGTCGTCACAATATTTGGCATTACCAACGAGCCACAGGGTCCAACCGTAGGCCAGGAGAACCTATCTCGATAGTGAGTCGTCGTTCTTCGATATTTTCTTTCTCAATCTCTTACCCCCCCAACAGCTACCTCCAAGCATACAATATAGTTCGTGAGGCAAGTGGAGTGGGCGAGGGCAATGGTCCATTTGTCTCGTTGCACGATGCATTTTTCAGCAGGAGCCAGTGGGCTGGCTTCCTAACTGGGGCAGACCGCATAACTCTAGACTCACATCCCTACCTCTGCTTCGGACCTCAATCAAGCTCTCCCATATCGTCGTACGCTACCACCCCTTGCGGTACGTGGGGCGGGGCTGTGAATACTTCTATGGCCGCGTTCGGATTGAGCAGTGCTGGCGAGTTCAGCAATGCGGTGACTGACTGTGGGAAATGGGTGAACGGGATAGGTTTGGGCGCCAGGTACGACGGGACGTATACAGATGGCACCTTTCCCAGGGTTGGCAGCTGTGACCCCTGGACGGATTGGCAAAACTATGATCAGAGCACGAAGGACGCGATTAAACAGTTTGCCTTGTCCAGCATGGATGCACTCCAGGTACGTTTCCTTGTCTGATATTATTATTTACCTCTACGTGTGCTAACTTCCCATTGCTAGAACTGGTTCTTCTGGACATGGAAAATAGGCAACTCTTCGGTGACTGGAAAGGTCGAGTCGCCTGCCTGGTCGTACCAGCTTGGCTTGGAACAGGGATGGATGCCAACTGATCCTCGCGAAGCAATCGGATCTTGCAACAACGCCAACCCATGGAGCCCTCCTCTCAGCGCATGGCAGACCGGCGGTGCAGGCGCTGGAAACATCGCTGCAACAGATTCCGCCGCCTTTGCCTGGCCGCCAACCTCCATTATCGGAGGTGGCGCCGCCAGCCTGCTGCCCACGTACACCCCTACCGGTCCTGTCCCAACGCTGCCTGGTCCGTCGATCACGGCAAGCGCCACTGGCACGGCCGCTGTTCTTGCCGGAAACGGATGGCAGAATGCTGCAGATACCGCTGGGCTCATGGTGCCTATTGAATCCTGCAGCTACCTTGATCCCTGGGTAGGTCCTGCTGCACCCCCCTCACCATTGTGCTCTGGAAGCACAAGGAAACGAGGGACGGCTGAGGAGCCGCAGATTACTCCTGCACCTGCATGATATGATACCACATTGCATTTCAACATTCTCTTCCTTGAGCGAGTGTATTTTTTTGTTTGTTTGATGGACTTGCGAAATTCCTGACCAATGCATCATGATGGACTCCTCCCCTTCTTGTACATTGTCACCTCCTACCCCCCCCACCCAAATATTTGAATATTACATTAACATCTTGTTCGTTATAATCTGTGTGTTTGATTACATTTTTCGAGGAGTCGCTATTGCGATTCAATGATGTCATTGGTCATTCCACCCCCTGTTTAATGCTCCCCACTCGTCGTCGCATATCGATCTTCGAGGTCTTCCTGACCACCAAACCCCCCTTCGAAATCTCGCTCCGGTACTGGTTGTACCTTGGCCTCTTCGTTCTTTTTCATTTGCTCACGGATTGCGGCAAGTTGAGCTTGCTCCTGATGAGAGAAAATACAAATGTTGTGTGGTTTTTTTTTTTTGGTACGATTATTGCCCAAGGGTAATAATAATAATACCCACTTTGGCGTGGATGTAGCGAGCTTCTTCGGCTTGCCCCTTGGATTTCCAGGTCTTATCCTCGATATCTTTTTTAGAAAAAGAGCGGATGGCATGCCTAGTAGCGCTCTCACCTGCGCGGCGAAGTCAGTCATGTCCGAGTCGTTGTTTATAGTTGAAAACGAATTCAATGTGGTTTGTTTGTTCAACCAAATAATTACCGTTTTTGGTGAGGCTGGACTCTGGAGGAGCTTGGAAACCATACGTACCGATTGCAGTAATAAAGCACAATACTGCATGGATTCAGATGATCATGGAGGGGGAAATTATCTAATTTACATGAGTGAGATGCTGCCCCACATTTAGCTTGAAGATGCATGTGATAACTTATAAGATAAATAGATGAACTTTGAGCCATTAGCTATCCCATGTGTAAAATGAATAACTCAGCAATTGGAGTTCAGATTGACATGGATGTAGTGAGAAAATTGGTCCATATTTATACAGCTGGTAGTCTTATTTTTTTCTTTGTAGATTTCCCAGTCTGGTACATATGAATTAAATCAGCTGAGAATATAATTTATCTTAATGATGTTGGCCCAATCCCTCATAATATCAAATGGCCTACATTTCACCAGGCAAGTTATTTTTGCTCAACGGTGCACTGTCCAAGGACCTGGCATTGCAATTTTCTACACCAATGTACCAATAACCTCATAAGATAGTTTGCAAAACTCAAGACTGAGGCGGGTATGACCCATTTTGACCGCCTTGTATTCCTACGGGCCTTTGTGCCTGAAAGAATAATTCAGCCTATAAGTACACATGATCGATTTCGACCAACCTGCATAAGAGTGAGTCGAAGAGCTTGCTCGGGAGTATATTGTGCGCCTTGCATATTCGGGACAGGGGGAAAGAAATGACCGATGTTATTGGTTGGACGCGGTATTGCATTCCCCGAAACTTGCGGAATTGGGGCCATTCCGGTTTGTGGTTGAGCCGATGGTGGACGAGGTGGGTTACCGGGATTTGATGGTGTACCTGTATTACGGGGAGAAGATGATTGCGCCGGGGAAGATGTGGCAGCCCGCGGGATATACGGCGGTGACATATGAGCACCAACTCCGTTGATGTTGGTGGTTTGTCCTTGCGCTTGCGCCGCCAAGGCGCGTGCCTGAGCTTGTGCTTGAACCTGCATCATTTGCTGAGGTGAGAGGCGGGTATTGGCGGTAGACATGGGTGTTGGGATCCTCTGTTGCTGTGAGATATTAACTTGGCTCCGTATTTGCGGCACTCCTTGAGCGGCAGAAATCCCAATCCCGGGAGGTCTAGCTGGGCCGTTAACTTGTTGCTGCTGCTGTTGTGGTTGTTGTAGTTGCTGCTGCTGTTGGTGTTGGTGCTGCTGCTGCTGCTGGGCTTGCTGCTACTAATGGAGTCAGCAGTGAAGGAATGCAAGGGACCACCAACCTTACCATGTTGGGAGCGACTTGCATACGGTGAGCCTGATCGCGCAACAGTTGTTGACGGGAAAGTTCTTCGTGCCTTCTCTTGGCCAACAATAACTCTTGATCATCTCTCTGCTCCTTGTCTGCTTTCATTCGGCTTAGCTCTGCGGGGGTCAATTTCGGCATCTTGTTGTACTGGCCGTGGGTGTCGTGGATAGCAGACGGCTTCCTTTGATTTGCTATAGAAATTATTCACGTCAAACAGTTGTATGTAATTCCGCATGATGAACACGCACAACTCGACTTTTTCTCTTGCTCACGCTTTTTGGCGGTTTTCCGAATTGTTTCGAGCATCAAGAAATGCCGGCGTCGTTTCTTGGACTCACTGCCTGAACCTAATGAACTACCACCCACGCCTAATCCAGTCAAACTTGCGCTGGCCAGCCGCTTTACACCCCTTGTTGTCATTTGAGCCGGCGCAGGTTGAAGCACCTCTTCTAAGATGGCATAAATAAATAAATGAGTGATCAGACCACAGCTTGAGGCACGAATTGGGTACCAGATTCCCAACGTGTTTTCCATCGTTCAAGACAGTCCCAGGGGGTTCTTCTATCCGTCGATATAGTGATTCGAGAGGAGTTGAAAATATCACAAATCAGCGGCCAGTTATTTGGATACTTCTCCACCGTAGCCTTCAAAAGAACGTCATCTCGTTCGGTCCATAAGTGCTCGACTCGCTTTCGAGATTCTTTTGGTGGCCCTGGTAGCATAGGGATGTACACCGAAGGCGAGTTGCCAGGTTTGTTGCCTTCGAACAGTTCTATGTTTGCCTGTTAGTGAGGCTTCGGTCCTTGGGTATAGAAGAAAAATATACCGCATGTGCACTCCTCGGCTGGTTTAGCAGAGGGGCCATCAATCTCAGCTGTGACCCCGATTTCGTCTAAATTACACCACCTGCCATCTTTCCAGTGTTTTGCAGGTTGAAGAGGACCTAGAAGCGTTGGTTTGCAATACATGAACCGTCCAACAGGAGCGAGTTTCGTGTATGTAGTATCTTCAGCTCGCTTGTTGGGATCATCTTTTTCCGATCTCTTCTCAGATTTTTTCTTACCCTCCAATGAACTCGGAGCAAGGGGAGGCGCAACATCTGGAAGACCCAGGGGTATGAGATCCGGAAATATTGCCGAAAGATCAGGAGGCGGAGGCAGAGCTTCCACCGCGCTATCTTCAAGTGAGAGTTCCTGATAGAGGTCGTCCAGATCAAGAAAGAGCTTTCGTTCATCGGAATACGCAATGCTTTCTCGCAACGGTGCATAGATCTTCGACTTGGGGTCCATCGATGCCGACTTCAAACTGATCGCAGTTCCAACCAAAGTATCATCCATTTTGAAAACCTTGATTTCTTCTGGGACAGAACCTTGAGCGGCATCTCGAGAGTTTCCACCACCTTCAACACTGGCACTTTGCAATGCTGAAGAATCGTCGACGTCTTCCTTCTTAGGCTCCATCGCTTCTATAACGCCGTCCCCTGGCTGATTACGATCGTGATCGGCATATTCAAGAGCATCCTGAACTATGACAGTTGGCTCGAGTACGTCAACTACGCCCGGATCCTTGTCTGGTTCCTCGTCCTCGTCCTCGTCATCAGAGCCATAGTCAACCATTGACAACGGATTTGGCTCCTTCACTTGGGGTAAGGGATCAACGTCCATGCAGTCTTCGGCGTTTTCAGTGGGATTCTCGTCCAACTCTGCCATCTGTGGAGGTTTCCACAAAACACATATTCCTTTCTGCACTCTCTCCGTTGAGCTGTCGGCTGCGTGCCATTCAAGCACGGCTGTAGAAAGATTGTATGCCAACGCCATTTTCCACTTTCGTTCTTCCCGAAAATCAATGCGCATCCATTTCTGGAAGAGTTGTTATCAACGCGAAGCCACCAAACAGTGTAACTGGAAAATCTTACCATTTCATCCATGAGATAGTCCCAATGAGTCTTAGCGAGTCCACCAACGCCTCTTTGTTTTTTTGGCTGCCTAAAGCTCCACCGTCCTTCATTTTTCAACAACTCTACACGATCAAATGTACGAACTAATCTCAGTTCCGTCATTGCCACCTGAGATGGTACCATTCAGTAACATAACGAGACAGGAAGGGTGACATACACTCCAATCTCGTGTGCTTAAGCATTTAGAAGCACGATTGACTTTGGTCCAGACAGGATTTGCGCGTAAATTGGCACTCCATCTGTTCAAGCCCATCGGCACACATTCATCCTTGGATTCCCTCCTCCCCTCACTCTTGTCCGAGCACCAGGTCTTCTCACGCTCCTTCTCTCGTTTGCGCTGTTGCTTTGCGAGCTTACCTCGGCGGTTAAACTCGAGAGGTAGGGCTTTAAGTGGAGGAAGAGTGTACTGAGGATTGAAGTGATGTCGAATCTCAGCGAGCGAAGATGAATGTGGAGGTGACGCGGGTTCTGGACCAACGTCGAAGTTATATGGTGGCAAAGTGGGAAGGGGAGATGATGGTGCAAGCATTGAAACTGGTCGTGTAGAACGTATCGCAAAGGATAGTAATTCAGGAGGGTATGGCCCGGGAGCATATACAACCTTGGCAATGGGAACGTCGCATTCCATGGCCATGTCCTGGACCTTACTCGGGTTCGCCATGGGTTCCAATTTCGTTTGGTCTTCTAGTGGTTCCATCACGATATCTTCTTGTACCAGTAATTGTAACCCTGCCTGTAACACGTCACCCTCTTCTTTCTGTACATTCGGGTCTTCTTGGGGAAAACGAAACTCGACTGGCGGCATGGGCATTGATTCTGCGTCCACAACCCCATCGTCGTTCGCCGTATCCATCTGCTCTATCTCCGGCGTGACTATTTTGAGTAGTTCAGTAAGCCCAATCTCGGAAACAACCTGTTCAGTTGCTGGCACAACTGAGGGGGGTGTGGACACCCGCCGTTCTTCTCTGATCCCAATTTGTATGGCTTCAGGTTCAGCAAGCTCTCCTTCATCAGCAATAGGAATCTCTTCATGTTGAATTCGTCCGTCTTCCTCGGTGTCTTCTCGATGATAAGAATCCCGTGTTCGAGGCTCGTAAGATGTCCCAGATCTTGGAGACGGGGAGATAGATCCAATGAGATCAAGTTCGTCGCGTTCGTCATCGTCGTCGTCTTGATAATGATGTGGTGGGAGAGACGCAGAGTGGTGTCGAGAAGGCTGCCCTTCGGGCGGTTCCAACGCAAGGATGTCATCCGATTCACCCTCATCGCCTGATTTAACGGAATGGTGCGACACAGCAGGAAGATCAAAAGATTCATCGTCGACTCCTTTGACAATCCGGGATTTGTTTCTCCACTCGGCTTTCCTAACCTCACGGCGCAGAGACGCCCTTCGTTCTACTGCAGGTTCGACATTTGGGGTTTTTATATCGGTGGCATTCGCCTTTGCCATGGATCGCGATCGCGTCCTGAAATCAGACTGTCCAGGCCGTCGAGAAGAGTCCGGTGCGAACATCTCACTATCAAGGAGGTGGGCTACTGTACCAGTTTCTGGACTTTGAATGGAACCGTTGAGGAATTGAACACAAGAAGCTAAAAATACATACTTCTTCCTAAGATCAAATCTGTCCAAGAATTTGGGCAAGTCCTCTTCTTCACCCTCGTCAAGTGTGAGGACAAATCCAACGTTTTGTCGCCTTCGTATCAAATGGTACATTTCACGAAGAAGTACATTTCTGCGTTGTGAGATGGCTCTATGGATACAAAGTAGTTGAAGCAGCTATTTGGGAATACGCTAGATAATCTCACTTTAGCTGTTCGACGCGGTCCTCCACAAAAGATTCTGGCGAGGCCGATGGTCGCATAACCCAATAGGTTGGTGCGTTCTGTAGGAAGACGGAATCCGATAATTCAGAGCCTTTTCTTTTCTTTTCAGCCAAAGACGATTTGACTAGGTATTTGTGCCTTCACGTCGCGTACGGAAAGGTATTATTTAGTACTGTAGTCCATCGAGGCAAGGATGAAGGTCAAACACGTGACATATAAACAAGGACAAATTCTCCGGCCCGGGTGTCCCGGATTTAACTACAATCCCGCAGCGCTCAGTACTGCAAGCAAGGCATTTCTACTTCCAAATTTCCTTTACTTTAGGCCGTATTTGGCCATTTCAGAGCTATGACCCTTCGTTGTCGGTGGGCTATTCTCAGGCTGTTTCGGTGCATCCTTGGTTTGGAGTAATTCGAAAGCGATTAAACGCTCGTTGTCGTATAGAACTTGAAGCCAGCAGCATCTTCGCGTTCAGCATGCTCTCTCCCCTTCACCCTCCCATAACTCATGTCAACAAATCCACTCGAGTGCTTGGCTTCGCCACCCACATTTTCTTTGTCCACCGCTTGATCTCGCTGAACAACCGCTCTGGTCTTACAGGATTGCTTCTGCGGACAGCGGTAGGCGTATCGCGCTTGTCCTGGATATTTAAAGGAACAGATGAAATCGGGGAGTTTCCTTGACGAGCCATCTGTTGTGGGAGGCGATGGGGCCCAAGACCTGACAGTGGACCAGGTCCTCTCCGAAACGATATTTTTGGATTGCCAAAAATGCCCAGAAACCTCCCTGCAGTAGGGATTGGAGTGCCTTTTCTGTGGGCCCTCGTGGTATTTGGGGTTTCCCCACGCTTAGCAGGGAACTGAACACGAAAGGAGTTGTACGTGAACTCGGGAAAGGGATCGTTCGTTGTATCATATGCACGACCTTTGGTGAAGAGAACATCCGATCGAGGTACCCTCGGAACAGGCTTAAGGAATGGCTTCCAATGCAGGTCGACCTCTTTCCTCGCAAGCTTCAGCCAGTCGCTGTAAGAAACACGTCAACATAAAGAGAAAATACTTCGTGGAATTGTACCCACATTGTCCTGAAGTACGCATGCGATTTTATTTGCTCGACTGTCAATCTGTCTCGAGGATCCTTTGCTAGAACTCCTTGCAAAAAATCCTGAGTAACCACATCAATGTTGTCTGTGCTCTGGAATTCAAGATCGTCCTTGGCTACTGTGGCCGCCATCTCATTTCTATTCTCAGCATTCGCCCCAAAGGCTATCTGAAGTCCGTTCGTCAGTCAGAAGGAAACACCGATTGATACGCTTCCCACATACCCTTCCTGTGAGCATACTATAGAGAGTGACGCCCATCCCCCAGTAATCCGCATCAAAAGAATAGTTTTCTCCATAATGCATTTCAGGCGTCATATAGAAGGGTGTCCCACATACTTCTTTGGTGAAGCATTTTGTTGGTTCCCCGTCGTCGAAAAAGCACCCTGAATCACCACCTCCGACATTGGAGTTGATCCAGCCTGAATTCGCACGCAAAGGATCTGTTGTATAATCGACAGTACTCTCGAAGATCTTCGCCAGACCAAAGTCGGCCAAGAGGATGTGACCATTATCGTCAAAGAGAAGGTTGCCAGGTTTGACATCCCGATGGATAATGTTGTTCTGGTGGAGGTGTTCGAGTGCGATGACCTGAAGGGACATGAGTAGTTGCTCATCTGAGATATGTCAGCAATTCTCGTACCATCTCTGCCGCATAAAGACGAGCGCGAGCCCTCTCAAAAGTTTTGCACCTCATAAGCTCAAAAGCTAAATCACCACCAGCGTGGTAAGTCTAAAAAGGGACCCCGGTCAAATGAGTAGACAGATGTCGCAGCTTTGGCATACCATGGCAAGGTAAAAGTTGTTCTCATCGTGCCAGCTGGCTTCCAATGAAGGAAAGTGTCTTTCCTCCGACACCATGCTCTGAATTCGCTGCTCATAAAGTATCCCTTCGAGAGACGCGGCAGATCGACCTTTTTTCTTGATCACCTTGAGTGCGAAAAGCTTGGAGGTAACCTTGTCCCTCGTGAGGTAAACGCAACCACTCGCTCCTGTTCCGAGGAGTTTCAGAACATCGAGGTCATCGAGTTTCATGGCGCGGGGAATCTTGTTGGATGTGAGCCGGGAGCAACTCGACGTGAATGACGAGTCGTCTCCAACGCTGCTGAAAGAGACAGGATTTGATCCTTGGTACTGCATTGTGCATCCTTGTCAGCGCCTGGTGGAGGAAGAGGTAGCGAAGAGAGCTCACGTTCACGCCAAGACCGTGTCCAGATGGGGGAGACTTGAAAGCGTTATCGAAGACCATCTGGTTAGTGTTAAAGGTTGGAAGGTCTGAAAAGGAGCCGTACCCTTTCTTATATAGGTCTTGCGTTTAGGAGTAAGAGATTTCGTTCGAAAGTGAACTGGTCTCAGAGAGACAGGGTCCCTATACATACGCATGTCTGAGTCTTGGAACAGTTTCGTACAAAGATGCTCCAAAAGTGAGGAATCGTTTGAGCGCTATCGTGCTCGTGCGCAGGCTCAGTGCAATCCTGGCGAGTAAGTTAGACCTAGAAGACACCAAATCCAGAAAAGTTTGGCTAACTTGAACTAGCGCGTCTGTCACGCCGTGTGAATTTACACACACCACCGGCACGTGCCGAAGCAAGCTGGAAGTGGCGACGAACACTCATTTGACTACTACCGTTTATTATCTACCACCGATTCTACCTGCTGCGGCGAAATGGCCACCATTGCGGGAACCTCTTGCCTTCCGTTACACCGAACAGCCGCCGACGCCCTGCTCGACAGACCGTTCTGGGACTGTCAAGCGTATATAAAATGGGACTCAGGCCAACGTCTGGACTCTTAGAGGACACTCGTAGCCCCAAACATGTACGCACCTTCCAACATGTACGCGCCTTCGAGGATGTATGAACACTCAAATCCGTACCCACATCTGCCCTCTGTATACCTTCCGATTCCGGTTACTGCCCATGTCAAGTCGACAACCTCACCCTCAGAGTTGGGAAGCCGTGAAAAATATCACGCACCCATATCTCCACGACATTACCATTATGCCATCACCGATACCGCGACACCTTCTTGGACCTCGAGCGTCTATGCTGCCTTTATCGGGGTTTCGCTTGTTGAGATCATAGTCGCAGCTCTGCAGTCCATCTTCTGCTTCTTGTACCTCATAACAGGCCAAGCAATCCTGCGTGCTGCACATCTAAACGGTTACAACGTGTCCATCTCGTCATCGCTTAAAGTAGGCGCTGTGGGTGGAGCGGCAATGACACTTCCAGCGATACTATTGTGTGTGTATAGAAGAGAAGGTCTCGTGTTTACATTGTGGACCATTGCCGTGGATACTCTCATTGGCGCGATGGCTGGACCCATCGGCGTTGCGATTCTCGCGCAACGTGTACACGAGGAGCTACTCGATCCTCTTCACGCTGCACGGGCGGGTGCTCTTGGAGCTTGTATTATCAGCACGAGTTTGCATATCATGAGGAAGTTCTGACTGCCTTCAATAATCTTATCGTCTAGTTACTGTATCAAACTGCTCTCTCGTTGGCACACTCCTTACGGACTCTATTATCATTCGAACAGACTAGAACGATCATTTTGGTTTCCGTCGCCTATAACTTGAATATGTCTATAGTAGTACCCGTATACACACATGCCTTATGCCACGATGGCAAAACAAATTGGCAAGCTGTCCACTAGATCAATACGACAAACTACCCAAGATAAGTGACAGCAGTAGCAGATATGAATGAACTAATGGTAAATGGTATATAGTAAAAGCGTACGATTGTGTAGCAGCAAATAATCAAGCATGATCATGAGTGGATTACTTATTCACTTGGATAAGCGTAATTAGGCCTCGAAGTCGCACACGCCATCCATCCGCGTATAGGAAATTTACAAGAGCGTTGGTGAACTCCCTACACGGCATATAGAGGATCCGGTCACACAACACAAAGAGGTAGGGGATGAACACATACCAGCTCTGACTTAGTGATCGGATAGGGTAATGCAATACTTTTGGAAGGCTGGTCTGGAAAAGCCAAGGCCATCGGTCTACAATGATCGCCTTGGGGTTGGTGAGCGAGCGGAGGCCTTCCGGACCAGCTTGAAGCAAAAATTCACAGACGTCACGGTGTGTCGCCAAACATGTGGTGGGACTTAGACACATACCAAATCGTCCATAGCCACTGGCCTTCGTGCCCCCAAATGGCAAGTCTTGACTAATAAGGATAGTTAGCCAACCACTAGGACTTGCAGTTAAATAACCCACTTCATCTGTAACAGACCGTCAGAAACGAAACCACGGTAGTAACTTTAACCCTTACGTAGAAAACCGCAAAGTCGTTGACCGACACCATACCGCACTCGAGACGTTTGGCAACATCGAGGCAAAGGCCTTGGTCGGGCCCAAACACACTCGCACCCAGACCGTACTTGGTCCCATTTGCGATTTCAATAGCCTCCTCAACGCTATCGTATGCCATTATGAGAGCCACCGGTGCGAAGACTTTTGAGATTGGTTAGCAGACAATCGGACACCATGGTCCACAAGACATACGTTCAGTCTGGGCGATTTCCATGTCTTTCTCTGCAAGCCCAACGACAGTAGCACCAAAGTACGTGCCGTGCGGGTGGTAAACATGCTCCCAACGTTGCCCTCCTCGTACGTGAGCTCCTTCATTCCCAGCTTCTCTCACGAGTCTTTCAAGACTCTGGAAGCGAGCGTCAGAGATCATGGCACCACAGTCTACCGGAGTGACGTAGCCTTCCGCAGTTGGGGTGAGGACAGAACCGAGTCGTAGTTTGGCAGCACTTTCTGCTATTATTCCATAGAGTTCATCGTATTGCGTGCGAGACACGATCAGTCGTTCGATGCCGATACAGTTTTGACCAGCATTTTGGCTGCAAAACGTGTTGAGTATAATTAAATAATGTGGAAGGACATTCAGGCATACAAAATTCCGCGCATCCAGATACTGGACCATTTGTTAAGATCGGTGCTGGGAAGGATAATTGCCGGATCCTTGCCCCCGAGCTCCAAGGTAACAGGTGTCAAATGTTCCGTTGCAGCAATGGCAATCTATGCAAGGATTGATGATTTCTGTGAAGAGAAAGCGATTCGGTACAATACCTTGCGGCCTACAGTTTCTGATCCAATGAAGGTGATGTGCTTGATCAAGGGGGATCTCGTAAGTGCATCTGCCTCCTCAGGATAGCAACAGACTATCTGCAAGTGGTCAAGATGTCAAAACCCTACGATAAACTATGACGGTCAAAAGTATTCACTTGAACAAGATCGGGGTCATGGCCACAAGCGCGAAGGCATTCCTGTACGGCTCCGACAAACCATGTTGAGGACCAAAGAACATGTTCGGAACATTTCAAAACCACCCCATTGCCTGCGAATATAGATGCCAGAATCGGAGACCACGCGTTGTGGAGAGCTATAATAATGCAATGAAGTTCTTCACGTTCAAAAAATAAAATAAAATAGGTCACTAACGATAATTCCACGAGACGATGGCAGCTACAACACCCAAAGGCTCGTAATGTACTTGCGATTTCTTGTAACATAGCATCCAACTATTTGACCTAGTCTCGGGTCGCAGTGCATGTTCACCATGGGATAGAAGCCATTCCATCTTGGCGCAGGTTACCAGTATCTCGCCTAGCGCAGCGTCGACCACTAAATCGCAGGCGTAAGCGTTCGGCACGAAATTACGCGAACGTACGACTCACACGTTTTACCAGTGTCACGACACGCTACTCGGGCGCAGCCCCTCTGATTATCCACAAGCCACTTCATCAAACTCCGTATGACGCGTCTCCGCTGCGTAAAATTTGTCTTGCGCCAACTTTTTTGGGCCTCCGTAGCTTGAAGAATTCTTTGCTCGATATCATCTGCTTCATCAGCCAAAAAACTTCCCATGTGTGAACCAGTGGCAGGGTCGAAGCTCGTGATGTAACGCCTGCTCAAGTCATTTATTGGCGGTAGGAGGGACGTGTCCTCGAGGTGGGACTCGAGATGTGCATCTTGAATGCGTACAGCCGGCCATCCGGGATCTGCTGGCTATGCAATGTCGCGTCAAAAGAAAGAGTCTTAGTCGTGGATCCAATGCACAAACTTCTGGGGTTTTCCAATCAAACGGAACAGGGCTGTTATGCATTCTGTGATAGCGTCGGAAGACGAGCCAAATTCCAAACGCAAAGAAGAGCGTGAGGGGGTAAAGAATGTCAACGCCATCGCCATCATTTTCAAACCAACTGTCGAAAGCCTCCCAGGGATGGAGTACCACAGACATTAAGGAGCTCATTCTGTCTGAGCTAAGGACCGTTGGTCAATAGTTGAACATTCAACATTATTAATTGCCAATTTAGGTTGAAAGTGGTTCCACGCGATTTTTCCCACGCTTCGTATTATTTAATGCTATGGGTATAGAAGAAAAGATTGCGATGATAAGGGAACAAGGCTGAGCGCTGAGCAATGAATAAGTCGCTCGGACAGCAGAAAAGATATCAAGAAAAAAATAGTCGCGGACAGCCAAACGATGTTCAGTTCATCATGTCTGCCACGCTGCCTCTCGAGTCCTTCTTCCGCAGCACACCCAACTGCCCCAGCCGTTTCAGTCCAGACAGTCCACTCTTCTTCTTCTCGTGCTTCTTCTTGGTCGCAGTTGAGTCAATGGAAGTGGCCGAAGTCGTAGACGCGACGTCCACAAGATCAGGTGATTCAGTTTCATCCGTGGCCTCTGGGGTAAACGAGATGACGTCCACATTACCGGCGATACCACCACCTCCTACAAGGCGGATGGTCACATCTGCATCCACGTCGGGTGCCGGATCTTCTCCTACACCATCCACAGCAAGCTGTGAGGTGCATTCTGTTTTTGGAGGTGCTTCTACTTCCGTCCTTTGTGCCACGTTGGGGGTTTCAAGCGGCTCAGAAGAAAGAGGTGATGTGGACTCGATCAGGGTTACTGCCAGCGGGGGTCCAGAGTCGTCAAAGAAATCATGAGTCTGAGACGGGGATGGCGTGTCAACCGCAGTTTTTAGCGGTGTCAATTCCACAGAGGAATCAGTTGGAGGCGATGAGGGGAGAGGAATAGATGCGGGGGAATATTCAATGGCTGTATTTTCGAGGATATATTTCCGTTGAGGAGCTCTTCGTGAAGAAACCAATGCTGTCTCTTGATTGTGTGATACTTCCCGCATGCCAATTCCGTGACCGGATTCTAGATCCCCATGATATAATGAGTCTGTGGGGACTGGAGGTAGTATGTCGTCTGCCATTGGGAGTTCCACTGGCAACGGTGCAGGAATTTTACTGACAACGATGGTCGGCGGATGTAGTTGCTCTGCCGGTTTAGAGATACCACCAAGTGAGGGTGCTTCGAGAGGCGTCGAGTTGTCAATGTCGGCAAGGACGGACGTTCCACCTTTGGGACCAGATTCTTGATTAGCAAATCCCAAGGCATCTATGCTGGGGGTTTCTGTTGGCTGAAAGAAGTACAAGCTAAGATTGAATATAAAATAAATAAAAAAAGCGAAGTCTTTACCTGGCGTGTCTCCGGTGATGGTGAGGGGATTACACCATTTTCGTGCCATTTTCTTAGGCTGCGATCTGCCCACGCTTCCAGTGTACTCCAGCCTCTATATTCGCCAGTCAAACGCAAGCCACCAAAGCTTGAGTCACCACCTCCTTCGCCTTGACCACGACCATGACCGTCATGGAAATAGCTGTCATAGCCGACGCCATCCTCACTTCCCTCGCTGGTGTCATTGCCCGCCCCAATTTCATAACCTTCACCACTCTCGAGTTCTTCCGCAAAACTCGCCAACCATTTTGCCCAACCTGCCTCACCATCCCCCTTCCACATGACCACCTTTGTATCAAAATCACGCCCAAAAACAATGACTTGTCCAACAGAGCCACCTTCCGCGGGATTGAGATCGACGCCAACGTAATTACCTGCCTTGTCAGCGATAAGAGGAATCCAACCTCGTTGTGAGTACTCTTTGCGAATCCATCCTGGCGGAAATGACTCCATCACGCTTTGCAGTCGTGGATTTGCTCCAGTCGTTGCATCCTCGTCTACTTCCCTCCAGAATCTCCATTCTTCTAACACGTCCTCGAGGGGCAATAATGTCAAACCGAAGAATAAGCCCTCTGGACACGCCGCGGCGGATTCGGCTTCTTGCCCGTCAACGGCCAGGTAAGATTCCCGAACAGCAGTTGGAAGTGGAAATCCGAATTGCAATTCTATTTGAGCAAGGTCCTGGGGAAGAATGCCATAATTCAGGGTATCTCCAAGCTCTGGGATTTCTCGACTAAGCCAAGTGCGAATACGACTCCAAGTGCGCGCTAAAGGAGGGTAGTTTAGTGGTGATGAGAGGGGAACTGGAACACGATCGTGGTGAAGTGGCAGTAAAGACGGTGGGCGAGAACGCAAGCCAGGCCTGACAAGAAGGTAGAAAATAAAATAAATATAACAGCATTCAGAAAGAGAATGCAAATCGTACAATGTTGGTATATAGCCGTACGCTCCTCCTCCCTGAGGTGGATAGGTATATGCCGGGATTGTAGCAGGGTCTTGTTCTGGAGTGGCGAATGTGTCGGGATTGAAGGCATCTGGATGAGCGTGAAGAGTTGGTGATGAAGTTGGGAGGGAGAAAGCCTCGTGTGTGGAAGACATTGCCTGGCCCTTCCTCGAGGTCTGACTGCTACCAGAGGAGAACAAGAAAGAGAGCCAACCCATTGCGAAAGATTAGTAGTCCTGCAATGGATTGCGCTCAGGCCCGGGCTTGGTCACAGTTAGGTCCGAGGCTAAATAATAATTCTAATAATTCTAAAAATGAACTTTGGAGTCCGATATTTTATCTCCTTATGTCCACAAAACCGTGTTACCCGTAGCTATAGTCACCTCAGCAAGCTTACCAGTCCATTTAAAAAAAAAAAATTCCACCCAAAATCGATGGGCGTGTGTCATGATGCTTTGGTGCCAGCGTTCAACTTGTGTTACGCACTGAATGGCAGAGCCTACATCAGCGGATTGCCCACGAGCGCTAGATCACCGCCCAACATTGTTTCAGCTCAAACAAAGCAACGTGGAACTGTTGACTATTTGGGCGAGAGGGATCTCAATATTAATGACAGAACGTGTCTCGGAGGTTTTACCATAAACAGTGACGTAAATCCAGAGATAAATATCCAGGATAAAATTTCGTAGCGTAATTACATTCTACCCAAGCTACCCCGAACCTTGAACTCACACCCTGTTTTCGCCCTCACCTCATCTACCGTGACCCCATCCGCTAAATCGATCAACTCCAGCTCTCCCGCTCTCTGATCGACGTCAAATACCGCCAACTCTGTGATGATCTGGCTGACAGTGCGTGCACCTGTCAGCGGCAAAGAACATTCTTTGAGAATCTTTGGACCGCCATCCTTGGCGCAGTGCTCCATCATCACAATGACTTTCGTTTTATCCGGGTTGGAAACAAGGTCCATGGCACCCCCGATCCCTGGCGGGTTACCACAGCACAGATGTCCGGGTGAGAACAGGAAAGGCTACCAGAACACCGTTTGGCGTACCTTTCAGCATCTTGCCCGGAATCATAAAGTTGGCGATGTCGCCAGCCTGGGAAACTTGCATCGCCTGAAAAATAGTTGAGCTTCTTGAATTAGTGTATGATGCCTCCAAAGATACCCCAAGAATTGCAACATCAATATGCCCCCCCCGGATCATTGCGAAGGACTCGCTCGAATCTGAATCCGTCAAAGTCTCATCAATTGTTCGTTCAATTATCATATCCAGACACACCAAATACGGATGCTCCTGGGAGGAGGGTGACGGTTTCCTTTCCAGCATTTATCAGATCGCTGGACAACGGCAGGGGGTTTAGACGCAAACGAATACAAGGACCAAAAAGTACTCACGCATCAAGCTGCTCTTTAGTGGGATATGGTCCCATACCCAAAATCCCATTTTCACTCTGCAGCCACACCCTGACGCCAGGTAGTAAATGTTCAGGAACAAGCGTAGGCATCCCAATGCCCAAGTTGACATAAAATCCATCCTGGATTTCCTTTGCCGCGCGTTTCGCAATACGATGTCTGGCTGCCTGTGCGGCCGTTTCTTGGCTCCGTGTGCCTTCCGGCAACGAGTCTGTTGCGAGAGTGACGTACTCTATTTCTTTTGGAACAGTTGCCGGAACAATACGATTGACGTAGATGCCAGGTAGGTGAATGGAGCTAGGAGGCAGGCTGCCAACAGGAACAATGTTTTCTGCCTATAACACCGTTCCGATGTCAGATTGTGCTTAAGAGGGTTCGATACGGCATACTTCAACAATAGTAAGTTTGGCGTTTTTGGCCATGGCTGAGCTGAAATTGTGAGTCGTATACCTTACGACAATTATTGCGGGTCAAAAAAAAAAATAGAGCACGTAATATAACAAACCGACCTGAACACGCAATTGCCCACTTCATCGACTTTCCACGCCCGTACAAATGCCACATCCCCAGCAATGGCAGGCTCCAGCACATACCGCCGTCCCGCTATTTCTCGTGCTTCCTTCTTGATACCTGGTATTGCAACACCCATTGACATCCCGCCTGGGTTGTAGCGAATAGGAATCGACCCCTGCTCAATTGCAGTCGATGCGCCTGTGGGGGTGAAGAATGCGGGGATCCCGGCTGCATGCGCGCGCAGGCGTTCGACGAGGGTACCTTGTGGGACTAGTTCCAGCGAGATTTGACCACTGAGATATTGCGCTTCAAACTTTTTGTTGCTGGTGACGATCGCAAGGCTTTCACTAAGCTTGCACAAGTCTGGGTTAGGTATAGACGTACCCTCCAGGATAGGACGCCACGATTTTGTCAAGCTGCCCGGTATTCAGCAATCGACCTGGCCGATATAATAAGTAAACTGGGCAGTAACTGAATCTGAAATATCATTATACCAAGGCCTGAATTGGCTGTACCAGCATTGTTTGAGATGCCAGTCAACTTGACGACGTCCTCTCTCCTGGCTAATGCAGCGAGCAAGCTGTCTGAAGTGCATCCAGTTATAATTGGTGGTCAGAGGAGAATTCAAAAAGTGTGTATAACCTGGAACTCCGCACAACCCAAAGCCTGCGGAATTGTCAGGTCAATGTTTTAGAGGACTGAACTTTACAAACCTCCACACAACAAAACATCCCCCGACTTGATGTCTTTAACCGCCTCATCGGCTGAACTCCATACCTTCTTTCTTTTAGGCACAGGTAGATCTACGGGCCCGGGTGTACCATACCACCGCCTGATAGTTGGAACAAGTCGAGCGGCGTGGACAGTGGATATCTTAATGTAAGCTGGAGAAATGAGCGCCATGACTTCCAATAGTAAGAACAGGCTCGGACCTTATCAAGAGGAAGGCGCTGCTGTGAAGGTCCGTTGTTAGAGTTTATTACAATAAATCATAAATCATTATTACAGTTATCAATTGAGCTCCGATCACGTGGCCCCTTATTTGATTACCGCCTCCTTCCCGGACCCTTCGGTTTCGCAAACGGTCTCTTCTCCTCTGATGCCTCCGAAATACCAGTTCCCACAACATGGCTCATACTGCACGTCCCGAAACCGAGTTCAATCTTGAGGTACGCCTCATTGAGCTCCTTCGGATCGGAGGTCTCAATTTTCCTGGCGGCCAGGATGGACATCGAGCCTTCTAAAATTTTCTTCGCCGATTGAAATACACCGGATGAACCTGATGAGTACACCATCCGGTGTTTGATCGGTGACTGCGTTGGACAAGAGTAGATGAATACTGTTGGCCGGACAGGTTTAAATACACAGGCACATAAGTCGGGATTTTGGATGTACATACCGATTTCTCGTCGGGGAGGGGAGGTATAGGTGTGCGGCCACGCAAAAAATGAGTACGCTGTAAAAAAGATCAGTCGTGATGGAGAGTCTGCACCAAAGCTTAAAAACACACAGGGACAGGTGGCTGGAATTACGGAACCGAGTTCTTGTATGCTAGTATCCGTAACCAAAGTCAAGCTTAGAGTCTCGGATGCTGTATCAATGCCCTGTTTTGATCCAGATAACTATGATTGGTAACATCGAACACATTCCGACAACTCACAATAACCACCAATTGACTCTGTTCACCCGCGCCGAGTGACTTCACTGCGTCCTCGACTTCGGGCGACCAGTTCAAGCCAACACCAGTTCCGAGGTGGTTCTGTCTTGACCTGCTACCGTCATACCCTGAGCTGCCCGCTTCCCATTCAGCCGCTTTTAGATCTGCCAGCTCCTGCTCCCTGGGACTCAAAGGCTTCGGGGCCGCTGCGTGCATTTTGTGGCGAGCATAGGCGTGAGGAGTGAGATCGTCCTTGGAAGTAGCAAAAATAGAGTCAGTGAATATGGTAGCGCCAAGGGATTTCAAGAGAGTGTTTCTGGTTGATGCGTAGAGCATCTTGTATTCAGAAGGGTGTTAGATGTGGTTTCAGACAGGAACAAATGAAATACCTTGTCTCTGACTTTCGCAGTGTCAGGAACATAGTACACTGCAAGCCATTCTGAATCTGGATTATCCACTCGGACGAGTAGGTATGCAGGTACATTGGCCTCCAAAAGATCCTGGAGCCTTAGTAGATCTTCTTCCAGAGGTCCGGCCACGTTCATTGACCCATCGTGAACCAGCGACTCTATCAAATAGTGGTGAGAAGCATGATGTTTGAAAGTAAAAATCGATTACGGCCAACCATTACGAATGGAAACTTTCAGTGCTCGAATATCCTTGGAGTCTACAGCAGCAGAGAACGTTTCGGACAGCTCAGAGGCCACTCCGATGCCTGAAGCAGCAGACATTCAAGGAAGCGGTACTACGTGCAGTAGTGGCTGTGGTCTTTACAGTATGTATCGCCATTTCAGGAAGCGGTTGCCTCTAGATTGACGCTCGAGTGTAACTGCGCCCGCGCCCATCGTGTGTTGCTCTTGACGCCAACATTATCTGGCCGCAGTCGCTCGCAAGCAAATTGCTCTGGGACTGCCGGTGTCGTTGATTCAAGGTATTTTCGTGTTGTCTCCTACTAGTGACTGTATCAATAAGTTGAAGCACCGAGTGTCGATTATTCTGGACATCTCATTTAACCATGGACCCAGACACTCCCCCAGCCATTCCATACCAGGCTTACAAGGTGTGTTGTAAATTTGCATCGGAAGTTTGGATCCAATCAACGGAATTGTCAGTCTAAACGGCACTCCCGGAACGGCTCCGCTTCGCTTTTGACGCCGAATATCTCACCTCCTTCCGTCTCACGCCTAATCAGCCCCTTTCCGTCATCATCAACGCCTGCTATGGAGCCGTCAGGTAAGACAGCACCAGTTAGTCGCAAAGCTTCAACATTTCGACACGTCCCAATGCGAAATTCCGTCTCACCCGTCCCATCGTCTCCTTTACGTCCACCTACTACACATTCCAGGACCGCGTCATCAACATCAACGTCTCGTCAATTCGAGCAACCCGAATCTCGTCTCGGGACTGAAACGCGCAGTCGCGTTACGTCACTTTCCACCGTGAATGATGCCATTGTGCCCCCAAAACCTCCATCGAAAACAGCATCCCCGACGAATACTACACCAACCACACCTTCAATATCACCAGCGCCTTCTTTACCCGCACTTCCGGCACATAACTCGAGTAATCGACCGTCTGCACCATATCGTCCCGGTTTTCAACCCAAGGGTGTTTATAGACCTCGCACAGATGATTTTTTTGCTGTCCGAAAAGGTACTAGTGATCGTGGGCGCATTGAGCGAACGAAACTGGAGCGACGCATGGAGAAGCTCATTGACTTGCACTTTTCACGGGACGTGGAGAAGACAAAACCTCCTGTTCACAGGAGGGCTTCGTCCATTTTCGATTTTGATTTGTCGGATCTGACGCGTATGGACCCGGGTGGACTCTGGAAGGGAATGCTGCAGTCACCGACACTACAAGGCACCAAAGGTGACATTCGAGGTATAACAGGGCCTCGGGTCCAAAACTTTATTTGCAGTTCGCTCTCTCATGCCTTCTTGCCATCCTTACAGCCGCCGAGCAACGAATTACACCGTGGCAGGACGATGCGTCCGTCTCAAAGTGCCCGCTCTGCTCGTGAGTGCCCTGGCAAAGTTGATATACACCGACATGGATTTATTTGTACCCAGCGCGTCATTCCATCCATTGTCAAACCGTAAACACCACTGCCGGCTTTGTGGACAGATAATATGCTCGTTGCCCGTGAAGCATCCACAGCGGCCTTTGACCTGTTCCTTGCTTTTTGTCGTTGACAACAAGACAAGACGGATAGAGGAAGTTGGAGAGGGTGTCGATTATGGGGTACGAAAACGCCGCAGTTCCGCGCCACTGCAAAATGGGAAAGAGAAGGAGGAAACTCTCTCCGAGGATGAGAAGTTTTTGAAGGGGGTGCGAATTTGTAGGAATTGTCGGCCAATTCTTTTGTGCGTACTGCCTATAGTGTGCGACTTGCTTGGGTCCTTGTATCTCTGACCATGTTTTTGGGGGTTAGACGGCAACAATATCAATACGAGGTCCATCATGTCCCAACCATTGTCAGGCTCTACCAGGTGCATATTAATTCGTCCAATGCTTCTTGAATTTAGTCATGATGTTTATCAGGTCTTCATCACGCTGGAAAAAGAGATTGAGGATTCCCTACCACAATTCCAGGAGCTGATACTCAGTCTCAGGTATACTACCCCGGCGGACTGATGCATACATATACTGTGCTTACTTCATTTGTAAAAGTCACGAAGGTCAGCCAACGAAAGAAGCATCCGCTGCTAGGAAACGCTTGTTAGAAGCGTTCTCTCAGTATGATGCATTAGCGAAACGCATACGCCACCTGCCATCCGTTGGCGGCCCCGGCGGCTCTCAGGATCGCGTACAGATGGCGATCCTCACTCGAGCTAATCTATTTCTGCAAAAAAATATGTTCCCGCTACAAGTACGTCCATCTGACAACTTCTTTCCTTTGCTTCTTCCAACCTTGGTATATCCAGTCCCTGCCAAGACCTCGCCGAACAATTTCAGATCCTGAAGTACCCGAGGATAGTCCAGTCATCGACCCGGATTCGGAAATGGCACATACTCTCCAGCCATTACTTGAGCAGGAGGCGTTGTTGGAATCTTTTGTAGAAGAAGCCAAGGCACGCAGGAAATTTGAAGATGCGAAAACACTGAAGGCAAACTTGGTGGAGATCAGGACAGAGATTGACAACATATTTGCCAATGCTGATAGCAGGACGGCACGACCGAACGGAAAGGCAGGTGCAGGGAAGTGAACACTATGACTTGAATAGAGTTTCGCGTGATGCCTTTATTTACTTCATCAATTTTGGATACATTTCGCGTCAAACGCTGCCAGTAACAAGGTTAAGAGCGTTTTCTGATGGTTCAGTAAGAATACTATAAATAATTGCCAATTAGTAAACGTGTACAGTATGCTGATGAGACTTAGACTGGACACCGTGCAAATCCACCTCTAACAAAATGAAATGCTAATACATATATATTATCCTAAAACTTCTTCATCGAAACTTGTTCCTCTCCTTCCCGGTAGACGTGGAATTGCCGGAACATTGAAAGACTGGGTTGGCAAGGCACTGCGTGAGCCGTCTCGTGGAGGAGGTATCGTAAACTTCATGCCCAATCCTGATTGATTATTTCGGTTTCGTGAGAGACTCGCCCCCAGTCGTGAGTCCTCTGCTCCCCCAGATAGACCCAGAGGACTTGCTTGGACTGAAGACGGGCTAGACATGGGCGAATACGAGCGAGAGGTCGCAGGGGAGAACGATGACACATGGAGAAGTATGACAAATTCTTCGGTTGAATTTGTGAGTGTGACCATCTTCGTGCGCAACGCTGATGACATGGCATGAGAACCACCATGGGTCTTGATCACGTTGGATAGTTGAACAACCGTCTGAGATTATATATTAGCGTATCAATATGGGAACAGAAGAACGCAAAAAACGCACCTTGACAAATAGGTGTGCATCCTCCCGAAGATTTTTCCTATCCGCACTCGCATCACCTTGTTGTACGGCAATAATGTTCTCTCTAAGTCGCTTGGTCACGATTTTGGCCAGCGCCAGACTCTCTCGAATCTCGACATTTGTTTCCAAGAAGTCAGCTAGAATGTCGTTCACCATTTCCCAAACGGAAGGTGCGGCTTCGACTGCCACTCTCATAGCATCAAGTGCTTCCTTGTCAACGAGAGACCTTGAATTCAAGGGAATCTCTAAATGAGAAGGCTTTGGAGGGACCGGAGGCGATGGTGATGACGCTGAAGATGTTTGAAGAGAGGCTTGAGATCCTTGCCGTGAGTGGATGGTCGAAGGAAGTTTCCCCGGCCGCATTGCAGCTCCAGCGGTCGCTGAAGGAGTGGAAGACGGTGTCTGAGATGGCGATGGACTCGTCACCAAACTTGATGGAGAAGAGGGTGCTGGATGTGGCGCGGCTGAAGCCAGTTTTCGCTTAGCGACACGCAGGGCAGGTGTCCTTGCGGCCATGCCGCTAACAAGACCCGACGACAGGAAAGGGACTTCTTCATATGAGGGCAATATCTTTCCAATCTCAACATCCTTCGAACTAAACGATCCTGCATGCCGTCTGGCTGTATGAGTTCTCCCAATGTCCGATGCGTCAATGACAACTTCGGGATGAGTTCTAGAAAGGGAAGGCCTTTCCGTCGGATAATGTGAGGTAGGTTCAGAGGCAATGGTTGATGTGGTGGGGGAGTGATCCAGGTGTGATTTAGCAGGAGGAAGCCGTCGACGTTCATAGAGTAGTGGCTTCACGGCCTCGACGTGCGGGACCATGGCTTGCCATGCATACGAAATCTCTGCAGTCGCGCCGTACAACACCAATAGCATTTGCCTCAAGTACCGAACATCATCACGGCTTGCGAGAACTTTAAGCTGCAGGGACAGAACACCGACGGCCTTGCCAAAAACAGCAACGGTGTCTTTGCAGCTTTCAACAACAGCTCTACACACCACCGGTGGTGGTATTATTTTCCTGCTCACGGAATCGAAACGATCAAGTGAGTTGATTAGCTGCATCATGTCTGCACTGGCAGGATCCAGAACCTTTCGCAGGACGGATGAAAGTCGATCGTCGATGACAAAGACAGTGTAGTGCTGAAGGGTCTGGTAAACCTGGCTCACAGCAAAGAGGATACTTCGTGCAGAATCGATGAGGCGTAACAATGGCTCCGGAAGAGTGGTGGAGACGATGGTGGATGTGAGGGCGGAAAATCTGCGAAAATAGGAGTTGCGCTCAAGCTCCATTGAAGGCGCGGGCTGGTCTGACGAAGTCGATGACTCCCCAACAGGACGTGCAAAGGGTTCGGCAGAACGCAGCGGAGCGGGTTCATCCGAAGAGCCAGAATCATGCCGTTGTGAGAGGGGTGACGGTATCGAGAAATCAGCCGGAGACATGAACTGATTTGGTAGTTCCTGAGAGCCCGATGGCCCGCTATCTGTCAGGTCTGGAGCTTTTCTAGCAAAGTTAATTTTAGCGGTCCTGAGGTCGGGCATGCTCTTCTTTCCAGACAGGTCGGGACGCGTTGGGCTATGTCTATCTACGATGTGAGAGGAATTTCGAAAATGGTGTTGCTGTTGACGAATGATGTTTGAAACAACAGCGAAACCTTCGTCGGCAGATTCTTCTGGACTCGGAAGATAACTGTCTGGAGTGCGCGATGGGGAAGGGGATGGGCCACGAGAAGGATTAACATCCAAATGCGACAAAGGTGGTCGTTCTGGTTGCAAAGAAGTGGGTGGTGGAGTATCTATTTCTTGATGGGATTCTTCGATAGAGGACATGGAGAAGTTGGAATCTCTAGAGAAGGAGCGGGAGTGAAGCGCAACGTCGGCATCGAACTCATGACCAATGTTCGGAAAACGGCGCCACGATTTACGATCCTCGCTACCGGTATAAAGATATAATATTAGTGGATTCTCGCCTAGTTGATGCAATAGGGAGAGAAATAGCTACGTATTGTTTTCCAGCCCCGATTGATCATTATGAAGGTAACTGTGGTTGCTCATCGAGAGCTCCGTTTTGGAGGTATGAACTTCCAACCATGTCTGTACTGAACGGATCCAGTCCTTCATCCCTTGAGCAGTATTGAGCCCTCCTTGAGGTTCCATCACAAATTTCGGTGGCCACTCAATTGGATTTCGGTCCGACTTGAGGATATCCAGGTTGCGAAACTGGGAGAAGTTCGAAGGTATCCTGGTGACTTTATTCCGCGAGAAACAGAACACCTATGAAGACGTCAGCTTGAAGGCAATAAACTTTGATAACATATCTCGCACTCTAAGATTAATCAGGGATCCTGGTTGTGAAGGTAACCGTTTAATCTTGTTATGGCTGATATCCAAGGTATCCAGAGATGGCATGACTGTCAACTGAGTCCGAAGATATGAAAAGTTTAGTTGACTATTCGGGGAAAGCGAGCTCACAACTTCGGGGAAGATTGAAAAATTGTTATTCTTCAGGTTGAGATACCGTAAACGGGACAAGAGTGCGAACCCCATGGGCAGGATGGTCAGATGGTTGTTGCTGAGAGCAACTCTGAGGAAGGAGCACAGGATATCAGAGGTGATGTTTCCAAGCGGCACTGTCAGCAACGTACCTAAGAACTGAACCCTGGTCCTCGAGATCTTCCCTTCCAATTGTAGCCAGCTCTTCAATCGCAGACTCCCCAACATCCGTAAGATTTTGCTTGGCAAAGTCCAGTGTAGCGCCATTGTCAGGGGAGCGTTTGAGAGCGTCGGAAACGTGTTCATGACTAAGAGAAAGCGAAGGAACAGGTGAAGAGCCATGGGTTTTCGTACGGACGGGAGTACGCGCTGCAGGGTCGACGTCCAGCGACATAGTGACGAGACCAGAACGTTAACGTCGAGGCAGAAGCAGCGGTCAAGGCCCAACCTGAATGGATTACGAACAACCTGTATTCTCAAGCTTCATGATCAAGTTCAGGTTCTCCCAAACTTGGACATTGCCAGCGACAACAGCCTTAAACTTTACAGTACTAGCCCTACATGGTGTTCCTGCGACTCCATGCTACCCAGGACCCATCAAGCCCCTCCAATGTTTCTCATCAAGCCGGTTTATCATCCAATATAGTGTCGGGTCGGGTCCGTCCTTCAAACGTCTATCCGCCTCGTGACCGCAGCCGCGACTGTGAGGTTTGAACTTAGGCGTACATGGCGAAGTCAACACAGGATGTCGGACAGAAAACGACTCAAGAAACTCCTGGTCCTTGACAGGTGAAAAATGAAAGCGTTTCTGCCGATGGGATCAGATGAGCGGCCTGTTTCAAAAGCACTGGCAACTATCAGATGAAGCGGCAAGAAGTGTAGTAATAAGGCACAGTGAAGTCTAACTGTAAGTGCGGTTTTCCTTGCCCCATCAGGCTACTGTGAAAAGCAGAAAACACTTTCACAGGACTCTAATGGATGAAAACATCGAACTTCACCGGACCAAGAAACATGCGCGATTCAACATTGAGTGGATGGATTCACTACCTACTGTGCCCGACGCCATCCAAGTTGGGTTGAAGACTACAAATCTCCTTACGATCTACAAAAGAATGTCTCTGCAACGTGGGCGGGTGTTGCACTTTTGTCGCTCATAACGCCACATCCCATCTGGGTTGACCACTCCGTTGCGGGTGTTATGGAGTTTCTCCAGGATGCTCCTTCGGGCAGGGAGGAACGCAGAATTATGTATCACGGGAGTCTGTAAATTCCATGTGCGAGGCAGTCGAATCCAATAATGTCGTAAGTAACAAAAGGTCATAAACTTACTTACCGCGTATGGTTAAATCACAACCAAGTTGATGTGATTTGGATACCGTATCACGAATATGTGGATTGGAGACTGCGTCCTCGAATTTGCAACTAGTTTGAGGGGGAACATCAGAAAAAATATTGCATGCTGAGTCGCTGACCTATCCAAGAACAATTCCGCGTGGGGGATCAGAACCACATAGAAACTGAGAAACTCGTCTCTTCACTTCGCATAGCATGCCACCATCCAGGTGGAAAAAAAAGCACATCCCCCGGTTCGAGAGTTGCACTGATGGCGTCTGGAACGACGTTACCCCAAAATTGCGGATAGTCAGTCTGAGATTGGTCCTCTGTGAATATGTCGATGTGGGAAGTGTTGCTCATGGATGGGTTCGTAGTATTCGCAGCTGGGTTATACGATTTGTCGCTTATCGAGGATGAAGACGGGTATGGACACATGAATGACGACACCTGAGGTGGTGCCAACCATATGGTCTTTTGACCGACGACTTGGACTAGGAAGGATTATCAAGTGTAGCAGCAAAATTCGTGACAGGTAAAAATACCGTAGAAATTAAAATATGGATCCTGGAAATGCGAGAGCAGTGGGAAAATGTAAGATACAAGATGCAGTTGAACCATTACTTACCGTATGGGCTGGAGAAACCGTCCCTTTTGGGCCCAACCAAGCGTTTATGACGAGTTTCTCTTCGTTACCTGGCGGCTTATAACGAGGAATGTTGGGAGGGGCAGGGGGACAAGTGTAAACGTAGTCAGGAATAATAATATCCCTTCGAAGTGCAGGAAATTGCGTGAGGAGACTGTGCTGTGCCAAGTATAGGACTTCCCGCTGCGAACATCGTTCAGACTGCTCAAGATACGCAAGAAACTCGTCCCAACTCATTAATTTTTGTGTCCAGTTATCGGTTCGATAATCTTTCCCCACTTCCACGGGAACGATGCGGCCCGGACCGGCTACGAGGCGAAGGTATTCAAGCGATGACCAGGGCCGTTCATGCATAGCAGGCCATTCACGTGCATATCCGCGTAAGATGAAAGGGTCTTGACAGAGGTTTTGGAAAGACGGAAAAGAAGGGGGACTGTCAAGGCAACGGACATGTTTAGAAGCGGCCTGGAGTTGAATGAGTGGACCCGATAATCTTGACGAGGGACCGAAATACAGGATGGAGCTGGAGTGAAGAAGATATTTGGCCTGTACTTTTTCTATGATGCCCAGGATAAGATCCAATCTTCCGTCTCCAGCAGCGCCTGCTATAATGATTGCCCGATCCAGCCGTGCGATACATTCCAAAACAGTATTCTCTTTAGGCGCAGGAAGATCGGTAACATCTGCGAGAGTTCTGAGAAGACAAGAATCGGTGTACAACCTCCTCCAGCACCTGTTGCTTGAACTGGTCGAAGACGAGAGTTTCTCCTGCGCTGCATTGATAAGACTATCCAGGATGCCACAAGAAGTTTCCCTAGATTCCGAATTTTCGGCTGCAAAGCGTAAGCGGCCCAACACGTCAGACCCGCAACTCGCTAATTCTGTTTTTACCATAATTACACAGATGGACGATCAGGACGACGATGCCACGTACCTGCTGTCAAAATATTGTTGTCATTGTTGAGTTGAGTTAGGATATCCTGTGTAATCTTCATTGGCCAGACCATTGTTTTCCGGTCAGACTCAGTTGCTCACTGTCTCGCGCTATTCCGAAAACAGGCGGCAACGTGACATATGTCACGCGTGATGGCAATGTCGTGAATGTCACGCGCAAGGAACCGGACAGATCATATAAAGGTGACCCAAAACGCGACGAACGGACGTGGGAAACCCCCAGATCATCTCTGAAATTTTGTTGCGGCAAGTGCCGGACCATACACTTCCTTTTCTGGTATGACTTCAAGGTCGGTGTTCAATTTGATACCGGCCGCTTTGAGCTCATAATGAAAAAAAAATCAGGTTGGACCGGCTCCTCCTTTTGCTGGACACTGGATCTTCAACTTCAGTGAGGAATACTGCTGCCAAACAGCTTGCTCAATTGGCAGCGAAAAGTGTAATCAGTGATGTTGCAATCGAGGAGGATATCAAGTCAAGCCGTCAACATGTATCTCTCGTCGATCCCTCAGCATGGGCAGAACTAATGGCTGTCGTGGCACGCGTGCGCATCGCCAATTCCTTGCATTTCTATCCTGTACTAATTCCTTTTTGTCTAAAGATTATACCATTTTTACATTCTAAATCTTACGAAACACGCACGGCTGCTTCAGTCGCACTGTCACAAATTTTTTCCCTTGTTCCGCTCTGGCAACCAACGGCAAATGCAGAACTCAAACCCTCAATGAATGCAGATACACCTCTCCCCGCTCCGGATTTCCCCTCCTTTTCCGTCCAGGAGCTGATGCAGAAAGGCAAACTTCTTCTTGCGTCCTCGGGTAAAGAATTTCTCAAACCCGCCGGTATTCTGTCCAGTTCATTAGAGGTAAAGAAGGCTCGAAAGGAAGCCATGGGACGACTAGGCCTTGACTTTTTGGACACCGTCAGCGGCGAAGACGACATGGATTTGGAAAAAGAACTCGCTGCAGATCCTGACGCGGACCTCGATATTGATATGGAAAACTCACTCAAGATCGAAGAACAGACGCTGCATGTATCCCCAATCGACGCATCTACTCATATGGATGTCAAGGAGCGTTCACCCAGCCCCCCAAATCCAGTCTCACCGGCAACACCGTCGTCCTCTGCACCCACTGTCACCTCCACCCATCTCGATGAATGTGGATTGTCTGCTCGTGAACGTAACCGTCTTAAACGAAAGCGGAGACCCGGAAACTCGGCATTTGTGGCTGCACCCCCTCCTCCTCCTCAGAGTTCAGGTGCAAAATACACTGCTGCAGTTGCGGGTCCGTCGAATAAGTGAGTCATCCCAAAAATTCCATACTTTTCCAACGGTTTCACCTCTTAATCAGAGTTCGTTTGGTTTCCTCTGATGATCATCCTCCTCCACCCCTTACCTCGCGACAAGACAGTCCAATGTCTGTTGTTAACGGCCCATCATCTGAGAAAGTTATCATTGATCCTACCAAAGGTGGCGCCGTATCCCCGAAAGCTGCGCAGCAATCCAGAGCATTGGATGTGCATCCTGGTCTTTGGGTTTGGGATGGTGTCCTGAAGGTTCTCGAAGTGGACTTATTCAGCGTTGCATGGGAAGTTAGACACGGGGCTGCCATGGCTTTACGCGAATTACTCAAAGTACAAGGAAAATGCGGCGGAATGCGAGGTGCGCATCGACACCGTCTTGATCGGCTTATTGTCACTCAATACTTGCGCTATCGACCCCAGATGGTGCTACTCAAGATGAAAATGAAATTTCTCACGAAAAATGGTGCAACAATATTGCTGCTAAGTTTCTGTGTGTTTTCGTTCTGGATCGTTTCGGGGACTTCGTTTCCGACCAAGTGAGAGTTATTCCTCTCTAACGTGCTGGGCGGTTCTCATAATTTGCTACGGCAGGTGGTAGCTCCTGTTCGAGAAACAGTCTCACAAACCCTTGCATCCCTGCTTCTTCATATGTCTCGCCGTTCCGTGCTACATGTGCACTCTATTCTCCAACAGATGATCCTGCAAGATTTCGCCATTATCTCAAATTCCGGTAAAGAGGAAATGGACATTGAGAAAGGTCACGTCTGGGAAGTGCGACACGCTGGATTGCTAGGTATCAAATATCTAGTCGCTGTTAGAAGCGATCTCTTCGAGGCAAGCTTTGTCAAGCCTGAAGGGAGCGATTCGGAGTCTGGAAAAGAAGTGCTCCGAGGTATCGCCGATGCGGCTATTCTAGGGTGCGTTATGTATGTCGTGAGTTTCTTGATAGTTTGATTGATGTTCCCGCACAGTCTAGGAGATCGCGACGACGACGTTCGTTCTGTGGCTGCTTCATGCTTGTTGCCCGTGGCAGTGTATCTGGTCCAGCAATTACCCGAGTCGCTAGATCGAATTTTGACAGTTCTCTGGAGCTGTTTGTCCGGTATGAAGGACGATCTTAGCTCAAGCGTCGGTGCCGTGATGGATCTATTAGGTCAACATATCCGTTTTTTGTTTGGACGAGCAATACTGAAATTCTACATTAGGCAAACTTGTTACTTACGATAAAGTAATTAGTATCCTCGGTAATGAAGCTGTATCGTATGTGTTCGTCCAATTTATACGTCAAGAAATTCTGAAATCGGTGCTATTTAGTCTTCCCCTCTCTACCCTCGCAATGACCCTCTTCCCATTCTTTCGTCACACCATTGCGAACGTCCGTCTTGCAGTGGTCAATACCCTCAATACATTCATGTCAGTCTCATCGCTGCCAAGAGATTGGATTGCTGCTCCGTTTCTGCAATTGCTCATCCAGAACCTCATTGTTGAGGAGAGAGCGGATATTCGGGAGGCCAGTCTTTCCGCATGGCGAAAGGCACTTTCCATCATGGCTTGCTCTACTGGGCATATGGAATCTGTTATAACGCAGCAACTGATCCTTGAATGGTACACAATTACGATGACCCCACTGGGAGTTCCTATCGATCCTTCCTGTTTCTACCGTCCTTTCCTCGCGAATGACGGTGCACCTGAACGGCACAACGTTGACAAAAACATGCTTGCTCAAGATCTCTCATTAATCGCTATTGAGATCACGTTGAAAGCAAGGGTAGCGGCTGCGACAGCGTTGGCATATTTGATTGTATTCTGGCCCGCGTCTGTAAGTGAATGATCGACATCGCCAAGTCCTGCCATTTATTCGCTATCTTCAGGGTCAATCCGTTGAGAAGATATTTAAACCCTTCCTTACGCACTACATTGATTCGCCAAGCATGCTTCAAAAGTTCTTGGCTGCCATCATTGCCGAAGAATGGGCTCATGAATATGATGCAATCGCTCTACCCTCATCACCGCTACTCATCGAGAAATCATCATTGGCAAAGGAGCTCAGTGTTAAAACTTTGTCATGGCTGCAAGCCTCGCCTCCGGCTGCCTATCATGAAATGGCATTCAGTCTTGCTCGCATTCACGGAGACTGCCACGCTCTCCTGCAATCTTTCGCTCTAGATTGCAAGTTACCTATTTCCTCTATCCCCTTCTTAGGAGTAGAGATTGATATCACCGGTGAAGCCAAGTCAGGATGCTTCACGATCGAAACTGCTCGTGCTGCCACTGGTCCTATGTATACACGGTTGAAGGACAGTTTAGGCAAAACAAAGAAGCGAGAACTGGCCGTCATTGCGGAAAAACGAATGACTGTTCTTGCCAGCATAGAGCGTTATATCGAGGTCAAAGCGCAACATGACGTTCGGGTTTCCGCCGCTTTCGCCGCAGCGTTTGTCGCCTTTAGAAGCACGCCAGATAAAGTAAGCCCAGTCGTCAAGGGTATTATGAACGGCATCAAGGTGCGCAATCTGAATTTCATGCCAATGCACACTTACGCCGGTCAAATGACAGAACGAGGACAATGTTGACCTTCAAACTCGTTCCGCTGTCGCTGTCGCATCGTTCATCGAGTTCTGCGCTCATCATAATATCTCTCAGCCACCTGAAAAAATTGTGAAGAACTTGTGTACTTTCCTTTGCCAAGACGTGGAACACACTCCCACTTTTGCATTCACCCGCAAATTCACCAATGGCATTCTTTCTTTCCAAGAACCTTCCAAATCTACACCTACCCGAAACGGGAAAGATGCCATGAAGGATAAGGACAAGGACAATGACAAGGCCGAAATTGCCAAAATCGATGAGGCAACCAAGGCACATTTGTCAAGGCGAGGCGCTAAACTAGCATTTGACCAGCTTTCCAATAAATTCGGATCTCGACTGTTTCACGTCATTCCAAATATGTGGACGTCCATGGTTGGTGGTATTTCGAGTGCTTTTCGTTCTGGTAAGCTTCTTTTATGAACGGAAAGGTGAGAATGCTCACAAGAATTTTAGATTTAGTGCCTGAATCAGACCGCCTTATCGAACGGCAGTACGGTCAGGATGTCATTGATTCGCTGAGTGTTCTTGAAGTCGTCGTTCCCACGCTTCATGAAGATCTATGGCCGAAACTTGTCGAGACTTTCCCCATGATGAATTTAGCGCTTCATAGCCGATTTGCTATCATTCGTCAATCTGCAGCACGGTGTTTTGCGACTATCTGCGACGTGATGACCTCTGAAGCAATGCGATATGTTATCGAGAACGTCGTTCCTTTGCTTGGTGATCCTCTTGTTTTGGCCAACAGGCAAGGTGCTACCGAGTTGATGTATCGTTGGTATCCTTTCATCTTCAGTTCTGCTCCTTGACTGACTGCCTGAAAGACATTGTCCAAAAACTTGATATCAAAGCTCTACCCTACGTGATATTCATGGTCGTTCCAGTTCTTGGTCGAATGAGTGATTCTGACGATGATATACGATCGACGGCGACCAACACCTTTGCATCATTGGTGAAGATGGTGCCGCTGGAGGTAAGCAGAAGTCCCGCCTCTGACCACGTTATCTCATGAGCGCCTAGGCTGGCTTGCCTGACCCACCCGGTTTCCCTGAAGAATTGTTAAAGCGGCGTGAGATGGAACGCCACTTCCTCATGCAACTTCTAGACGGAAGCAGGGTTGAGCAATACGATCTTCCAGTGACAATCAATGCCCAGCTTCGCAAATACCAGCAAGATGGTGTGAATTGGTTGGCCTTCCTTGCCAAATACCAGCTGCATGGTATTCTTTGTGATGGTACGCCCAATGTAGATTTTCGGACATATCAAGGTCCTAGTGACAAATTTCTAGACATGGGTCTCGGCAAAACGCTTCAATCAATCTGCATCCTATCCAGCAAGCACTTTGAGCGCGCCCAGAAATATGAAAACTCTAAATCACCGGACTCCGTACCACTGCCATCACTCATCATTTGTCCACCAACCCTCACTGGTCATTGGTATTACGAGATATTGAAATATTCCGAGAACCTGCGGCCCGTCTTGTATACAGGAAATGCTCGGGAACGGACGCGACTCCTCTCCAAACTGATCAATTATGACGTCGTCATTACATCCTACGAAGTCGTCCGGAATGACATATCCAACCTGGAGGATGTGAATTGGTTTTATTGTATCCTTGACGAAGGCCATGTGATCAAGAATGCAAAAACGAAACTTACCAAAGCCGTCAAATGCATACGCGCCCAACACCGACTCATTTTATCAGGGACCCCGATCCAAAATAATGTTTTAGAGTTGTGGAGTTTGTTTGACTTTCTCATGCCCGGCTTCTTAGGGACAGAGTCTTTGTTCAACGACCGATTTGGCAAGCCAATCTTATCGAATAGGGATGGTAAGACGAAGAATGGCGAGGCTGGTGAGTAGCTACGAGTCGTCATGGTCGTTCAAGCTTGAATATCATCTCTGGCAGCCGCCTTGGCCCTCGAAGCTCTGCATAAACAAGTTCTTCCATTCCTATTGCGCCGTCTGAAAGAGGATGTTCTGAAGGATCTACCTCCCAAGATCATTCAGGACTATTACTGCGAGCTATCAGACCTACAGAGATATCTGTACGATGATTTTTCAAAATCGCAAGCTCGGGTCATCGCGGAAGACGTCATTCAGTCCGCACAGACGAGCAATACTGGAGGGCAACAACACGTATTTCAATCATTGCAGTATTTGCGGAAACTTTGCAATCACCCAGCCCTGGTTCTCAAAAACGACACTCAGGCTATCAGCACCGCATTGACCAAAGTTGGACACAAAACTGATAAACTGAGCGATATCCAGCATGCACCAAAATTGCTTGCTCTTCGGTGAGTTTACACAAACATGTTTGATGTGTTTCGCCCGTCAACAATTACCCTTTTGGCAGCCAACTTTTGACCGACTGCGGAATAGGAACGGCCCCCAGCGTTACGGGTGATATAGGAAAGAGCGAGCTTGTTGACACCATGGACGAGTCCAACAATGGATCATTTTCTCAGCATCGTGTCCTCATATTCTGCCAGATGAAGCAAATGTTGGACATCATAGAAACGGATCTATTCAAGCAGCATATGCCTTCTGTGACGTACATGCGCCTGGATGGCGGAACGGATGCGAATAAACGTCATGCAGTCGTTCAGACATTCAATTCCGACCCAAGTATTGATTGTCTCCTGCTCACAACCCATGTTGGTGGGCTTGGACTGACGTTGACTGGCGCTGATACTGTGATCTTCGTCGAACATGACTGGAACCCTATGAAGGACCTCCAGGCGATGGATCGGGCACATCGCATCGGACAAAAGAAGGTTGTGAATGTATACCGGCTGATCACAAAGGGAACGTTAGAAGAAAAAATTATGGGGCATGTTTCTTTACGTTACGTTCGAATATCAAAAAATTCTGACATCCTCATTCCGTAGATTGCAACGATTCAAACTTAATATCGCTAATTCCATTGTAACCCAGCAGAACTCAGGACTAGCTTCGATGGACACAGACCTCGTGTTAGATCTTTTCAGACGCACCAGCGAGGAGGAGGATGCTGCCATTGCGGCCAAAAAGAGAGCCAAGGATTCTTCTGGTCCAATCAGCCAGAAGAACGTCCTACAAGGATTAGAAGACTTGCCCGCAGAAGAAGAGTACCAAGGGTTGGACCTCTCAAGTTTCATGAGCTCACTCGAGTCATAGTCGACTCCAATCTTCAAAAACCTGTGCCATATTTTTATTTGCTTTGATAGATGACAACAAATGTATTTTATCAACATTTTGTACGAGACATTGTAGTCCGTAGGACAGAACTGACGATGTTGGATAACGATGTTGGATAATGCATAATGGGCAATGCGGGCGCCAAGCTTGTGCCAAGCATCGATAAGCTAGGCGCACTCGTGTGAGGAGAGTGCACGGACTCGTGCCCGGGGCGTGGGAACCAAACTCACTCAAGAACGCTGAGTTTGGATCTAGGCGTCAGGAACGCCCCCTAGATTATTCTCTCGGCCCGCCCTCCGCTTCCCCCTTGGTTCGTCTCCGCCTGCACAGCACAACCCAGATGGTTCAGCCAGGAATCCCTCTGCTTCGGCTTTTTAAATCCTCAGACAGATTCCTGTGCTGAACCTTCTTGCCCAAAAATAGGGCACGAGACTATTCTAGTTGGCCCCTTAGAGACGCCCACAAAGCACGAGTCACAAAACTAACACTGCCCCCGCCATCGCCAAGCCTCCACCTGGGTCGTGTGACACGGAAACGGATTTACTTCCCTCAAGGCAGAACTCTCCGTGAAGTCGGGTTAGTACGGCGCTACTATATAGAATATGGGAAAGACTGACTTTCGTCTTCACTTTCCATTTCCCACTTTCACAATGTACCTATCGTTCAGTCTTCTCCTCTGCGCCCTCTCCATTCGTCTTGCCATTGGAGGTCATCCCGCTGAACTTATCTTTGGAAATCCTCTTAAGCCTCTCCTGGAACCCCGGAGTCTGATTGGCCGTCCCTTGGTTCGTGAATCTTGTTCCCCGGGCTATGTAGCATGTACAGATTCGGGATGTTGTGCTGCTGGGTATGTGCAAGCTCGTCCATGGTAGAGAATTGACTTGATCGTGTACACACAGCGATTACTGTGACACCGTGAATGGCGTGGAGGGATGTTGTCCCCTCGGGTCGACGTGCACTGCTTCCTCACGCCAATGTGTGAATCACGGATATCTTCGTTGTTCTGGCGAGAACTTTTGTTGTCGTGAGTGACCATGCCAATATTTCATGGGGGGAGATCATTGACTGAAATACGCCACACCTTCAAGCCGCCGGGGATGAGTGCTCTCGTGACAACAACAACAATCCACAATGCATCCCGCAAGGATCTTCCTCGGGATCTTCCTCGTCTACTGGGTCGAGTAGTGGATCTGCCCGAGCTGCCGAAACTGGAGTAATGACCGTTTTATATGCCATTGTCATCGTTGGGTTGACTTCGTGCTTTGCGTGGTGATGTGAGTGGCACCCGGAGATGGCTTTCCACATGGATTGAAACACCCCTCTAGGATTAATCCGGCGATCGATACGAACTGCAAATGTGATACGGACTTCATGATTGATGCAATATTGATGACTCGGACATGTGTAATTTTCTAACCTTTTGGGGTATTGCTTGGGAACATTCCTGCTGACTGTTGATTTCTGGATTTCTTGACCGCGGAACCTTTCAATAAAGTTGTACTATATACGAGCTGGTTTCGAATGAGAACTGAAACTACCATGAAGTTTCCTCTCAGGAGGCGAGAATTGACCGTGAAATAGTCACCTGCCACATGTTCTCGGAATCGATCTGTGCCAAGCAGACCATTCAAAGGTTAGCCCGAAAAAGAGCAGATTCAGACGGTGTCACGTGCATTCACGTCTTTCTTTTTCTGACCATGGCAACTTATCGTCCTGCGGCGCCCATCACGCATCAGAGGGACATCTATGGACAGCCCGTAACTGCTTTGTCGTTCGATCCTGTTTCTGATACACTCTGGACTGGCTCGAACACTGGCACCGTGGTGGCTTATCATGGTACTCGTGCAATGCGCGGCGTTTGTTTCTCTGTTGGGGCAAGTCTAGGCATAAAGAAGATTGTCGCAGGTGAAAACTACGTCAGAGCACTGGGCGAAGGTGTAGGGTCTTGGGCGAAAGGGGGAGTGAATAAATGGTTCTTTCAGTGAGTGCCACGCTCTGCTTGACAGCCAAACATGACGTGAACCTATACGAGCTCTCCTACTACTATTGAAACCTTCTCCAACACTTCAATCACATCTCACCTGCTCGCAGCTTCAACCGTTACCCCAGAACTGCTGTTACTCAATTCCATGACGGGATCCATTGTGCGTCAAACCCCGACTCCCTCAACGATCAGTCATCTGCAATTTTCCCATTCATCTCTTCTGTCGGGGTCATCAGATGGTTATCTTTGTGCTCACGATCCACGTACCGGTTTAAGAAGGGAAGAAGGAGAGGCTCTCATCAAAGCTCACGCAAGCGGTATTCAAGGTCTTCAAAGCAGCGGTAATTTTGCGTTTACCATTGGTTGGGGTTTGAGGTGGATCTCTACGGTATAGGTATAAATCCAGTCTAATGTAGTTGGTCAGGCAATCTCGGCCGTTCCCCGATCCGCTTGTTAAAGTTTACGACCTGCGTACGATGCGGCCCCTGCCACCTGTCCCGTTCTCGGCAGGCCCTGCTTTCATAAATGTTCTTCCAAAGCGCCCTTCGAGCATCGCCGTCACCTCCAATCAGGGCCTCATAAATTTCGTCGATGTATCGAACGCAAGTACCTCGAGCGAGTTCCATCAGGTATCGTTGGTAAAAATATCCCCCGTATTTTCGACTCAGTTAGATCTAGCTTGATATGGCGTCCGAGTCGTACCTTAGTTCCGCAGCAGTCTCCCCTACTGGTGCATATATGGCCTTTGGCGATGCCGACGGAACCATACATTTGATTACTGCAGATGAAGAGGGTTCGCTCCCTTTCAACGGATTCGATGGGCAACCAATTGAATGGACTGATACCCCCGAACAATTGCCTGATATCGAATGGACCGATTCAACGTATGGTTATTCTAGCCTTCCAGCAATCTACTTTTTGCTGAATCACGGGGGGATAGACCATTGAATACAATTGGCCTCCCACACTACAGCTCACAATTGCTGTCGTCCTGGTGTCCACAATTTATCTCAACCAACCCCCACTACCCTCCTGCTGCCAAGATTCCTCCTCAAATCTTAGCTACCATGAAGATGAATGACAATATTGCATATGCAGCCCTCCCGAGGGAACTCAAAGGGCGACGCAACATGGTATCCGTAGGGACTCAGAAGAACAACGGGCGGTTCAGAAGTGGCAAGTCCCGCAAAAACGACGTGAGTGAATTTTCCTGCCTGTTCGGATTGTCAAGTTGTTGGACTGCGAAACATTTCAGCCTGAACCCGACACACCTACGTTCGACTATACCGGGGACGACGTCCCGCGAACTTATCGCCATGTAGAGATTGAATATTCGAAATTCGGTGTGGAAGATTTTGATTTTGGGTCAGCAACAATAGATCTTTGGAAACCATCTAAAATCCAGACTCATTTGCTCTTGTTCTTCTAGCTTCTACAACAAGACAAGTTATAGTGGACTGGAGACACATATCCTCAATTCATATACAAACGCTTTACTACAGGTAATGCACTACAGCACACCGATCAGACGATTAGCAAAATCCCATATCACGACCAACTGCCCGCGGGAGCATTGCCTCCTTTGCGAACTTGGCTTTGTCGTGCGGATGCTTGAAGATGCTCATGGCACTAACTGTCAGTCGAGCAACTTCTGCAAAACAGTTGGTGTTCTAGCGCAGGGTGAGCATCGATGACATGGAACTAGTACAGAGCGTTCATTCCAGATCACAACGTCAAGCCTCAAATGCAATAGAGCTGATTGATTATGGGGGGGAGAATACCGCAGTCGACTATGCGCGCATGATACAATCATTTCACCGGTTTCTCGTTGACCATCTCAGCTCAGAGGGAAACACTTTCCCGCATAACCCCTCACTGCTTAGGAGCTTTCCACGACGACCACATGTCCACACTCCAGCTGCGGCCCCAATAACACAACTTCTGGGCATTGATGCGAAAAATATTGTAACTTGCTCGACCTGTAAAGCTGTTAGAGAGAAAGAAAACATGACACACATAGTGGATTTAATCTACCCTCGAAAAGTGCGTATATATATTCTTCCTTCAATCGTTTCCGAATTAACACAAGCAAGGTCCTGTCCAACGAACAACCACCACCTTCAGATTTTGCGAGCATCCTGCGTAATTCATTGCTTCGTCAAATGACATACAAAGCTACTTGCCAGACTTGCAAGCAGTTCGCTACCTTTTCCTCGCGACGTTCAATACCTACCCGTGATCTACCTCCACTTCTGACTATCAACGCATCTGTCTACAATGAAGAGAATCTCAAATTCTGGCTCGACACCCGTACCCAAACATTTTTGACACCAGAATTTCGGTTACAAGGTCAAGTTGAAGGGGTGGATGATCCGGAAACTGCCGTATATGAACTCAGGGTATGAACTACGTATTATTCGAACATGCGATCGTTTTAGCTGACTCCTAGTAGGCATTGGTCGTGCAGATTGTAACAAAAGAGAAGCACTCGCACCTTGTTGCCATCGTGAAGGGTTAGTTCAGTATCCTGCTCTTCCACATTCATAGTCCCCGAAATTTCCAACAACATTGAAATATCAAATCAGTTCCGGAAGCGGAGGATAGTGACTTGAACAGTCCGTGGTTTGTTTTCAATGATTTTGCTGTACGCAATATCTCGGAGGAAGAAGCGTTGAGCTTCCCAGACATGTGGAAGGTTTGGAACATTCCTTCCACTTTTTGTCAGAAGCTAGCACCTAACCATGACGCTCATTAGATTCCAGCCATCGCATATCTGGAACGGGTTGACATTCGCGATTCCCTCGACTTCAGCGGACTCCCAGACAACATTGACGCTGCCATTCTAAGTCGCGATACCTCTATCTCAATGTAAGATCTGTATCTTAGGCCATTAGTAATGTGCCTCAAGCGCCACCTCACTCCACAGGAATCGTGATAACAACTTGATCAAACATGAATGTCTCCGATTCGAGGAACTGCCTAAGCCTGGCACTTTGGTCGCCATTGACGCCGAATTCGTTTCTATGCAACAGGTAGGCTGGTGAAATTAAGAAGGAGCGGAATCTTACGTTTTCATTATATTTTAGGAAGAAACAGAATTCCGATCCGATGGAAGTAGCAAAGTGCTGCGACCGGCCCGCCTGAGCCTCGCCCGAGTATCCGTTTTGCGTGGAAATGGTCCAAAGCAGGGTGTACCATTTATTGATGACCACATTCATACCAGCGAGGTCATCGTCGACTATCTGACGGAGTTCTCGGGTATAAAATGTAAGACAACAATGTGCCTTTACTAGTTCGCCATCTTAATTTCCCTCGCAGTTGGAGATCTGGATCCTCATCTTTCTCCATATTCTCTCACACCTCTAAAACTGGTCTATAAGAAGCTACGTCTCCTGGTGGACAGTGGTTGTGTATTCATCGGCCACGGTCTTTCCAAAGATTTCCGCATCATCAGTGAGCCTTCTTTTTTTTTTTGTCGACTTAACTCTCACCCAATTTGCAAAAAAAGATATTTTTGTTCCTCCAGAACAAGTCATCGATACTGTCGATTTATATTTTCTGAGAGCTCGTCAACGCCGTCTTTCGCTCCGGTTCCTATCGTGGTTCGTTTTGCACGAGCACATCCAGACTGATATGCACGATTCCATCGAGGATGCTCGTTCTGCTCTCAAGTTGTACAAAGCATACCACGAATTCGAGGAACAGGGCATCTTTGATCAGAAATTGGAGGAGCTGTACAAAGAAGGACGCCAATATGTAAGTTAAAACTCCAGATCTGAATCTTGGGGTCTCTCACAAGCCTGTTCAGAACTGGAAACCTCCTGCAATTGAACCAGTACCGGGGAATGTTACCCATACAGCGGGTCTTCTAGTACCGCAATTCACTTCATTTTCTCAAGGAACTTACCCAGCTATCCATGCCAGCACTTCGTTTGCTGATTTTCAGCAACACCCACTTAACGAGTATGGCCGGATATGGGACGGTACTCGACCTGAAAGGAGTCTCTGATTCGATGGGATAAGACTTTATCAAATGTGGTGTTCCAACTTTCACAGTGTAATTCGATTCATGTAATGACTACATCAAGATGCCCCCCAAAATCGAGACCACCATCACCACTTCACGACTTTGTGCAGCCAACTGTACAATATCCACCAATAATTGACTCATAATCGGCCAATGAAGGCAGACTTGAATTGTGTCGGATGCAACATGCACTGATGGTAATGTTAGGTCTCGCCTTCCTAGTACTAAATCCTTGGAAGCGAAATGTCCCATCATGGCGCACATACGGCTGAAACGATCGCCCTGAGTCTACACAAGTCAGCTTCGTGCTTGAACTGCCCAGTAGAAGAATACCGCGTACCAGTTGATATGCTGCGTAGCCTCGTTTATGTCTGCACCACCAGGAAACATTCTATTCCCTTCCAAAATTTCGACAAAAAAATATGCAAACTTCTAAAATAATGCAAGCAAGGGAAGCCTTGCGACGTCGCGACTAGGTGCAGCTGCAGCCTGCAGGTTGTGGGATGTAAGTTAAAGTGTCTCAATATGCGAATACATACCATAAGCGAGTAACAGCAGTCTCCACTCGCGTTGTAAATATGCGTAGAGACAGGAACGGAAGTGATAGCGCGAATGTGATGCAAACTGCAAGCGTCGCTGCGAGGATGATTAGACCTTTTGGTACGAAGATCGGAAACCTACCTCTGAGTCTTCCCTCTCTCTTCAATGCCCTCTGGCTTTTTTCCAGCCGAGCCAGCCCATCACCAACCATCCCCCATCTCCCACCCGCCCACTCCCAAAACCACCGCATCTACCTCTTTTTTGAGGTGACGGGGTGGTCTTCGGAGTGGGCCGGTGGCTGTGTACATGAAAAAACAAAATTTATCCGCCTGAGTTCTTGGCAACTTGGCTCAAGTTCGCGAGTTCGAGTCATTCACTCGGGTTGTACTTTGATGTGGTCAGTTTTGTACCCGGTGCTTCCAGGTTTATTCCTCCAAGCTTCGGCGGAGGACCTTCAAGCTCATTCTTAGTTATTGACACACCAACCAACCGTCTCCTTGTAGCAAACACATCCTCAATGCGCAAGTTTCGATACGTGCACCCTGCTGCAAGCAATGGTACGATTGCGCAGAATGCCACGCTGAATTCCAATCGCACAGCCTGGCAAGAACGACTGAAATGGCGTTTATGTGCAAAAAGTGCAGGAAGGCTTTCAGGAAGGACATGACCACTTACGAGGAAAGCGATGAATATTGTCCGCATTGTGATAACCACTATGTGAGATGCTTGCCAAAGCAACCTTTCTTCATTAACCCACCGCAACAGGTCATCGAAGCGAAAACACCCCAAGCAGTCGTCGGTGTCGAAGGTGAAGACGCTAGGGTGGACGCCCGGTAAGCTCCTCTCTTCGTTCCGTCAGCCATAAACATCGTCTTAACCCTTCTGACCTGTGTCTACAGAATGATTAAAGATGACCGCATCAAACGGAATCCAAATCGTTCCATCTTTGCCCAAGATTTCACGGATCGGATAGAATGATGGTATTTCTTGTGGTTTTTTTCATATATATTGTTGAACTCATTTATTGTCTCTCGCAGATTATGCTTACGCCGTGACCATGAGTCGTTGTACCGGATACTCTCCCTGTTCTCTTCACGAGACGTCTACCTAATCGAGTAGTTTTGAGGCATCAGATTTGCATCAGAGTTACCATCCAACTCAAGCCGAGTATTATTTCACAACACTTGGATGGCTAATTGCATATTGGATCGTAAAACAATTAAAATCTGCTAGCCTGCCACATGTACATTGTGGACGACACAAGTAGTGTCATGAGTATATTACTTTCTAGACTTCAGCATTTTCCTCTTCACCACTTTCGTCTCTTTTTCGAACCTACTTCTCTTCTTCAGCCTTGGTTCACCATCCTCCGTCTCATTAAACGCCTCATCTCTGGTCCTCGTCCTTGAGCGAGCAAGCACATCTCCCCTCTTTCCCCTCTTCCGCAACTCCTCGTACCCATCCCCAACAATCCCCACCTTCGACCTCCCAACGCTCCTCAACACATCTGCGAACTCATCCTCGAAACCCCCACCTCTCCGCCTCCCAGAAATACCACCACTCCCACCCAACGCGATATCCTGCTCGTCCTTGTGCCGCCGCTTGGCATCTTTCTTCTTCATAATGATCCGGGTAAAATTGTCTTCCTCGAACTCATTCATGCGCTGAATCTCGCGTGCGCGGTTGGAGGATAGGGTTGGCATCGATGCAAGACCGGAGGTGGATTCCAAGTGCGGCCGGGAAGGATCTTGGTGCATGAGTACTGTGAGCGCGCTGGGGACGGGTTTCCGCCGTAATTTCTTGTCCCGTGGGACGTCTGTGTAGGGCATGGCGGCTAGTCTGGGTGGACGGTAGATCCCGTCTCGATCTCGGGTGTCCTTCGCATCATCATCATCATCATCTGGCTCATTACGTGAGCCACCTTCGTCGTTGTTTATCAAATTCTGAGGGTTGGGCCGGAAAGCAAGTGGGTCTGTTTAATTTTGAGGGGTTGAGATCTTGTTAATGCAAGATCTTGTCAATGAAAGGTAAGAAAGCTGGTTTACCGTCGGTAACATGTCCTTTTGATGGTGTTTCTTCTGCGATCTTGATCAATTTTTCAATCTGGTATTTCATCCTACCCTCCAGAGCTTTGATTTTCTCGAGGATGACTCGTGCTTCGACCATCGAGTCTACCAAATCACCTGCCCCTGATCCACGAGAGGCACGATCAACAGTGCTAAACGGTGCGGTCGGGGGTGACCTGTCGGTAAGAGTGTGTCCCAGTGCACGACGTGCTGACAGAAGTGTCAGGGACTGAAGGTATGATAGCAGCAAATGGTGTTTGAGCGAGAGCAGGGAAATACCATCCTTGGTGTCTAGATCGTGGCCGCTTGTCTGCCTTGGTTTTTTGGGGGAGAGGTATATGTCAAGACTCAAAATGAGAGAAACTTTAAGCCTCAAAAGCTCACTTGTCTCGCAATGACTTGATCACTTCCCGCACAGAAGACATGCTCTTCGTCATCTCGTCGACTGTGTTACAAAACTCCCTATTAAGAAGCTCTCGGCCCTCCATGAGCTAGCGTGCAAAGGGGGTACCACGTTCGCGTATCTGGAGAAAAGGCGTAAGCACTGAAGTACTGAAGTCCAGCCATATATGAGGAAATATTCAGTTAACGGTTTTCTAGGCCGCCGCTCGATATCGAGCGTAGAGCAGGACATCTATGTGATTCAGAGCCCAGTGCGCTTCATCCGAGTGGAAGAAAAATATCACAAATACTTGCATGCTAGGTAGCTTCCGCAACGGTCAGGATGACCTTTATTTTTTCCTGTTTATCTTTATGGTGGCACCCTGAATTACCAAAGTTGGCGTGCAAATGCTTCCGAGTCCGTATAACGACCGCGATTGTCGATAATGATGGCCTTATAGAGTCTCACCACAACAAGGTCCCGATGCCTGAATCTCCCGAGCCCGTGAAGGAATTGGCCAAAGAACTGGCCAAAGAATCTGCCAAGAAAATCAAGTCGTCCATACTTTCAGCGTTCGGCTTCGGACACGAGGTGAGGTTTATGAGTCGCCTTGAATCATTATCAAACAATGAACAATGCTATAGATCAAACAAAATCAGCTGCACCTGCCGGCGCCAACATACACAGCTACTGCAAGTGCTGCTCCCAGTCCCAGAAGAGACGACCTCGTCGAAAGCTTCGATGCTCTCGCTTTAGCTGGCCGACGGGTTAGCGATGACCGGCCTTACGGTACACCCGGTTTCGTTGGTGGATTCAGTACACCACCTTCAGGAACGCCTTTACCACTCCCCAATAACACTCCTTATTCAAACTTGAATGTGAGCAATTATAATCCTTCTTTCCCGGTACCGGACATCGGACCTCTTCCAAGACCTCCGATGCCCATCCCACCAACTGGACGGCAACAATCCTTGACAGTGCATCATGGCCAAGATCTGCCTCCGCGTCCTCATTCAACACCTCATCTTCCACCTCCTAGCTTCGGGTTATCCGCATCACCCCCAACGACCCCTCAATCCTCTCCCCGACCGATTCCAAAGCGATCCAGATCGTCTTCTACTCCGTCATGGCAAGCCTCAAGTTCACCCATAGCAGATGCTCTACAATGTACCGGCGTCACCAAAGCTGGAAAGCGGTGTACGAGGATGGTGAAGACGGGTCCGGCGTTGTCCCAAGTCAGCCCAGACGCAGATATCGAAAGGTTTTGTTATCAGCATACTAAAGAGGTTCTTAGTTCCTCCGGATTCTATTCGAAGAAGAATGGGGCAGATTGGATCAAATTTGAAGGTATATATATATGTTTAATCAACCGTTGCATCTTGTCATTGATTTGACTACGGCTCCCACTCGAAGATTGGATACCTGACTACCTTCAGCCAGACACGCAAGCAGCGTTGCGAGTAGAGATGGACAAACCCCACTCACCATCTGACGTTCCAGGATATATCTACACGTTTGAAATCCGAGGTACCACCTTCCTCACTCTCTCACGTCAAAATGAAATTGATTCAAAAGCAATCGCCTCAGATCCAAATACCCCAGATAAAGTCAAACTCAAGGTCGGCCGCGCTGTAAATCTGGTGAAGCGGATCGACCAATGGGGTAAACAATGCGGCTCAAAGGAACAGGTCCTCCGTGGTTGGTGGCCTGGGAGTGACGAGGAAGGCGAGGACGCTGCCAAGGGGAGCATGATGAAAGGACGTGTCAAGGCAGGCGATAAGGGTTCCTACTGCCATCGGCTCGAGAGATTGGTGCATCTAGAGCTTGCAGACCTGGCAGTCAATGCTCCGTATCTCGACCCCCACTTTCCAAAGGTGATGAAATCGAACACGAGTTCTAGCAGTGCGAGTGCAGGAGGGTCTTCGACCCCTCCACGCAAATCAGCGGCTGCATCTTCAAAGAGTCAACCCTGCAGTGACTGTATGTTTGGATAACTTATTTGCTGGGAGTATTAAGTTCTACGACTGATGTTGACTCGTTCTCAGGCGGTCAGATTCACAAGGAGATTTTTATTTTCACCCGTGTACAGCGTGGTAGGTATGCAGGGAAGGAATGGGAAAGCATTGTGAAACCTGTAATTGAGAAATGGGGTGCGTTTGTGGAGGCGTACATCTAATTTGCACCAGTTACCCTTTTTGTGCAACAAACAGTCCAGTTGTCTCCCGACCTGCTATAACTTTAAAATCCGAGAATTGGACGCTGAGTGCGCTTATCATGAAGAGTACAACGCTTATTATCGGAGCCACTCCGGGAACATTAAATCTAATACACAACTGCCCTAAATAACGACCGGGGGAAGGAACCTGAGTGAAAAATCGCCCTCGGAAACACGTCGAAAACACTATTGCGAATAACTCTGTGTAGAAACCAAAACTCATCAGACGTTGAACGTTATCAAACTCCCCGCTCTTGTGACCCAGTAACATTCAACGGGCCTTGTGAAGATACGTGCACCTGAACACCAGCCCCGACCACGGCGGATCGTTCGTCTAGGTCTCGGTTCAGGGCTGCCAGGAGGGAGGCACGGTGAAGGGCAGGGGGGAGAAAGAGTGGGCTGTGGCCGATATCCCGAAGAAGTCCGCCAGCCAAGGAGATTAATGTGTGAAAGCGTACTACGTTCTTCACGTGGGAAAAATTTCGATAATCACGAAGTAGAAGATCAGACTTGATGCCAGAGTGAAGTGGTCCGACAGGCGGAGTCGCGCCTGCATAACCGAGATAGTAGCTACTGCTGAAGTAGGTTGCGGATGACCAGGCACTCCAGATTCTGTCAAGGCTTCGGCCGAGAAGGTTCTCAAACAGCGAAAACTATAATCCTCTCTGGTCCGCGCACTGCATAAGTCCTCATACGCCCCAGACGCACGGGTGTCGCATTAAATTACGGATGGGGATCCGGGTAAGGGACTGGGCGGCTAAGCCCGTCGATTATGACGGTTGTGTGGGCTGTGGCATAGAGCCAGAGATCGTGAAAGATGTCACTGGTAAAGTGTCTAGAGTCGACAAATCAGTGTGGAGGAATCAAAGGAGAAACCGAAAAGCGCGAGGAGGGCGCCTTAAGAGAATCTTCCTCTTCCAGATAATCGGTCGGATGAGATATGGTCAACGATTGCGACCTGTAAAGGAGTCTCACCAGTAAGGCGGTCAGTTATCCACGAAATCCCTTCAGCGGGTATGACGCCAGACACCCGCTGCGTTGCCACTCCACTGACCCATTGGAAGTGCGTTCATTTAGGAGAGCATTCACTGTCAGATTCAAGCCGCCAGAGACGGGTGTAATGTCAGCTGTCCATCGCTTTGAGGGACCTGGCCACATTTCAAGCCCATTTCCATTTCAAGCGTTGCGATACGCAACTAGGTTTGACAAGGTGTCGTAGATTGTTCTGTAACATGGCATGAACAAATGTTAAGTTTACTCGGTCAAGGCCAGGAAGGTCTAATTGCAGTGATGCATATGAAAAGTGTGCGAAATATGCAAGGAGGAAAGCACCGCTGATGATAATGATATGAGCACAAACAGACAGGCAAGGTGAGCGAATGTGATACTCACTCTTTCTTTTATTATAAATGAGATATCACCAGTTAGTTTTCAGGAAAGAAGCAGAGGTACCAGCTGCACAGAAAGATGATGTAAATTACCAGTAGAACGCCAATATGATGGGCTGAAGGAACTATCTCTGATCGTCTGTTTCCGGCGTAGTCCTGATTCAGAGAGGGGATTTGGGCGATAGTCTGGCAGACTACCCGGCCCCGACTGAGTGAGCTGCGAATCCTAATGAACTAGGACGACGACGACGCATCGAGCGAACACCCAATTTTTAGGAGTCGGATGGAAATCTCTCACTTTGTTAAGTTGTTATACCCCATGGCCAGTACCCCCGCTGGACTTGTCTTGATCGTGAGGCTGAGCCATCAGAGCTCACCGAGGCGCTGAAAAAGAAGAGACGAGCCGCGACAGCGAGTGAGGCCAGGCGTGGACTGAGAACAATAGGGCCACGGTTCAAAGACTTTCCATTCGTGGAATTGCGACCAGGAACCAAGACTGAAAAGTCAAGTTATAATTCGCGCACCTATTATCTAGCCTACATGTTGCCCGAATCCCAACGTTGGCCTAGTCTTTGGTGAGGTGAATCACTTCTTGCGGAAACCGATTCTGAACTTTTTGGCGACTAGCCACTGTCTCCCGGTCAACCACAACAGGCCGTTGATGGACGAATGTGGATTGAACCCGTCTTGGTTACCTTATCTCTCATTGCGGCTATGCTGTGAGCGATATCCTGAAGAACGCCTCCACAACCTTGCCGTTCGGAAGCTATGCTACTAGTACAACAAGGTGACCTTACGCCGGCTGCAACTTCGCTGGCAAACATCTGCCCAAAAACAAATGGTCGCCAGGGATCTACAATCGAGGGGCGGTGTACCGTACAACCATATACCAGCGTGCGCCTCCAAAAGGATTCGACATTCTTGGATCCAATTGACTTCGTTTCTGGTTAAGAGCTACCGTATATAAGGACTCCATGTTTCGTCCAGTCCGCCCTTCGGAGCCTCTGATCATTCCCCTCACCAACGATGCCTGAATCTCCCGAAATCACCTATGGATTGGTGATGGCATTGGTCTCCATTACAATGTTTTATTTTGGAAACGAAGTGAGATTCAGAATCTTCCATGTCACAAAGCCTTTCATTTTTTTTTTGTTTTTTGTTTCTTGAATAACGTTAGACGGAACCAGCTCAATCGTCTTTGACGGAAAGGCGGACATCATCAGCTACCACAGGGTCTGGCAGCTTGTTCTGGGAAGACAACCTCGTTGAATCTTTCAGTGCTCTTTCTATAACTGGCCAACCGAGCAGCAACGACGACAATTCTTTTGGCGCGTCGGGTGTTCCGGGAGGCTATGTATCCCCTCGGAAGATATTGCATCAACGTAATCCAGCCGGTTTTGCCAATACAAATACTCCTTTGCGTCCACGTCCAACCACTCATCTCTCGACTCCAAGCCGCCGGTCTTCTGTATCGCCGAAAACGACCCCCTCTCCTCGACGAACCCCCAAACGATCCGGACAGTTTTTGACACCTCCATCGTCTCCGGGGGGCGTCTTATGTAGCGGCATCACCAATCTTGGAAATCGGTGTTCGAGGATTGTGAAGACGATTCGGGGTCCGGCGTTGTCCCAAGTCAGCTCAGACAACGATATTGAGAGGTTTTGCTCCCAGCATGTGAATGAGCTACTCCGACCCACCGGATTCCATTCGCGAAAGACTGACAGATGGATCCAATTCGATGGTGGGTATGCGCGCAACGCCCTTTGATCATTTAATGATGATGTTAACTTCATCTCGCAAGACTGGATACCTGATTACCTTCAGCCAGAAACACAAGTAGCATTACGAGTGAAAATGGAGGAGGCTCCTTCACCATCTGACGAACCAGGTTATATCTATGCGTTTGAAATCCGGGGTACGCACCTCGGCAATTCAAAGCAAGATGACAATTTGACAGAAAAATTATCCTAGATCCGGAAGCCGACACACTCACGCTCAAAGTAGGCCGCACCATAAACTTGAAGGACCGGCTCAACTCGTGGAGCAAGCAATGTAGATCAAAGGAGCAGGTTCTGCGTGGTTGGTGGCCCGAGAAAGACATGAATGGCCAGAACAATGCTGCGAGCCGGTGCCTAATGCAAGGACGAGTGATGGCAGGCGATAAGGGACCCTATTGCCATCGAGTCGAGAGGCTGGTGCATTTGGAGCTTGCGGACCTGGTGGTCAATGGTGCGTATCTCGGACCCGACTTTCGGTTGAGGGGGGGGCCTATGAAGGGAACGTCAATACTGGCTGGGACGGTTCCACCCAAGAATTTGTTCTGGCAGAGCAGCCCCTGCAGTGACTGTACGTCCGAATTATTTATGTAGGTACTACTGCGTCACGCTGGTTTACTCGCAGGCCACAAGAGACACAGAGAGACCTTTGTTTTCACGCGTGCGGAACGGGGTCGGTATATCGAGAAGGAATGGCAGAAAATTGTCCGACCTATTATCGTGAAATGGGGTGAATTTGTAGAGGCAAATTATGACTGAACGGTTTTACATGCATATGAGGATGGGGCTATGTATCGTTGCTGCGAAATCTTTTTTATTCAATTATTCAATTGTTTCCGGCTGTCAGTGTCAGCGCCAGCGCGAAAATTGGGCGTTGATCGATGATCGTTGGAGTCACGGTCGTCAGGTCATCCACGTGCACGCGATCGTCTGAGATCGAGATCAGGCACCCAGTGGCGTTATGAAATTTTTATTATCGTAAACCCTGTTTCTTGGGGAGACACTGAAGTTGAGAAGTGAGGTCTGGTGAGGACCAAAGGAAAAGAATATTGTTTCTGGGCGTATTCACAAGGGCAGGAGAGGGATGCCGGCAACAAACGCGGATGCGGATAAGCGCTTGGTTTATTATTATCGCCGCGGTGCCGCTGTCACGGTCCCTGGGAAAGGATATATGAAGCTCATCGCTTCTATAAAAACAGCAAGAAAAAAAAACCCCCTTTTCTTCACTGTCACTACTGGCACGACGACGATGCAGCTGTCCTACAGTCTTCTCCTCTGCGCCCTTGCAACCCGTCTTGCACTTGGAGGTGATCCAGGCTCCAAATCCAACGTTCTCAAGCCCCTCTTGGAACCCCAGAACATCGTTGGCCGTCTCTTCGTGCGTCAAGCGTGTTCTCCGGGTTATGTAGCGTGTCCAGATTCCGGTTGTTGTGTGGTTGGGTACGCAGCATTATTACATCTCGTCATTGCGGACAAATTGACCGCCCTTCGACATGGTAACATATAGTGACTACTGTGCCACCGTCAGCGGCATATCGGGATGCTGCCCAGATGGGACCACTTGTACTGCATCCTCAGACGAATGTACGGATCCTGGTTATCTTCCGTGCTCTGGCGACGACTACTGCTGTCGTGAGTGACCACAATCTTATTGTTGATAAGGGGAAAATCATTGATTCCGACATCTCTGCAAAGCCGCTGGGGATCAGTGCTTCCGTGATAACAACAACACTCCAGGATGCACTCCAGGATCTTCCCCGGCTACCACGCCGGCACGACCCCCTCCAGCTTCTTCACGCCCAGCAACAACTGCTACCCCGACAGCGGTAACGGCTACACCGCCAGTTGTTACACCGCCAGTTGTTACACCGCCAGTTGTCACCCCGCCAGTGATCACCCCGAGTACCACGCCGTTCACTTCTTCTGTTAAGGTAACTTCGCTGGCGGACTCGGGAACTACCACCTCCCGTGGGATCGGCTCCGGCGGGGGCTCGATTATTGGTGGTTCTCCGCGCGTTTCCAAAGTTGGAGTCAAGTCCCTTCTACTCGCCAGTGCTGTCGTTGGCTTAACTCTAGGCTTTTCGTGGCTATGTGAGTTGTGGTACTTTGGGATCGTAAAGCCTTGTCGCATGGTTTTTGAAACCCATTCGCTCTTTCTAGGATAAACTTGTCAATCAACACGAAAACACCAGGGAATCGTGCGGATCGCGTATTGCTTCATTGTCCGTGGAATATCTAGTGTTCTTACCGGTATACCTGGGGGAAGAGATCTTACAAGGACTGCTTCAGAATATTCTTTTTTTAGTGTCTTTTCTCGATTTGCTCTTGACCGATGGTCTTTAGCCTACACACTCGCTTGTTTATTAGGTGTATTGGAATTTGGAACTACACCACTAACGTGGTCTACCGTCATTGAAACCATCCTCATCATGTGCGACCATCTGTATTCATGACATATGAAGCCCGCCCAGCCAGGAGCAACCCAATGTCTCATTCATCAGACCCACTACCAACTCGGTGCTAGCATAGTCAATGGACACCACCTTGGTGTCAAGGGGTCCGTCAATGTTCACCGTGACTATACACTACAAAGAATTGTCATTGGAGACTATGGAAACATTAGAACATTACATAGATATCCGAACGAATGCCTGTGATACAAGAGAGGGTGAAGTGGGGTTACAGAAAAAAAACCGTAAAACCGTAAAACAAAAAACATTAGAAGCGTCTACATAACTCGAATCGTAAATCGTCTACAGCAAGGAGACAAAGGTGGCAACGACCAGCGCTACCAAAATTCTTATCCTAACGCTGCTGGTTGGTATGGATCCAGAGGTGTTAGATCCAGCAGTACTATTCATCATCGCCTTGGCCTTGAAGGCAGCATAGTTATTGGGGCCAGATTCAACTGCGTTGACAGAGAAGACCATGCCATCAGTACAGTGGCCGACCTGTTGGCAGTACACCCAAATGGGCGTGGTCTGAAGAGAAGTCAGTGAGATGATGAGGATATAAACTGACGAAACTCACGTTGTTGATTTGGATGGTGTACGATGGGAAGGTCGTAGCGGAATCCGAAACGGGCATGCTAAAAAAAATACATATCAGCACAAAAGCACATCACCAACGAACGGGATAAACTGACAATCCAGAATCAAAACCAATCTGTCCGGTCGTCGAGGTCATACTCAAAGGGTTGCATGGCGCAGCAAAGGACGACTGCGTCACTGTATGGTTCTTCTGCCTGAACTCGAATGTAACCGTATCGCCAACTCCCGCGGTGATGTTGGAAGGGGTGTAGACGAGCTGTCCGGGCCCGCCAACGACCACGTGGTGGTCCGTCGATACCGATGAAGTAGGCGTGGCTGCGGTAGCCGTTGCCGTGGTCGTGGCGGCGGCGGAGGCAGTAGCAGCGGCGGAGGTAGTGGTAAGAGCGATAGTTGCCGGGGCAGAGGTACTGGACGCCGCTGAGCTGGCCGGAGGATTTCCAGTAGCGGCGGCTTGGAAAGCTGCGAACTTATCGCCAGGGTTGATTGCAAAAACCATCCCTTGCTGACAATGGCCAGACTGACGGCAGTACACCCAGATAGGAGTTGTGTCCGTGACAGTGAACTGTGCGACGGGGAAGGGGCCATTGGTATTTGTAGCGGAAACAGGGATACTGTAGAATAGAAATGATAAATTTGGTAGAGTTTTTTTATGTTATGGTTAAGAAACATACAATCCAGAATCGAAACCACCAGGGGCCGGACTACATGGTATATCGAAAGTGGATTGAGTAGCAGTATGGTTTTTTTGCTTGAACGTGAAGACCACTACGTCGCCTGGGTTTGCAGACTAAGAGAGTATCATGAGCTTTCAGCAAGGCAACAAGGTGGACCAACATTCATACATACCACAGAAGAAGGGGAAAATGCCAGAGTATTAGGACCCCCGACGATAACAGGAATTTCGACACTGCGAACGACCGGAATAACAGCAAGCGAAATGAGAGCGGCACAAGCAGTGAGTTTGTGTGTGAACATCATGTATTATTGCGGATCAACTGCAAAAGTGGATATGTTGGGCGGGGAATGAGTAGATAGACGACTAGCGATTTTACTCGAGCAGGCCCGGTACAACGTCGAGTGAGCGTGAGTGACGGGAAGGAAGACGGAAGTAGTTGAAAAGACATTGACAGGCTTCCCTTTATATGGGTTCGCGAAACAAAAACCTTTGACCACGTGATCAAACCTTTGAGCCTCTTTAGGCCACGGCAATGATCCATCTCAATTGTTCCCCAAAAGCGCCGATGTCATACTCACGCTGTCCAAGACCATTTGACTCAGTCTATTAAGACTCGACAAAATGACTTGCAGGAGGCTTGACGGAATGTTTTTGACACAATTAATTGTTTATTAATAATGTTATAAGCTCGGCATCTGCCGGGATGTTTCTGAGTCTTGCAAGGAAACTATCATGGACGGATTGAAGGAACTGCCGCAGGGAGGTCAAGGCCCTTTGTCTCGCGAAGGGGGTGCCGAAGATGCAGCCAAGAAAGTCCAGGAGGAACAAATGCGGAGAGATCTCCTGATGACGGTGCTCGACACTGGGGCACGGGAGCGACGTATGTTATCACATTCCTCGTTATATTTATTTTATATCTAACTCTATACTGTGGTTGTGGTGAATTAGTGTCACGAATAGCGCTTGTTAGTCCCGGCCGATCGCAACAGATCGAGGGCATTCTGTTGCGGATGGCACAGTCTGGCCAGCTCCGAGGTCGGGTCAGCGAGAACCAACTTATTGAGCTGTTGGAGCAGGTGCGTACATACGGGTTCTGACTGGCTGCGGAGTGATTTATCGCAGCTGTGTCGCGTAGATGGAGGAGGCACAGGGAACGACGACCAAGAAGGAATCCAAAATTGTGGTAAGTTGTGCACAATTCTCCGTAATTTATATATATATCTCTTTGACGTTCTGTCCTAGTTTCAGCGGAGAAAGGATTTTGATGACGACTTCGACATTTGACCCCATGTATTCCTCATTCCTGTAAGAATCTAATCTGCTCGGACGACTCTGCAGTTTGTCAGGTTTAAAAGACGGGCTCGATGATAGGGTTGAGCTGACACGAGTTGGGCTCTGCCATCGATTCGGGGTGAACGTTGAACGTTGAACCTCCAATCATCGAACAAGCTTCACGCGTAGTAGATCGAACGCAGACCAAACGTCGAACCCAGGCTCTACCGCGATCTTTCTCACGATATAAATTAAACATGTGCGCAAATAGATGACCACAAACAAGCGTGAGAATAAATTGCTTCGCCTCATTGTCGCGTTTCCAGGCGTGCCTCTTCGCTATCTTTACCCCCATACCAGTGCCCCAAACCACATTCTGCACAATGACTTCGTCCAAACTTCACCCTTCACTTCCTGCTCCGGTTGTACATGCCGGCTTTTCTGTCTCTCAGTCAAAGTCGCACGTTTTGGCTGGGGTTCAAGACGCGTATTGGAGCGACGACGAGGGAGTGAGTTTTTTTTGATGCAGAACCTTGGTTCATTTTGCCGTTTATACTTATGGTTTGCATTAGGAGGACGCGGAATGCCCGCTTTGTCTTGAGGAGATGGACATCTCGGATCTCAACTTCAAGCCATGCATTTGCGGCTATCAGGTATTGTCGTAGTTCATAGTGTGTTGGGCCGTTCTACATCATTGGTTTCTAGGTTTGCCGCTTTTGTTGGCACCACATCAAGGAGAATCTCAATGGGCGTTGCCCCGCTTGCAGGAGAGTTTACACCGACGAGGCCGTGCAATTCAAGCCTATTGCTAAAGAAGAGTACGGTCTCATTCATTCCCTCTTCTTCCGTAGTTTCTGAATGGCCGCTTCGCACTTTCACCTCTCAGTCATAAACGCCTTACCCAACAGAAGAAACAAAGGGAACGGGAGCGTAAGGAATTAGACGCCTTGGGTAGGCGCCACCTTTCCAACGTGCGCGTGGTTCAACGCAACGTGGTATACGTTGTCGGCATCGGACCTCGTTTTGCCAAAGAAGAGGTTGGTCGGATTTCCCCGCGACACCTTCCGACCATTGACATCGTTTGACATTAAGCTCATTCCAACTCTACGTTCCAATGAATATTTTGGTCAATATGGCAAAATCACCAAGATACTGCTCGTTAAGCGCACGCCTTCTGGAGGTGGATCTCCGGTAGTTGGCCTATATATCACATATCACCGACGAGAGGACGCAGCGCGTGCCATTGGTGCTGTGGACGGAACAACCTCTCCTGGTGGCGGTCGTGATGTTATGAGAGCTAGTCATGGTACTACTAAGTATTGCTTGGCGTTCCTTCGTGGTATATCTTGCAGCGATCATGGCTGCATGAACCTTCATGAGTGGGGCGACGAGAAAGATTGTTTCACCAAAGAGGACTTGACAACGTTGTGCGTACCCGGTTGGATCGCCCAACAACCAGTAACATTGATTTTTTTTATTCCTAGGAAACATACTATGAAAGCGACGGAGAGCAGGTCTAGAACGATCACAGCAAGCAAAAGAGTCGACGAATCGGATGGTACGTTTATTTACCGACATTAATGGGAGCGCTGTGTGTTGATTCTGTAAATGCAGGCTTGCCGCGAGCAGCGTCCTGGGCACAGAAAGGTTTCTCATCTGGAGCAGCCAGCCATACGCCATCAACCTCGACGTTGACACGCCACACGCGGCGAGGTGGTGGAACCCGTCAACCGCGCAACACGGTAACGCCCCATTCCGATACACGCCCCCCCAGTGTCACTGCACGCACTCACCAAGACCGCAAAGCTGGATCTATCAGTACTACTACGAAGTCTTCTTCTCAAGCTTCTTCTTCTCGTCCACCAACGCCAGCATCTACGTTATTGCCTCAGAGACCTGCCACACCCGCTGATGTGAAGGCCTTGCGGCAGAAAAAGGAACACCATAGCTCTCCGCCGCCGCCGCCGCCATGTCGTTCGCCGACTTCTTCGGTTGCCTTTGAATCTGATTTGGGATCGGGCTCTCAGGACGTTGCACCATTGTCACCAGCAATTAGGCCCCGATCAACAGAGTCGGTACAGTCTTCATCGGCATCTATCTTATCTGCACGGTCTATGCCACCTGGTCTTCTTACTGCTCCTCCCGGCTTGACTGCTCCCCCTGGAATACCAATACCAAGTAATAGACCTGTCCGTTTTGAAACCACATCGCCTCAGATGCCGCCCACACCACTTCTGGCATCCCAAACGTCCTATCAAATGTCGATCGCGGCCAAAACACTCCTCGACGATGTGAAGGCCAGGTGGGAAACCACTCTGACTTCTGTAGCTGCTAGTCCCTTCCCCGATCTTGACCGTACTCTCGAGACTTTGAGTGCGAGAGATGGGCAGTTCAGTGGTTTTAGCTTCAATATGGATCCGAAACTCGTTGGAGATGATGCTAATAACGCCACGGCCCTAGACTTTGAGGCCGAGGTCAACGCGCCCTTCCATGGCAGTTATTTTGATGCCTTCCCGGGGCTAAAAGCTCCCGACTCATCTTCGACCGCCTTTATGGCGCCTCCAGGGTCACCATACCCACATAGTCCTAGTCACGCAGTATGCGATCCATCGATGGGAAGATCGCTGTCGATCGCACCCCTTGAAAAGCAATCACCCGAAGGGTCGAGTTATACGGGATCGTTCAACCCTTTTTCAGATAACACTGATGAATCCACGAACACCTCGTTGCATAGAACACAATACTCGCCTTTAGACGATGATGGTGGTAGGAAGGTATCACGCTTCGGGTTTGCACGAGGGCGGAAGGTCTCGACTACGGCTTCCTCCCCGCTTCACGCGCCCTCGCCAATGAGCAACAGCGATAGTCAGACGTCTTTTTATACTTCAGGAGAGTTTCCTTCGACCCCAGCACAGCCTCAATGGATACCACCAACACGACTGCAGTCTGATTACGGATATCCGCCACCAACCTCGCCCCTCGTACATTCAATGCCAGCTTCGGCGACGTATGCTCAACAACACGGTCGGTTCCAGCCATTCGAACCGAGCATGAGTGAGACTCAGTTCAGAGATCTGATCCACACCAGTCGGATTCAGTCGAACATTATTCATAATCCTTCTGGTGTGCACTTTCCATGTGTATGATGATTGCCTTATTGACTATTTAACCCTTCACATGCCCATAACATGTACGATTTCATGGTTTGATTAATGATGCAGATCAACACAAGTTCGCCCTTCCTCAGCCTACTTTCCATGATCCTGCTATCATGTCAGCGAGGTTCGCCCCACCTATGTTGCCCTCGGAACCCGGATACTTCGTCCCTCCTGCCTTGGAGAACTCGTCTAATCACCTGACTGATGGTCCTCCCGGCCTGTCATATCCTCAAGGTGTACTGCCAAGTTCTATTATGTCAATCACTCATGGCTATGGGACCAGTTCCGGACAATCAGCCAAGCCCGATGCATCTGCTTATGGTAAGTACTTGTTCCCATTCCTTGATGGGAGAGTGTCCCGGGTCAGTTACCGAGCACAGTGCTTCCTCAGTGCAGACATTATCGGCCCTGAGGTATCACCCATCTTCCCCTTTGTTCCCGTCCTCCCTTTGGACTCATAAATGAGCTGGAACTGCGATTAGAAAAGGCAAAACATCACTCTCCCCTTCTCCCCTTCTCTTCATCCCTTACCATATGTCCACTGCTGATACTGACCTATGCTATCCACATGTTCTACAACCACCCTTGTGGTACAGTGTTCACACCGCCCTCGTCACCGCCACTCCCTCTTTCCCCCTCCGACTTCCCTGCTTTAACATCAGCCACTGAACCTCGCACAAATAGCGGCCCCCGGCGCGAGGAGCATATGACGACAGATGATCAACCAGTTGCGCTTGACGAAAAGGCACAGATCAAGGCTGAGCGGAAGGCGGCCAAGAAGGCTGCGGCTGCGGAAAAGGCCGCCGAAAAACAATTGGTTGCGCAGGAGAAAGCTGCAGCAAAGGCCGCAGAAAAAGCGAAAGCCGCACAAGAGAAGGCTGCGGAGAAGGAAAAGGCTGCAATACTGAAAGCACAGCAGGAGAAGTTGCAAAGGGAGAATGCTGCGAAAGACAAGGCGCTTCGGATGGAAAGGGACAAGGCCGCCAAATTGGAGAAAGAGCGAGCCGCGAAGGCGGAGAATGAAGTAGCTGCGCAAGCCGAGCGAGAGAAGGCTGTACAAGTGAAGAAAGTCAAGCAAACTGATACTCCGAAACCTTCAAAGCGCCCTGAATCGACATCGTCGCCAACCTCCTCTCGACAAGCGTCTAAGGCGACAACAGCCCCTGCTGTAGCCCCTGAACCTCCATCTCAAGTACCTTTGTTATCGAAAAGACCCAAGAAGAACAAGCCCAGTTCAAAGCCAATTCGAGTCCCCAAGGAGGAAGAGGTGATTCCGGAGACCCGAGCTTCTATTACACCGGTACTTGAAACTTCCCACATCGCAGTCAACAAACCTATTCAAGTTTATGAATCAAGCTCCAATAATTCTAGAGCCCAGTCGGTGGATCATTCCTTGTCCAGTGATCCTACGTCTGTCGAGGAGCTTCTGGAGGAAATTAACCTGAAGCATCCAATTATGGATCTTCCAAATCATCCTTTCTTCGATTTGCAGAAAGTTAATCCAGCTGCGAGAATGCCCTTAGAGTATGGTCCATTGGTCCATGCATTATCTGCACTGTCGGTCGGCGGTGGTTCCTTCGCCAATAACATGCCGTCAGGTTCCATCGACAATGCAGTGTCTTCCTTTCAACAACTGTTGGAAACTTTAACCCAAACTATTTCTGATTTATTGCGGCTTCTCCCTCGCACGACATGGGATGATAGTTCCTCGTTTGACGGTGTCTTACGCGATATGCTGAAGGGAGACGATTTTCTGGATGATGGTGGTGATGATGGGCCAGGAAAAGAGGATGAAGTTGCCGCATTAACACTTGCTCTCGAGCGTCGAGCACGATGGATGGAAGTTCAATTATCAAAACTGGAGGAGCTTCATCGCGACATAAACACTGCAGCTGTGCGTGCCGTAATGTTATTCAACGACAACGGGTGGGATCGTCATGGCTTCCTGCCTCGTGTGGGGAACACTTTACGTCGCTTCGACAATATCGGAATGGTTGATGACGGTGGCACCATGAGACTCATGACCGCGGACGAGCTGGAGAAGAAGCTACTTGTGGCCAAGGAAGCTGCTGTGTTTGCGGAAGCGGAAGTTCGGGAGATTATGGAGAAAATGCAGACAATCAAACCTCTTACCGAGATATAGGGAATTCATGGGGAATTTATTTGTTTTCAAAAACTTCGATACCTCGCACGTATTTTTATTCAGCCTACGGCAAGCGTAATCGAGATTCGAATATCTGTAATGTGAAGTCATCACGTGACTTTGCACAACCGCGACTTGTGCTTTCATCCGCCATAAACATCGCTCCCGCTGCCCTGACGCCGTATCTGACCAATGGCTGTTCATGGCCGTATCGCACAGTCGACAATAGGTCGTTTTGCCCTCATCTTGATCATAATCCTTACAAGTGCCCTCGCATGCCGAATGCAAGTGCTGACCTCCCCCTTCAAGATGGCCGCCGCAGCCGCCAGAGGCACCTCATTCACCTCACGTACGGTCGCGCCCAGGTATCCTCGTGCCGAGGGACGATGGAAGGTCGTGCGTGCATCTCTCGGGCTTCCTCCCGTCTCCGATCGCATCCGAGCCCACCGAGTCACCACAGCTTCTGCCGCTTCCGTTGATGATGATTTCTCCTTATTAGTACCCAGGAGCGATGTGCCCCCCTTGGTGACCTCTCGGTTCGATCTGAGGCGAAAACGCTCCCACGAGGAACGTGAATCACAAACTGTCCCGCTGTATTTCTCGCCCGACGCATTGGAAGGGCGGACCGTATCGCTGGAGGAGTTCTCTCAATTTTTTCGCACAATCGCACCCGCCTATAAGGAAAACGCCGCGGAGCAAGGGAGACAAGATGGGGCGGTTCAACAGCAGAACAACGCAGAGGTGGACCTGGCGTCCATCTCGTAACCTCCACCCAGCCATCGCCGCATATATTGACTAGTTCCAACTCTCGCACCAATTGTTTCAATTATTTCTGTAGTTCTCAAGTCCGTGAATAGTAATGTATTGAATCACTTCACCAAAGACAAAAAAAAGCATGCACAATCCCTCATGATCAGGCATCCGCATCGGCAGCAGTACCACTCTGTCCATTACTCATCTTACTTCTCTTCCATATCACAAAATCATCCAACAGTGTAGGCCAGGCCTTTGTTGAGAGAGATTATGTCAGGCCTCTATGTTGTTGCAGATAAAACATGGAAAGGAAACAAACCCCATCTGCCTCGTAATCTTCTAGACTGGGCTTGACAGTCCGACAGAACTCAAGCATCTGGTAAAGACCATGTAAGCCGACAATTTCACCACATCCTTGGAAAGCCGATAGGGGCGAATGAAGGTACGAACCATGCCCCAAAGGTCTTTATTCGCCCCTTTGTATGTACCCTTTTCCTATGAGGTCCAGCGAAGTCAGAAAGGACTTGGGCTGGTCGTTGAAAATCCGAAGCTCACGTTGATGAATTCAATCACCTCTCCCATGATGGAGAACTGGGGCATGAGAAGGACGGACCAAAGAGCCGTTGCTGTCTGAATAGCACATAAACAGTTTATTCTATCCGAACCCCAGATTATGAACGACATACCTCCATATCAATATTCCTAGCTTGTCTGGGATTCACATATTAGTCAAAGAGGAGAAGAGACGGAGCGTGGGGCTCACTCCGGTTTGGCGAGGGCGAAGCAAAACAGATACAACTTTAGAAACGCTGCCTTTCGATCGGCAGCATACGTCCAGTACATCGTCCTGTCATAAGGCTCGTCCCCTGCCTTCTTCTTCACTGGTGAAGATGACGAGGTGCGTTTGAGGGGTTGGCTGCTACGAATCAATAAACTGTCCAAGTCCGTGACAGCGAGATAAAGTTGCGGCAATGATGAGATTCTATAACAACACGTAAGAGCATGAAGTAGTAAGCAGACTCGGACTCACAGCAACGACGCCATAGCTTTCACCCATTCCTCCTTCGTGAATTTGCCCATTTCCTTTGCCTGAAGCTGCCATGAAAGTACTAACGGCAATGCGCCGTCCATAGGAATGTGCGCGTCCGTGCATAACTGAGTGAAACCTTCAGGGCTAATAACGTTCGGAACCTCGGGGTCTGCATAAGTTTGGAATAGCGTCAAGGCGCGGGAAGCGTTGTAACGTTCATAAGATTTCGGTATTGGTGGCAGTGCTTTCGTTGAATCCTGTCAAACGCCACGACGACGGTGAACGTTTACATAAGTTACAGTTGACTCTGGTGGGTGTTGTACAGAAAACGTACTGTAAGCGGAGCATCTTTTGGCTGCTCTATTTCATGGTTTGGTGTCAGCGCCTTGTTGACGGCGTTTGTCTTGAGGGTGAAAGGAGTGGCGTGGGGGCAGAAAGTTAATGTAGGCGAGAGGAAAAACCAGGTTCCCGAAAAGTAGGTCGTTGCACTCACTGGAACAAGTTTACTTGGGATAGACTCATCGTCGCTGGCGTTAAGATTTTTGATAGCGTCAGAAGAACAACAAAGCAGAGACGATAACCGCATGCGGGTCAAGATTAAGGAGGCCACCAGTACACCAATTCAGGCTGAAAGACGCCCACGCGGCGGCGGACAGGGACAGGACAGAGCGGAAAGTGGTCACGACGATGGGTTGAAAATCATAAACTCACCATGCAAGTACCTGGAATTGGAGGTCAGCCACGTGTAAGAAGCATTAAAAACACGTGGAATTACGTCATCAAATCTTTTTTTTTGTTTTTCCGAGCGAAAAGTGAGCCATAAAAAACACCGGACAAGGAATTGCTGCGAGGTCAGACACGCAATGACCGAACTGGCAGCGAAACGTACGATGCAGCGGCTTTGGACGCTCCTTTCGTCGTGGCCTTGCCCTTCGTCGCTTTCGGCTTGGCTGTCTTTGGCTTCTTGGCAGGGGGTGCGGCCTAATGAAACGAGTGTTTCAGATGCACAATGAAGGTAGTCACTGAGTGAGAATGTATGCGCATTTACCGCAACCTCCAAATTCGCGTTTTGAGCGCTGTTGACGGATGGATGAGAGAAGAACAGAAATTTGATTTCAGACAGCGAGAAACTCACGTAGTGGCCATTGTAGTCAGTGCAGACTTGGAGGCGGCGTCTTCTGATGCCTTCGTTATCCTGGCGGAATTGCGAGTGCCTCGCGTCGTAGCGGCCGACGTTCCCGCAGGGGTGACCGTAGTATCGGCGCGTTTGCGCTGCGTATTCCTCTATCAACATGTGTGAAGTGCCAACGAGAAAATGCCTGAACTCACTTTCGGTGCCATTAAGTACGAGGACAAGAAGCTGTTTGGGGATGTATAGGGTGGCAAGCAAGTAATTGATGTGCGACACTTAGACGCGACCACGGGTGTGGCCGAAAGCCAGGCTTAGCCAGCTGATTCCACCTACACTTGCAATTGCCTTGCCTTTGCAGATGCCAGAAATCTACAACCCGAATCCCACAATATTCTCCCTGCCGAAGTTGTCTGCTCGCAAGTCCGACCTCGACAATCGACGGTCACTTTGGCTGGATGATTCCCCTGACACGCCTGATGAAACAGATGAAGCAGAGCCCATTGATCAGGCTGAAATATACGGTGCGCGTATTTCAACGAGTAACCAGCAGGTTCATCTTGATCTCTCATGGCAATTACGCAGATCTTATTCGGTCCATCAACGATCCAGAGCATCCAAACACTCTCGAGGAACTCCGTGTGGTTTCCGCACCTCAAATCGATATAACCCATAACCGCGTTGTCGTCGAGTTTACTCCTACGGTGCCTCACTGCGGTATGTCTACACTGATTGGTGAGTTTTTTTTTCCAGCATCTAACTCGGTGTCGCAGGTCGTCATTGATGCTTCCCCTCCGCTCAGGCTTGTCCATCCGAGTGAGACTTCAGAGAAGCCTCCCGGATCGATTCAAGGTCGACATATTTCTTAAACCAGGCTCACATCAGAGTGAGCACGCTGGTGCGTTACACTGACGTTCTGTTCGGACTTGATGTCTGAGGCAGTGGTATCAGTCAATAAACAATTGAACGACAAGGAACGCGTAGCTGCTGCGCTCGAGAATCCTCACCTTGTCACCGCGCTCGAGCAGTGTTTAGCAAGCGCAGGCCGCCGAGGACTCCCAGTAAGTGGAAGCTGAAAGTTGACCAAACAACTCGAAGAACGAAACGGTGATATGAGCAATTAGTGGGAATACAGACGATGAGAGAGCTACAATGGTGTGCTGGCTGATACAGTAAATGCAAAAGTGCTGATGTGGAAAGACCAAAAAAACGGAGGGCAAGGCAAAAAAAAAAAGAACAGACAACAACACCTAATCCTCCAACAAGAAATCCCAATCAATCGCCGTCTCTGGTGCCTTCCTTGCACAACCGAATATCCGTTTAAATGTCTCCTTGTGCGGATTCTCGGGTGCGCCAGTACGGACATCCCACATCCGGAATGCAACGGCACCTGCCGTGTTCACCACCACTTCGTCGACGCCCCATGAGTCGTGTACATCGTCGTTGAGAGTGACGTGGTTCATAATGCGATTAACGAATCCAGCAGAGTAAGATGCCTTGCCAGTATGACAAATATGGCCCCGGAAGTCCGATGGCAGCCATATCGTCACGTCAGACTTGACGGCTTGGACTTCGAGGTAAAACTTGGAGCGAGGCACATGCCGACACTAGAATGATGGAATTAGAAACTCGACCGTCCAGTGGAATGACGAGTGCTACGTACAACTTTGAGTTTGATGGACCCCGTTTCGCTGCCGACGAACATGCTCATGCGATGGTCGATTGGTTGGTTGCGGGCACGGTAATGTGGCAAGACCAATGAAACGTTAATGGGTTGATGAATTGTATCCACATCAAAGTCCCAATGCTCTGTGCCGTGGTACGAGACCTTGTGTGTACCTGTGTTCTTGTCGAGCTGTGGAAGTCGGCAAACAATTAGGGACGCAAGTGGGGCAGTCGAGTGTATGGCCCATACAAAAAAACTGTCTTTTCCAAGGGTGCTGGTGGAACACTGAAGGACGCCTGTCAGCCCTCCGTGGTGTTACTGACTTTAATATTTGACTCACCGAAACGATGGGCATTTTCATACAGGTTTAAACGAGGGACTGGTCGAAGGACTTTTGGTGGTTGACACTTGAAAAGAGGGCGAGTAAACGATCGGGTATGTGGGATCATCTGGGACCAGCTGGACTGTTATAAGGGCTGAACTCGAGCAGTGAGCGTGAAAAGGAATCTCGCCCCTTTTTGGCAACCGTTGTATTCCATTCGGCGAGGAACAATACAAGGGCCAAATCCGGCAACAACTGCCTTTTTGTTCTCTGAATCTGCACCAGAACTCTCACCGTTATCTACCATTGAGGACTTGGGCTTGAGGCCTTGAGGCCTTGGTCGACTGGATCCTTCCGCTATCGTGAACAATAACGGCGGCAGAAAAGACAATAATGCTTATTGTCAGTACTGTCCATCCACGTTGCAACTAGTAATGGTAAATTTGGTTGCACAGCTACAGGCCCGAGTCATGAGGCGTTTCAGAGATACCAAATTCAACAAACCGTGAGCGCGTGCCAGTAATACCGATGAAAACATATGCAATATTAATGCGAAATGATTTGTCCTCTTCGGTTATCTCGCTGTGCAGGTCAAAGGGGTCGGACGACACTGCGTCGCGAGCGGACTCGCCGTCCTATCTTTACAAAGTTTGTATCTCTCCAGGCGACCTTGTTTTCCCGGAATAGCTTACAGTAGCGCTCGGCATCGGCGCATCCGTACCCTGATTGCCCTTGAAAAAGACGGATCATCCACCATGGAACACCACATATCCTTCGAGAGGGACGCCTCACACTTGTGTCTCAATTGTATGTATGGGACTTGAGAAGCTTGGCGTCCTTCGCCTTACTAACGAATGGTTCAGTGCTCTGGTAAAAGCAATGAAACGAATGTCTTTAACCGGAGAACCTTGTGAGATGGAATGAATCAGACAAGCTACTTGTGAACAATGGAGGATGTCCATGGGCTGACTCGAAGTCTAATTTGGAAAACAACAAGGTTATTCAAGTTGTTCAGATACATACCCTCGACTTATAGCTACCAACTTATCTTAGCAGTCGCTCCTCTTCCGAGTCGACCACGATCACATCATCTTCATCAGCGGCACTCGATGATGAAGCTGGGTTTCCATCCAGGGGCTCAGAGACCTTTTTCGGTCGGGCCGCTTCAACAAGATGTGCGAAATCCGACTTGTGTGCCTTCTAAACCCGTCAAGTGATTCCAAAGATAGTCGGTTGGCAAAGCTGCTTCAAGTGATTCATGCGTATCGCAATCGCTACATACCTGATAGGCAGCAACATCGTTGACGATACTTTTCTTCGCCCTTCTGTCACGTTCCCACGTTTTCAATTCTGTTCGGAGGTCTTGAATGGTCTTGCGCTGGTTTACAGATCTATCCAGGTTGCCATTGTAGATCATGACCCATCTTTCGAATGAGGAAGGCGTTAGCAAATCAATTTTTTTGGTTTGAAAGAATCTTAGTCAAATTGATATAAAGAAAAACCCACCTTTGGTGTCGTGCAATCAAGGCGTTCCGATCTCCTATCACAGGTAATTTTTGTTCAGCAAGTAAGCTCTTGAGTTGTTTATCCTTGAGGACGGTATACGCCGCTTTGGGGAGAGGGTCTGGCCCAGTGGGTCTGTGTTCCCTGTAAGTCGCTTTGAGTGAATCAAAAAACGGCCTAAGAATAACCTCTCTTTTCCTTTGCGCTTGTCGGAGTGTCTCGATCCGCCCAGGATCCTTGACCATTCTGACTTTTTAGATCGATGTTCATCGTTTGATTCGGCGTCAGATGCAGGCGGAGAGGGACAACCATTGTCGATATGGGCATTAATAATCTCAAGCCTTACTTGCCTGTGACACATTGGACAATCTACAGCGTCCCCATCTGAAGAAAAATCGTGACAAAATGAGCGAACGGCGAGACGCAGGAGAGAGAAGATTGCTTTCCTGTAAGACGTGATAGTTCTTCCTCTCTGGAGTCTGACGTAGGTATAGCGTCAAGGTCATCGAGAGAATCTTCGTCTTCGAATCTCAGTTTGCTAGATTTTGGTGTGATCGTTGAGTCCGGTCGTGATCGTCTGGTTCGAGATGGCCCGGGTTTACTTGGAGTTTCGAGTATTGTTAAACTAGAAGCCGAGTCCGTACTCCGCTTGCGCTTTCTGTAAGACTCTTTGCTCGTCTTCGGCGATAGGCCTTTCTCTGTTGACTTTGGTCGCATTACACGACGCTCCTCGGTTTTTGACAACCTCAGCATGAACGGCCTGAGCGAAAAAAAAAAATCACAACAAGCGATGAAATCTTGTAACAATTCGAACACACCTCGCCTCCATCCACGACGTCACTATTTCCTCCATCACAGGATTTGTCCGTAGATGACCTTCATTGGCGGATTTACGGCAACTCGGACATTCCTGCTTGTCTGCCAGTGTGCTCCTGATGCACTGCAAGTATTACTACGGGTGAGTTCGAGTGAAATTCTTCGCGCCAAATCCTCACAAGAGAGCAGAAGCAGTGTCCACACTGAAGAGTCACTGGGGCTTCGATTAGTTCTCGGCAGATTTGGCATCTGAGGGCACTGTCAATTTGGCGTAAACCTGGTGCAATTGTTGGAGGGGGAAAGTCTGTGGGATCTGTAATATCCAGAGAGAGTAGGGCATTGAGGTTGGAGGGTAACTTCATCGCGTCCTGTCACGCATGTTGCGCGTGACCGATGTCACAAGACATGCCCAAATATGGAAGTACAGTGAACCTGAGTATGCTCAAGCGTTTGTCGGTTCTCCTCGCCCTCCTGGCTCTGTTTATCGCACTCATTCGCCACCCTTTGGAATCCAATACTGCAATCCTTCACTCGCCCAGTTCCGATGACGAGACCGCAGACATAACTCGCATCCTACTGCTCACCGCTCACCCAGACGATGAATGTTTGTTCTTCGCTCCGACTCTACTCTCACTCTTCGCGCACAGACAACGTGTTCCATATTCTCGACATCTCCAAGGCTCTCAATCCCAAGATCGTGGTGACGGTGAAAATCTCCGTGCTGTCGACGTGTATTCACTTTGCCTATCCATTGGTGACGCTGACGGTCTTGGCGAAATACGAAAGGAGGAGCTCGGCGGTAGTCTGGATATCCTGGGTATCGGGGAAACGAGGCGATGGGTAGTAAATGACCCGTGTGTGCATAGTTTCGGCATTATCGTTGACTTGATTGTGTACATTCGTCCAGGAAGCTCAAAGATAATATCACCACTGAATGGGATGCACATATTATCGCGGAAGTCGTGAGGCCATATATTCTCCAGCACCGTATAGACACCGTAGGTGTCCCCTTTCGTTTTTCGAAAACAGCTTCACGCTTACACATGCAGATCCTCACCTTCGATCATAGCGGCATCTCTGGTCACCCAAATCACATATCACTGCCAAAGGGCATTGCCCATCTGCTCTCATCTCCCACATCAAGGCTAAGTCCTCGACCACGGCTGTACACCTTGATCAGTGTACCTACTATTGCCAAATACACTGGCCCAGCGGCTTCGCTTCTTGCGAAATTTGATATTTACGTTGTCTACACTCTCTTTGGGCTACAAGGACCTATGGCTGAGTCTAGTCACGACTCAGATGGTGTACCTATGCTAGTGTTTATATCGGGTGTAAAGGAGTATATGACAGCCCTGCTAGCGATGCGTCAGCACGGAAGTCAGTTGGTGTGGTTCCGTTGGTTGTACGTACTATTTTCCCGGTACATGTGGGTCAACGAGTGGGTGGAGGTGAAAGTGGAGGGTTAGGAGGTCATCAATAAATTATGTTGATGCGCTGGTATAATATTTCATTGATTCTTGGTCTGCTCGATTACATGGAAATATGGATGCCTACTGCAGCTTCGCACCCGAAGCAAAGCCCGTCCCCAGCCCGAGACTCCGTATCCAGCTTCGGAGCCACCCAACACCCAACCCTTTACCAGGTGGTGGGAAATATGAGGAGAAGAATATGCGGAGGTGGGTGCCGATAAGGGAGAGCATAGGACGGAGGATATGACTCCCAACCCCCCTAAAAACAGTCAAGACAAAGCTCTGAAAGGCCAAGGCCACCACACGCACCAGAGGGCTCCTTGGAGCAATGGACTGATGACCTGGTCGCGCATTGTGACCCATGCTACCCCGCGCCAATCTATGCGGATGACTTTTGTTGACACGGGGCCAGTTTGAGGTGCGGGTTGCACATCCTGGGGTTTTTGCTGAGAGGCCGCCAGTGGGGGCTTGCCTTCCGTTTCTCTCCCTTTCCCTTTCGATGTTCTTCTCCCTTCGCCGCCAGACACTTGCCACTCCACGCTATCATCAGAAGAAATCAATCCCGAAAGGTCTCCCATAGCGCCTGCTACTAGTACGTACCCGGATTCAGGAGATTGAACATGGAGATGGGCAGAAATGCTCCGCAAGTAGCTTTGCTCGAAACGCAAGTCGGGGATGACGGGCAGACGACCATGGTATGGAGTCGTCTGCTTGTGAATCGAATATTGGACTCTGAAGTAGTAAAAGTTGAAATGGAGCTCACCATCGTCGACAGCACTGGACAAATTCGCTTACCGAACTTGAAAGTCCTGTCAAACTAATCTAACTTAGTAACTTTCCACAGTGAAAACACGTGACGGCGCTGACTGACTTCCTGCAAACCAAATGCAGACCGTTCATGCGGACATTTTCAACTCTAGCTTTACATCCGTCCACAGCAACCTTTACAATAACTATGGTTCTAACATCGTCAACATCACCAACACAAATTATAACCTCCTGCATCCCACGAATCAAGAATGGTTTTATTACCAATTGAAACCCGCAACTAATGCTTCAGGCTTCAATGTGCCATCTTGCCTGCCTGGAACCCGTGAACAGGTCCTTCACAAAGTATCCGATTGGCTCCATGATTTCCAAGCGCCCAATATTTTCTGGCTGCGCGGTGGCGCTGGGGAGGGCAAATCTGCCATCGCTTCGACGTTGTGGGAAAACTTGGGAAATTTCACTCGACTGCGATCAAGGTTCTTCTGCAGACGAGACTATGTAGAGCTGTGTGATCCCATCGCGATTTGGCGCACCATTGCTTATGACCTCGCCCGAAGCAGCGATGTCTTCGCAGAGAAACTCATGCAGAATCTGATGATGGGAGTAGATCCAACAAGGCCGGAAATTATGTCGCATTTCGGGCATTTCATTGAAGAACCCTTGAACGAGTTGTGGGACAAGTCTGGCGAAAACGCCACTGTCGGTAGGTCATCCAGATCGTCTCGAGGCTTTACACGAATTAATATTCTCCTTGGGATTGGGCCGTAGTTGTGATCATTGACGCCTTGGACGAGTGCAAGAACGACCTTCGTGATCAATTCATGGATACCATCGCGAGATGGTCTCACCTTCCGCCGTCATTTAAACTCATAGTCACCAGTCGCGATCAACCCCCTCCATATGTGCGTCACCTCGTCACGTTCGAGCTTAACACCCTTGCTCGACCTGGAGTATATCACGATATCCGAATATTTTTTCAACTGCGTTTTGCCGAGATAGCATCCCGGAATCCAAGATTACGGTCGTGGCCTGGGGATTCGATAATCGACCAGCTAGCACATCAAGCTGACGGTCTATTCATCTGGGCAGAGACAGTAGTTCAGTTTGTGCAAAAGGGTTCCCACCCGGAGAATCGACTGGTCCATATCTTAGACGGGTCCTTTGGTGGAGTAAGTTTTGCCCTTGATAAACTTTACTCACAGATCCTCCATCTCTCATTCGACGATACCGAGTCAATGGAATTTGACATATTCCAGAGAGTTGTTGGCGCGATAGTTGTTGCTCGCATACCTTTTTATCGCGAGGAATTGATCCATCTACTTGGCGAGCCGGAGAACGAAGTGCTTATCCACCTCATTTTGGACAAACTCTCAGACGTATTCTCAACACCATACTCTGACGATCGGATTTGGTTCAGACATTCGTCTTTTATCGCCTTTCTAACGGATGCACGACGTTGCTATGACACTCGTTTTTTCATCGACGTGCAGAAGCACGACGCGTTCCTTGCTCTTCGGTGCCTCAAAATCATGGAACGCGAGCTCAAATTCAACATATGTGATTTAGGGTCATCGTATCGCCTCAATCGCGAAATCGACGACCTGGAAGAAAAGAAACGTAATATCTCTAGTGCCTTGCGTTACAGCTGTCTTTATTGGGCCCACCATTTGGCTAGTATTTCAAAAGATGCGCCTCACATTGTTTCCATTTCGTCAGCCTTGATCGATTTCTTCGCACGTCGTCTATTCCTGTACTGGATCGAGACACTGAGTCTGCTCGAGCAGCTCCAAAAAGGAGTGATGGGGCTCGTGCTCGTTGCCAATTGGATCCAAGTATGTCCATGATTTTCATTTCTTACTAGTCATAAAATCCTAAAGGTCCACTAATCGTAGAAAGTCTGGAATCATGAACATGAATGCTGGATCCCAGTTATCCAGACTTACAAATTCATCTTGGAGTTTTACGATCCCATATCAAACAGTACACCACATCTTTATGTGTCTGCCCTTCCTTTTGCGCCCAAATATTCTTGGATTTCTCAAGTCTGTCATAATATTGCATCCATGGTGAAGGGCAAGGATGAAGATTGGCCAGCCTATGTCCGTACCACAAAATTACACTTCGATATTCGTTGTGTCACCTTTTCCTCGGACGACCTCTTCATGGCGGCGGCAGGGTCTGACAACTGCATTCAAATATTGGACGCAGCAACTGGTGTTCCCTGCCGTCAGCCATTCAAGGGACATACTATGCCTGTCCTATGCATTGCGTTCTCTCCGGATGGACACTATTTGGCATCAGGCTCCCAAGACAAAAGCATTCGGGTGTGGGACCTCGAGGGCGGAACAATTCATTCGCAGCTCGATGGCAGCCGTGGACACAGCGACGCCGTGTTTTGCATTGCTTTTTCACCAAACGCGTCAACCATAGCATCTGGTTCGAGGAATGGAAGAGTTTGCATCTGGGCTTTTGCCGATAATGAAGGGTGCTTCTGGACGCATGAACACAAAAATACGATACGTTCTATCGCTTTCTCCCCCGATGGCCAATTCGTGGCATCAGGTTCGCACAACAAGAGCGTGCGAGTTTACAAAGTCAACCATGGCGAAATGACCCTTAAACTTCTTGGTCATCATGAAGGTCGGGTCTTATCAGTCGCATTCCTAGCGGATGGAAGATTGGTCTCCGGTTCAGAAGACAGAGTCATCAGAGTATGGGATATGGACATTGGTGCACAATCCGACGTACGCCTGATCGAAAACGACAACTCTAGTGCATCCGCCGCGCTGATTCAAGCCCGACCAATTTATGAGTTTACTACTTCATACAATTCTGCCAACTTTCGACCATTGCCACCTCCGCATCCTAAAAACACCATTACTTCCTTCGCGTTCTCCCCGGACGGTCGCTTTGTGGTTTCTGGCTCTCTTGGACATGATATCCGAATATGGAATATGGAAACTGGTACTGCAATATTGGATCCACTTCGTGGTCACTCTTCCCGCATCTCATCGATCGCCATTTCTCATAATAGCGAAAGTATGGTGTCTGGCTCTGCTGACGAGAGGATCTGCTTGTGGGATGTCAAGACGCTTTTCGAGGCCCTGAGAGATCCTGTGGCCACGATTCATTTATCATCCCCTCCAAATAATGACAGCAAATCCTCACCCGTTCGACCCGAGGCGGAGAAAATGGCCTTGATACCAAGCCGCTTGTTGGGAGGACCGGTGGATTTTGATGTTTTGGTGCGTGGTGCTCCCGTCGGTCGACAGTTGCACCCCGATGGATGGATGCGTGATAACAGAAAGAATCCCATAATCTGGATCCCACCGCAGTATAGGGAGCACCTTCTGTGCGAAGCCCTGACAAGGGCTAACACGAAACCCGTCACGTTATCTCGGCTGGTGGCCATCGACTATGAAGCATTACCGCGCGGCGCTTCTTGGACGCTGCTCTCAGAAAAGTTCAGTTTGCCAACTCTCTGATATGACACATGCCCAATACATGTCTACTAAGTCAAGATTTCTGAAATGTATGTCTTGTACTCGTCAGGGACCCATAGAAGCAAGTTATCTTCATCGTCAACAATCCAGCCACTGGTAAGCAGCCTTGGTACATTCCAATCATCAGAGAGAAGAGTGCTTCTCTCGGGCGGGATGTTGGTCACTGCACCAACCTGATCAACATGCCTATGAGAAGCTTCCACATCCCAGATACGGATTGTGCCGTCTGCAGAACCTGAAACGATACGATTCCCATCCAGAGACAAGGCGAGGGATATTATTGGGTCCATTCGCCCAGAAGTGAACCGATGTACAAGAGACTTCTGGTCAGTGCGCCACAATTGGATCCCATGCTCTAACGAAGCCGACATCACGAAGCCTGAAGCTGAAAGGGTGGCACAAAATATGAATTGTTCATGCTCCCGGAGGCGTTCAATGGTCTCATTGCTGAATAGTGATGTGAAAGTGGGCGGCAATGTTTGGACTTCACTGGGTCTATGGCCACTAGACATCGATTGAAAATCACGGGATCTTTCAGGAGGCACGCCTGGTAGCGTTCCGTCATCATGACGGTTGGCCACTGCGACTTCATCTTAAGGCAGGCTTTGAGAATTTGACTCATCACTTTGCAAGAAAATGCGGAACTCACCAGACTCATGGCTCGAAGATTCAGTAACCGACAGAGGGAGGCTACCGGCACCGATGGATTTCAGCAAGTCGGAATCACTGATCTCCCATATCAAAATGAGCCGATCGCGAGAGAGAGAGATTACTATTCTGTTTGTTGACACGAATGTGACAGATAGAACGGAATCGGCATGTTTTTTAGGGGCATTCTTGGCTTTGGGGATCCGTCCGTCTAGACTCCAAATTCGTATGATCCCGTCTTCTGAACCCGAAGCCAGTTGCGTGCCATCTGCGGAGAATGACACACAACAGACTGCATGGGTTCCGTTGGAGACGGTCTGTAATTTAGGTTCCTTCTCTTCATTCACGTAAGTCCAGATCAAGATCTTTGCGTCACGACATCCTGATGCAATCCTCCGCATAGGACCTTCTCTCCAGCAAGAGACGCAAAGAACCCAATCTTCTGATCCTCCAAGAGTTTTCACTAAGCCTTTTTCAATATCCCAAACTCGAGTAGTATTGTCATGGGAACCCGAAATAACAAAGAGAGCATCTGGAGAAAAGGTGATACAGGATATCGTGCCGGTGTGTCCTTCAAAAGTCTTGATTGGAGTAAAGGTTTTTGCTTCCCAAATTTGAACAAAGTGATCACCACTGGATGCGATGTGCCGACCATCGGGGGAAAAACAGACCGAGGACACAGGCCCATGGTGCCGTCTCTGAGAATGAAGAAGGGGTGACCACCAATCCCTCTTGTGGATCTGAACGGAAGGGTTGAACGGGAGGTTTTCGATATTCCAAATTTTGGAGTTTGTCGGCGCAAATTGCAAGGCGGACACGTAGAGATGCAGCGTACTTTCCGAGATGGGCGTCGAAAAAGCAAGAATGAAGCGATATGCATCATAGATAGCAATTGATAGATCTCCGCTAGAATCCTGCCGTACATGTCATCTTTGTACGAAATTTATGAAGACACAACACACCTGGAATCCAGACTGTTGGTTGTACTTCTCGGCAAGGCTGAGCGCAGTCGGCGCTGTATAGAGTTTCTCCAAAAGACTGAGAGCTTCGATCCAGTAAAGTAAGGGCTCTCCGTAGAAGAAACGGCGCAGAAGCTCCATCATGGCACGCTGATCTTCTGAATCGCGGAGATGAGAAGCCCAGTGAACACAACTGTACCGGAGGGGAATACCAATTGCATCATAAACACCATCAAGATCAATGACCTCGTGATTGAAACGGTGCCATGATGCTAATTGGCACATATCATAATGGAGTTCACTGAACATAATTTCCAAGCACTTGTAGGCAAGTTTAGTGTGCATCTCCTGGAAATCGATGGAGAATTGTTCAGGGCAATGCTTATCCTCGACGAAATCCCTGAAGGACGGATGGCATACTCGAATGACACCATCAAGGCGGTCTTGATACAAAACGGAACGCAAACGCTCCAAACGTTGTTCAAGATGAGATGAATCTGATTTGTCCAGGAAAGCGTGCAGACCCGACGCTGGTAAAGGCGTTTGCAAAGCGATAATTGTCCCGATTATGTTTCGATACCTTTTTGCGTTGTCTGATCCCGGATCTAAACTTTTTTCCAGGATAGTTTCATAGAGCCTCCTATACAGTTCTTCGCTGAAGTCGTCGCGAGTGTGATCTATCTCCCGGATGTTGCTGTGCAAACTGCTGCGACTGGAAATGATAGCATCCAAGCGTTCTTGGGGTTCCTCTCCTCCTGAGATAAAAGAACAAGCAATTGCGGTCCATGCAAACAAGCCGTATGAACTCTTCACCAATTTTTGTGTTGCCTCTGTGTCAGGCCAACCTGAGCATCTCTTTTCCTCCGGTATCTCCTCCAAGAGCTTTGTGGTTACAATGGCCATGTCTCGATACGTATTGTCATCAGTGTGGTCGATCTCGAGACGGCGACATCCTGGAAGCGCTTCTTGGATGTAGGCGTATGGCCGACTCGCTACCATGACTTTAAGCCACTTCGTCAGGGTAGATATTTGGCGAAGACAATAGAGGAGCCGGCCGCATTCCTCCACCGACGCGCATTGATCAAGGCCGTCGACAAGTATGATCAAGGGACCAGTCGCTACTGTGTGGTTTGAAAGCTTCTGTAGTGGAGGCTTTATAAATCTATTAAATTGGTCTTGGATTGGCATGCGTAGGATGCTGGTCTCATCACCAATTGCTTCCACCAATGCTGTTTTGAATGATTCCTCTTGTCTCGCTAGAAGAAAGGCCAAGGTTGGGAGGACGCACTTGGCGTCTACTAGTTCAGGGGTATCCCGGTCGAAAAAGAAGCTAGCTCCGAGGCGAGATTGTCGACGAAATTCTTTAGCGCTCGACCACACGATCGAACTTTTGCCAGAACCTACTAAGCCATAGATCCAAAGCAGATTGGGCGAGCTAGTCGGGTCTGCAGCCCATTGACTGATCTCCGCAAGAATCTCCTTGCGGGTATTGTACATACAAACACAGTTTGGATCTGCAGGGCTAGCTGCATATGTTTTAGCTTCAAGTCGATTGAGAGAATTGGTTTTATCTGGATTGGCGATGATGGATTTTTAACGGAAGTGAGGGGCATTTTAGTCCTTACCTGCTCGCCACAATGTTAACAGAGTTTCCACTTTCAAAGCACAATCGAAATCGGCTATCGATAGATCAAACAGGTTCACAAGGGCATTGACCTCCTCGTCCGCACTCGAACAGAAAATTGAGGACAGAGCGCGCACTATTTGGACGCTGAATGAAGAATCGAGATATGACAAGGTCAAACGGACACACCAGGCAAACCATCATTTTGGTATTTGGCAATAAAATCAGATGCTCCCTTTATTAACTCCAGAAGTTCGATAGCGGCGGATCGCAGATCTTTGGGCTCTGCAGGCTTCTCAGTCAACCCTGCGATGACATTGCCAATGTGAGGCAGTACGCGATCCATCTTATCAAATAATTTCCATGTTAATGCGTTACGATTTTCCTCTTCGCGAAGTTTCTGGGGAGAATGAGATACGACGGTGTACTGGCGGACTTTTTTGTGTAACTTACGCCATAAGCCCACTCAAGTGGTGTGAAGACGGCCTTAGCCCTTGAATCTGCCTGCAAAACAAATGCTTTAGCCCTGGCTATCAGAACAAAGGAAGGAAAGACCGACCTCAACGACGAATCCAGCAATCGTCACCAAGTTCTCCACGATAGGGCGGTATTTTCCCAGTACATCTAATACGGCCTGTCCATCTGGTCTCTGTTCACGGACACGATTGAGGATCTCCGTCGCATCAGGGAGAATCTACGATAATCGCTGAGTGAGTGATAAGCTTCATGATATCCAAATACTCACCTCCGAAGCACTGGAGACTGCAACCTTGATCGATAAGACACACTCGGGTGTACCAAGCTGCATGGCTAGATGGACGAGTTCAATGATATAGAATATCAACGCATTTAAAAAGTCGAATCAACTTAATGATGTCTGAGCTGGGTCCGAGCGTAAATTCAACACATCATCATAGCTAATAGATACACGGCGAGACAGTTTCTTATCCGCTAACGGCCAATGACGCTTGACGTAAATTTCAAGAAGGACTGGAGACCTACGGCGCGGGTGCCTAGATAGTGTCACTTCGAGGTCAGAATCCAGCGGGGAAGAGGAGAGACTGAGATCTAACTTCGGTGCACCAGAGGGGACAAGCCAATGAAGGCTTGAACCCGGTTTTGGGTCAAGTTTGACGTCGATACCATCTTGGAAAAGTCGCAAATAGTACGTCAGGGTACGACCTGGTACTGTGAGTGAAGCCTCGATCTCTATATCGTTGGTGACATCCCGACATATAATGTAGGGTATTCGAAGGCGCTGACCTTGGATATCGAGAGAAACAATAGAATCACCCGTAATCGACGTTGCAGACATAGCGAGGTTGATCCGATATAGTGATTTGGCGCCCAGGGCCGAATCTCAGGCTTGAGAACGAGCCATATATGTGTCGGACACGGGCGCATCAGGAAAACGTGGAGACACAGGGATTTCCAGACAGATCTTATCAACAGATAGCTGACTGATATCATGTGATCTAGTGATATATATACTTATCATAATTTAGAACTCTGATAACAATATTGTCACAGTATTCCTCTAGCTATCACATTGATATTTTAAGATCATGTCATGTAATTCTGATAACACTGTTGTCACACTATTCCTGTAGCTATCACATTGATATTTTAAGATCATGTCATGTAATTCTGATAACAATATTGTCACACTATTCCTGTAGCTATCACATTGATATTCCAAGATCATGTCATGTAATTCTGATGTTAAGATGGTGAATTCTTGTCAGAGGTATTGCAAGACTGGAATCATTTTGTATGTGGTTATATATTAAAATCTATACATGGTCACACTGTTAAGATTTGGCATTCCATTGGCAAGTAACTAGCTTTCTTGTACCTGGAGTCTGTATAAATATGTACACATATGTTGGCACTATTTGGCTGCATACCTGTGGGTTGAACAAAATACAAATCTTGTTCATGTCTCAATTTTTCATCCTTACACTTATATTAAGCATTCAAATTGGACAATAAGTGAGATAAGATAAAATTCTAAGACCTTGAGATAAGACTAGACCTTGAGATAAGATTAGATAAAATTAATTCTAAGACCTTGAGATAAGATCAGATAAATTCCAAGAAGATTTAAAATGAGACCATTATAAGATAAGCAAATGAGAAAGACAATGGTTAAAAGGAAGAATTTTTTCACCTCCTATTACTCATAACAGATATTCTAATATCATTGGTTACAAATGAATACCAGAATTAGTGGTCAAGACATTGTTGGCAACTAATGCTACATTGACATCAATATGCTTGATGTGATGTATTTTCATCTAGGTAACCATAAATTATCTGAGTTGACCTGGCTGTTATCATAGTGATACTGGATGTTACTTATGATGTATCAGATCAGGTCTTATAAGACTTTCTCATTTGGTGTTCAATTTCCTGATGGCCCCGCCCGCCCGCCCGCCTCACTAACCTATGGCTTCATCGTGGGATACAGAGGACTTTCAGGTCCCTGGTCAAGATGGACAGGCACAAGTTTATGTACGCATTCGATAGATGGACATCCGCCTGGTTCCCTGTTCACGAGAACAGGAGCTGGTTCATGCCTTCGGCCTTAGTACCTAATATACTTCGGCGTTGCGAGACTTTACGTGCCCACTCGTACATGTTATTGTTTATCAAGAAATTTGATCATCAAGCAATTCAACAAGTGAGACTGTTATCGTTATGTCTGAAACGTATTCCGTCCCTTGACAACTAGGTGAACGACTAAGTTTATCCATAGTTGAGTCGGAAAATGTCATTCAGCCTGGCGAAAACGTCAAATGTTAGAAAGCAAGGGAACAAGCTAAATTTGCCCGCAAATGCGGTTAGAAGAAATGCGCTCACACGTAGTAACCCTGACCATCGGGTATAAGATGGAAAATTTGACTGAATTGCAAAGGATTTGTGCCATCGTCGACCTGCGATAACAATTTGGAAACGTAGTAACATCGCATGGCTGGAACGTACCACCAACAAGCCAGTGACGCTAACAATAAGACTAGCCATGGTAGGACTAGACGGCTGGGCGTCCATGGTGGTGACCCGGTGTACCACTCTCTCGAATGGCAAGTTCTAACGACACGTCAAATCGGTGTCTTTCAGAAACACGAAGAAGGTGCTCGCCGTCAACTTCTCCGTTATGGGGGCAACCCCCTGAATGTTCAACCCTTCCCATGACAACATTGAGCTGTCGCGCTGTGCGGATAGAGCCTGATCAGCATGATTTCAAAGATCTGCAAGATCGCGACGAACATAGAGAGAATGAAGGTTTGCACGATTCGTGTCAAATGTCTGGTAATAAAAGTCGACGAATTGTTTCGCGATGACGGTAATGTCGGCCATGGCGCTTTGTTCAAGACTGTTGGGTTGTTGTGGACTGCTAACTGACTCCGAGTCTGCTCAATTTCTGCACGTGAGCCTTGGGTTTCCAAAAGCAGATCTTGGGTATTTTTGGTTTTCCACTGGTTGTTGGGACAATGGCGAGCTATATAGGCTCCCACGCAGACGTGCAGCGACCCACCATGCGCCGGAAATCTTCAGCGCAAAACTTGCTCTCCTCCTTCAAGGGCAGCTCAAGCAACGCGCCGCCATTGGCACCTATATCCACTGGTACATCTTCCCCGGCCCTTTCGTTCGCAAGTGTTTCTACTCCCACAGCCAGCACACAGGGGAGAGAATGGGACGCACAGTCTATGCATTCAGACATAGTGGGACCGTCGACAATCGGTAGTGCGAATCCTGCTTTGCCGCAGGGGATGTCTGTCGAGTACCTGCGAGATCTCGTGCAAAAGAGAATCATCACGCTGACATACATACGAAATATCCATGAAGGGTACGTGTATCGAGTTCACAGCAAATACATAATTCATTTCTGATAAGTGGTGGAGCAGGCGGAGCCATTGGTTCCATACAATCATGCTTTCGCGAGCAGAGCTCGACCGCGTATTTAATAATATTGACATGAAGAAACGGTAAATCTTCATGGTCGATTTATCGGAACAGGTGGTAGTGTGATAACCAGCCATGGTTGCAACTTAGGACGTACCGATTCGCCATCCTCGGAATGTCACTCTCCAACTTGCTCGATATCAGCCAACCGCAGGACCTTCTACGTGGGCTTAACAATACGTTGTCGGAATACGAGCAGTCGAAAGAGGATGGCGATAAACCAAAAATTGTACGCTCTTCTCTCTCTCTCTCATTGCTCAACTACAAGCCCATTGAAAATCATATGCGAAGCGGCTCTTTAGACCGAAGGCTGCTAAACGTCAAGCAGCCGGTGGTTTCACAGAATATGCTTCGCTCCACACCGATGGTTCCGAAACATCCTACCTTATGAACCCGCACATGGTAAGTCTTGCAGCCCTTCAGCTATCATCTCACAATTATATCACCTTTTGCGGCCTCGCTAGCCATTTCTCCTCGACTACCACGAAACTCTCCTCTCTCTCCTTGACGTCATGTCAGAAGTCTACAACAAAATCTCTAAAATCCTCGGACCCTCCCCATTCCCACACTCTTCTCAGCACATGATGGGTCCACTCGGCCTCCTTTCACCCCACCCGGGCGTGTCATATCTATTTTCCGGCACAGACGGCCCGGCACAGGGGAATGACGGAGAAGGAAGTTTGTGGGGAATCGCGAATGCGAGTGGGGGCGGCAATGTCGCACCAGCCGCCGTAGGCTCTCCCCCACTAAGTTGGACGCCTGCGTTGGCCGAGATGGTACTCAAGGTTGATGGAAAACTCAAAGTAAGTCTCAGTCAGATTCCAAGCTTGTACACCGTCTAACATTTTTTGGTCGGGTAGAAAATCACGACGACACTTCTGAAGGATCTAGATTCATGCGCCCGAAACGGAATCAAGGACGAGCTTGCCTCACTGGATCCGTTGCTCAGGAATGTGGCCATTGCGGAAGACGGCAGAGAGCAGTTTGATTTCGAAGGCATGTAACTTGGTGTTATTCGACTTGGAGGGGACCATTTGTTCTGCCGTTTGCTGTGAGGTTGTATTCTTATACTTTACTTCCCTAGTACTACTCTAATTAAAGCTGTCACTTAGCTCATTCAGAGGAGACTCACAGAGAATACATTATATTCAGGGTATTGAGGGGCTCAAGAAAATAAATATGAATTGAAAAAGTGGGAGGAGTGAGATTGCAAAGATATAAAGAGAGTATGGATGTAGCCTACACTGAGGCTACACATAACTACAGTCATGGTACCAACCATGGATGTCATTGATCGTAATCGTGTAAAGAGCATGAAGGAGACAATACTGGATATGTTCATTGGTCATCTCCGTCGTTGCCATGCGGACATAATCGCCGTCCCGTCGGAGGTGATATTTCATGGCTGAAAATGCGCGTTCGGTGGGGTTGAAATCTGGGGAATAGGGTGGAAGGAATTCGCATCGCAAGCCTCTAAACATGTGGTCAGCGTTGAGAAAGCCTCACCCAATCTCAAACGACGTACTTGCTCTCGATCAATTGCTGAATTTGGGGATGTTTGTGTGTGCGACAGGTGTCCATGACGATGACAGAGTTGGGTGCCGGGTAGGGTTGCATGTTGTCGGTCAGAACGCGGAGGAACTCAGTAAATGATTCTGTACAGAACGAGCCCTCAACAATATCGCAATGGAGAATGCCGCTATCTAAGGATATGGCAGGGAGAACAGAGAAACTAAAACTATTTGAGGACGCTGAAATAGCGAGAGACGTGAGTGATAGACACATACCGTTTTCCACGAATAATGAATGCTTTGCGTTGCGCTTTACTCCCTTGGATGGACCATGCCTGACCTCCGTATGTCGTCGTGCGATTCATAGCGCTTTCATCCACAAAAACGAGTTGGTTTGCATGGTATCGGCTAATTCGATCAAGATATTCAAGGCGCTTTTCTGCACAACGTTCAGCCGCAACTTTCGTGATCTAGATATCGAGGTTTGAAGCATTTCATTGAATGAAAAGGCGGAACACCCCTTTTTGAGGGTGAATCCCGCTCGATGAAGCACCCTCCACGCTGTCACACGTGAAATGGGCTGACCATAGGATAGAGTGAACATTTCTTGAAGCTCATCGAGATATAAGTCTGGCCTGTCCCTGATGGCGCTCAGGATACGCTGAAGGCAATAATATCAGGAGGAAATCGGGGCTAAGAAAACAAAATTCACCTCAATGTCCATATCGCGCAGGTACTGGCGCCTCCTCTTCCGTTCCTCGTCCTTGTGATCAATGGTTCCATGAAGTTTGAAGAACAGGAGTATTCGTTCTACAGAGCGCACGGACACCCCCGTGTAGATAGAGATTTCCTCAGGTTTGAGGATTGCGGACAATCGGATGACAATCCAGTGAACAGCCGCAGGGATCTTGCTCCCCATTAGTATTTGTGACTACCAATTTCAACACTAATTCACCTCAACTTGAACAAAATGCGATACCGCGTAAGTTGAGTGTTCAGCGAGTTGTTCTATTTCTACCGTAGGGCTGCAAGTAACATTGTCAGGCTACCGGTAAAATTTCTACTCACTCGTGCAAGTTAATGTATAGGATTTCTAGAAATATCCGAATACACAGTATGCATGCAGTAGAGGGTATTAATAGTACTCATATGCACATAGGCTTAACAAGATCGAAAATGCTGCAGTCCATCCATCTCCAAAAGCATAAACCACCACCTTTCAAACACCTGCAACGATCCTGTAAAGAAAAATCATTCATGTTAACTAACGCTGGCCAATTAAGAAAAACAAGGAGACTCACTCCTCAGCCTTGTTCAGTGCTTGTACCATCGAAATCACCTCCTTTCTCCGGCTAACGACGTACTCCGACTCCTTCAAAAGGTCATCAAGCACCTCGGGCTTGTACAGCTCCTGCAGCAATTCGCGTTGTAGGTTCTCCTTAGAATGGTTCACGAGCGTCAGCGTAATGGCCTTTGGAACCATGTCGATCATCTCTCGTTTCACGATGTTGAAATAGGAGTGAATGAGCAGCTCTTCAAACAAACAAAAAAAGAATGTTCAAGTTGAGTTGTATGAACCCACGTCTGATAGACGTACTGATGACCTCTGTCTCCATCGTCTCCCGCTCGCTAAGCGCGGCTTGAGGTTTGATGATGGCTGGAGGCTAGCAAAAAAAAAATCCCCCGCAAAAAAAATTAACAACCAGAACAGAACAGAACCGAGTGTCAGCTGTATGAACTCACTGCCTCCATGACAGGACCGCCCTTCTTCTTTTGCGCGGTTTTGCTCGACGAAAAGAAAGACCCGAAGAAGCTCGGCTCATCCTTCTTGGGGTCCACGTCGAGGTCCTTGTTGTTGTTAATCTGCCCCGGAGCAAGCTTGGTCGACTTGGGATCTGCAGCAGGAGCCGCCGGTTTGTTTGCGTTTATTCGGTCACTGATGATCGCCATAGCCTGGGTCACGAATCAATCAGCCTCTCGAATCATTCGATAGGATGCCGAGAACGACTCACTTTGTGACCGTTGAGGAAGTCTGGGTGCGTGGTATTCACATAACAGGCTTGCATTCTGGAAAGTTGCACGTCAACGCAACGCGGTCAGCGATGGGTCGTGGGATGTACTTACGCGACCATGTCAGACACCAGTTTCGTGGTTGGATTCATGGCCTTCTTGAAGAAGTTGACAACGACCGAATTGAAACGTTCTCGAAGAGCAGGATATCGCCGGAAAGCTTGCTGTAGGCGAGATGATTTGAATATCATGTAACAAGTCTGACCATTGCACGCACTCACAACTTTAACGAGGAGCTGGCCGAGAATCCGGATTAATTCGTCGTAAACCAGCTGACAACACTTTATACTCGGTTCGTCTAGTCGCTTTATCTGCTGCTTCACAATGACTTCGAAGGCGGCAGAGCCGACGAAGAGAGATGGTGTCGAACCCTGAATAATGAATGAGTTGCACCGCAACAAGCAAACACAACGAAGTTTACACATACAGAGGAGTTGTACAGAAGTGTTCGGATATCACCATCCTTTACCTGGTCGAAAGGATCGATCGACTTGACGCCATTATTGTAAAGCTCATGGAAAACGAAGCTGATCCTAGCTCCTCCTGATAGTTCGTTCAACGAGAGATCATTCGTGTTTCCATCAATAACAGTGCGGAATTCGGACGTGAACTCGGTAATAACGGATAATACCACATTGCCCGAGTTGCCATCGCCAAGAGGTCCACCAAGAGTTATCAGCTCGGCGTTGAATTTCTGGAGTTGCTGCGTGATGCGAGCTTTGATATCTGGGAGCGTCGCCCGGATGTGGTGCATCAGAATCTAATCAAGTGACAAACGGATCAGAAAAGGACCGGCAAGTATGAAGATGGGACGAGTCCCAGACCATGTTAAGTTTTCGGGCTAAAAATGGGGTGCCGCAATACTGTGCCTTTCCTTTGTACGAAGGATGGTTTTCGAAGAACTGGCGTTCGTATTCCAGGGCCAAACTGATTGGCTTGGATGCCTCGATATCACGTTGGCCGCGATTCACGACCGGCACGTAACCTAGACGGAGGGGAATGATGCGGCCAGCGAGGATGTCCACGACATCTGTCCCTACATCCCTGTGGAAGCGACGAGCGTGAGGGAAGGAGTAAGAGGCCACGTTCACCATGAACTCACATCAGGTCGACCTTGGTGAGGACACCAATGGTCCTTGTGCCCTCTGGATCCACCTCCCTGGCCATCTTCAGCCCATCGGAGTTTGCGAGATCCGTGTTTGCACCGGTAACGGCAAGGATGATACAAGCAGGTTTCGAAATATACTTCATGAGCATGTCGCGAATCTGTTTCTCGATATCGCGGGGTTGGTCGCCGACGGGGACCTTTGTCAGCCCTGGTAGATCTACGAGAGTGAGGGTAAGGACGTTTGGAGAGAATACGCGCAGATTGATAGGTTGTGGAGATATTCCTGCATTGCGGCCAGTTTTCGCTTCAGTGTCGCGGACGATTTCGTCTCTAATTTTGTTGAAGTCGTAAAATTTCTCTCCAGGAAGGTGCAGGAACTCTCCCCATTCATCTATATTGGCAGCTTTGTCGGTATTTTTCTCGGTTCCGTTCAGCAGTGCTGTGAGGTGGTAATTAGGGATGAACGTATGACGAATGAGACAACGTACGTGCGCCATTTGGTAGAGAGGGGGTTGCAGGTCGATTGATGAGTTGCAGAACCTGAAATATATACGTTATTGGAGTGCGCCGTTGTACGAAGATCAAGCGCTTACAAGTGGGCGCCGTGTCACGATACCAGTTCCACGAGGCAAGAAATCCCGGCCAACGATGTTCTGAACGGTGAGCGAATGAATGATGGGTTCTCTAATGAGCGCATGATGCGAGGACTGACCTCTAGCACGCTGCTTTTCCCACTACTCTGGCTGCCGAGTACACATATCTGTGGAAGGTCAATCTGCGAAGCCGATGAGCCTACAGCAGCGAAGACGTCCTGAAGCTTGTTGATAACGGAAACGATCTCGAGGCCGAGGCCAGTTGGACCTGTAGTCATGGTCAATGGAATGGTGGAAAGAGTGTGGCAGACACGCTGCGGCGCAAGCACAATTCAAGTTCACGCAGCCAAACTTGGACAAAGAGCAAGACAGGCTTACGTCAACTCTCTGATCGGCGGTTCTGCCACAATAAACTATATACCGACCACCGTTTGCACAAGGCGACGATACGAAAGGACATTAATATTGCCCACTGGCAAGCGTTGCGGTAAACACAATATCCTAGTAATCACACCGACCGCAATACCCGCACTCTTTGTCACAAGCGGTGTAATCCAGATATTGCCTCTGCCCCACATGTCAGTGTGAAATCACCACTGTTATCATAGTCATCATCACGCAAGACGTCTGTCATGGTGCTTTTGGAAAAATCATTGGCAGCTGCAACAATACTCTCGCATCTCTGTTTGCTGTCCAACACTTGTTCGAGCATTGATTGGTTGTCCTGCACCCACTCATTTGGTGGAAGAATCCTAGTCGTATGTAGTTCACCGACATCGTCTATGTCGTCTTCGCGGATGATGAGAAGTATCCCGGGAGCCAGGCATTGCAGCGAGTAAAATATATCTGAGAGAGGAGTGGGACCATCGATGAATAGAGTACCGTTCGAGCCGCGACGACGAGAACGAGACGGGAAAGATGCAGCCGACGGTTTTTTGGTAGAAGAGACTTCACCGGTTCACCAGCGATCGCTTGTGAGTGTCATGGTCCCACAAGATTTGCATTAGGACGTACCGTGACAGATTCATCCTCAGGCTGGGTGCTCCAAGAGTGCTCATCTACGAGCTCTCTCTCCTTCTGTTTCTAGAAAGTGTCTTGCACGGATATATGCATCTTCAATCTCCTCTTCGCGAAGGATATGAAACGATAAGACTGAGAGAATTGCACATACGGGCCAGCGAGTTCCAGGAACAGAAGATGGTTGATGTGATGTTGGATACTACGTGGAAGGCCTAAATATTAATGATTGATACATGAGTTTGAAAAGAGGTGCCGAAACGAACACACGCACGTCTGCAAGTTTCTTTGATCGATGAAAATTCTGATGACACTGAATAAGAGAATGCAAGACGATGACAACGACGACGGAGCAGGGATCAAATGCAGTTCTCACTGGCTGAGGACGTCGGACAATCACTGGCAGTGATAGCAGAACGATTGAAGGCAAACAAGAATACGGCGTCTGATAAATTTGGGGAACTCCGGTCTACTTCATGCGATGAAAAAAAAGAGCAAGTAAAATACCGTAAAATTCATACCAACTCCGTGAACATCTCCCTTTCGACAGCCTCTGCCATCTCTCCAAGCGTGCTAAATCTCCACGCCCACAACTTGCCGTTTTCACCTCCTTCACCTAGCACCGCACTCCCCTCCGCTACGGCACCCATGAACGACCCCTCTCTATCGATCTACACGCTGCTCACGCCAAGCGCCCTTGCTGGAGCGTGGTCATGGTAAAGACTCTGTGCTACTACAAGCACTTCCTCCTTGGGCGTGCAGTGCAACGCCGGGGAGTTGGCGATCGTGTTTAGGGCGGCCGCTAACGGACCGAGAGACGGCTTGTACGCGAGGGTGTCTTGCGCGGTTAGGATGAGAGTAAACGGCGACGGTGAGCTCGAGTGCGACAGCTTAGCACGGGTGTGCGCAAACGCCACACGGTCGACGTTGGAGACGACGACGAGCTTGAAATGGCGTGCGAGTGTGCTGAGCGCCTTGATGGTGTCGGGGAAGGACGCCCAGTCTTTGATGGATTCGGCAAAGACTCTGTGTGGGTCGGTGGGAGAGGGCAATGCAGATGCATCGGTTGTTGATGTCGACTCATTGTCGAGGTCCCGGCGTATTCAGATTCGGATGCGGAGCACCGCGCAAGATCATCGGCGGGCAACCCCGCAGCGGTACGCAGCCTCGCCTCGAACAATTGATGCGCCTTGGCGAGAAGGTCCGAGTAGAGCATCTGGGGATGCTGCGCCTGCAGGTCGCTTTCGGCCGAAGCGAATGAAGTAAGGACGTCCTGGCGGGACCATTCGGACGAGCCCGAGGCGGGGTATTTGGAGAGGAGGGGTTGAAGTTCGGTGTAGATGGTTGCCTCCCAGTCCTGTAGGGGTGGTGAATCAGAAAATGAAGTGGGAGGATCGGTTAAATGGAGATTTACAATGAGAGTGCCGTAGACGTCGAAGATCAGCACCTTGAAGTCGGTGAGCTTGAGACGAAGCATGTTTGCTGACGAGTTGCTCATCATCCGCGACCAAGTCCATCAGGAAATATATCTGCAAGGATCGATCACTCCAGTACCCTCCACTGGAATGACTTCTGCAATGCCGGCTCACCCTCTAGCACGGTGCAACGCCGTCATCATTCACCTCTATTGCTTTGGATCCATATCCGAGTCACAGTTGGAATCCACTAGACATTTTCATGTCATCACCCACATGGTCATAAATATTTTATCAGCGACACAGGCATCCATTATTGACATCACACCAGAGCTGCACCGGGAACCGTTTTCATCTATCCCTATTTCCTGAGCAAGGACGATTTGCAATTGTCGCTCGAGCTGTACGTTGACGAACACGACGATGGCGTTGCATCCGACCTTCCTTGGTGGTTATAGCAGCTCTCTCGAAACAGTCGATGTGTTACCAGAATCAAGGGGTCAAAGAAGCACGGTGGGGACCTGCCTAAGGTGGAGGGACTCGGATATGCCGTGCAAAGCAGCGGCCCTCTCAATTGCAAGTCTAATTGTCATACATTTCTTCAATTCGATGAAAGAAAATGAAACTCTTAAGGGCGCTATTTCTATTCCCCCTTGTCCCCCTTGTCCCCCTTGTCCTCCTTGTCTTCCTCGGAGATGCTAATGAAGCGAATCGGTCCATCGGGAGTAATGAGGCGTATGGTATCCAATGTTAACCCTGAAAGGTCAACAACACTTGAGTTTATTATTATAATAAATAATTATTCACGAACTCACCAGCAAATGAAACAGCGCATTTAGTCAATTTATCGCCCATCTCCGGATAAAGTGTTGTTGGCCTATCTCCAATAATAATGGTGATGGCGTTGAAGGTCAAATATTTGACAGTGTACGTCTTGCCAACGACATAGCTATCAAGCGCAATAGAGATCTTGTTCGCAATTTGGGGATTGATTTCGACGGAGAAAGTGACATTGTTGAAGGCGATAGTAGGCACTGTGATGATAAGCATATGTGCGCTGGTGATAGGATAGCAGGCAAATCTTACTATTGGGTTAACTTGAACGTCGTTGTACACCAGCTCCCCGTAATTCGCTGGTTTTATACTATAGACAAGGCAAGTTATCATACTATATATTTAAGGTTCCGCTTTCAAGTTCGTACTAGTAGATGACCCATTTGTGGTGGTCAACGGCGAGTCCGCTGGGCCCGCTGAGCGACGGAATTGGCCTGGCCTCACCTTGCTTATCACCACGTAATACTACACTGGCACCGTGACGGTAGCCAGAGGAAAACAACCCTGAAAATGCAAAAGAACCCATGACTGGAACACGCCTGGCGGACTGGCGTCCGATTACTTGTCCTGGCCTCCCAGTCCTAGGAACTCTAACTCTTCTTCCGTTTCTCGGGACCGCTTGTGCACTCTCGCTCAGGCTCTCTTTAGTCCTTAATATTCGATGGGCCACATTGCATGCTACAGTCGGTAGAGTTTCAAGGACCCAAAGGCATCCATCCGATTCCATCGACAACGTGCCGACATACCAACTCGACTCACTTAAAAATCGGTCCGTCATGATCAAGTAGTGTCTTCCTAAACCTTCGGCTGATTTACGAACTTCATCATACTCTCAGGCTTTCGAACTCCTCTGTGTTGTAATCTGTGTTATTGTTTGGGATCGGTGTCGTGGATATTCTTCCAACAAGTTCGTCTTATCAAACTCCCTTGAGAGCGTTATTATAATAATAAATGTCGAATAGAAGGTCAGCCCATCAAGTTATCGGTTAACACGTCGCGTAATTTGTAACTCTATTAGCGCCACTGCGTGGTGGCCGTTATGAAGAAGGCGTTATGAAGCTTAGGAACAGTGTTGGCTGTCGTTCCCTACACCGGAGTCATCAAAGTGCCGACTAAAATTACCTTGGATGATACTGCCAAAGCTACATACAAAAAAAAAACGATATCGGCTGCATCTATGCTAGCCTGTCTTGGATCGTTCCCTGCTAGTCTGTCTTGGATCGTTCCCTGCCTTCAGTATTCAGTATCCTCTGTACCGGAGTCAACAAAGCGCCGGCTATAGTACGTGAATTTCAAGTTGTATGTTTTCTATCACGACAAAGTCAGCAAAGACACGTCGGCTGTCGTATCCCTAGCTAACCTGTCTTGGATTTGTTCCAGATCACAGGTACCCTCCCACTCTACCGGAACTGTCAAAGCACCGGCCAGTATGTAAGTGTGTATACTCATTTCATTTTCGAGAATATTGTAAGGCACGCTTAGTGGGTGTCCCTGTTTCCCAACATTCATCCTGTATGCGCTTGTGCGATTTTTACGTTGATCGTCGTTCCGGTCAGTGAATTACCAACAATTCGTACTAGCTGGATTTGTATACAACAGTGTCTGAAACATATTTAAGGTAGACGACTCGCTCATTCACCAAAAATACCCTCCTCGCAACTCCCTCCTCGCAACCTTCCAAGTATTTGCCCCTTTGACCTGAACACTCGTACGTGCATGTTATTTGATATACTGGAAATCTCTCACTTTGAATGCCATGATCAGGATCGTAATGGCCAGCTACACGCTCATAGCCGATATTGCTAAGGATCAGATCGGTCCATTGACAGGTTACAGACTCTGTATCGCTAAGAAAACGGTCCTCCCTGATGGGATTGCTGCGTATAATGTCATTTGGAATGGAGTGGACATCTTCCCTACGCAGACCTTCTCTTGGGAGGAATCGTACCAAGTCTATGGTTCGAATCCCTGGGTGCAAGGCGCCGAGGTTCAGGCCTCCACCAATGTCGAGGCCATTTCGTTCGGTCAGAACTGCATAATAAAAGACAACATTATGCAACCTGCAACAGGCACGCCCGACGACAGCGGTATCTTCACCGTGTCGAATCACGATGGTCAAGGATTGACTGTCGGGGTGTCCATCTTGACGGGTACAGTTTATCTGCCCTTCTATGTCACACCCACGGATGTGCTTCAGGACGGTAGGGTGACTCTCCACCCCTTGGAAGAGATTGTGGTTGGATTCGATCAATCTGCCGTTGCCGGGATGATGCTCGAAAGCATTGAGGGCCCGTCCATCACGTTGACTTATCCGCTCGGCACTACAGCTATGTCCGTTAAGTACGAAGGTGCCACCCCGGGCGGTGGTCATTGGACCGTCATTTGAAATCTTGTGGACGGTTAGTTCTTAATGATCAGAGTGACATTGAACTACTGGCGAATTTTTCTTCCCTCAGATATGTGTGTTTGTGTGTTTGACAAATCGACTCGTGATCCCATTGTACGAATATTGACTTGCGCTTCCGTGTTTGAATCGTGTACTTGCTGTGTATGACCGCCTTCCATTGCGCTTCCAATTGAATATGTGATGATATGATGTTGGTAAATTTTCTGTGAGGTCAGCCCTTTCGTCGCAGCTCAGTGTATTCGAGATCATGAACTCTAGTAGTTAAACACTAATAGCCAAGGACTCACAAGGTTGACACCACGTATTCATGGTTAGCCTACCGCTTCTTTCTGTAACGGCCTTCTTTCCTGCTTCGCCATGTTCACCCTTGTGCTCTTGAGCGCTACATTTTTACTCGGGACATCATTGGCGCAGTCCCCTCCATGTGAACTTTATTCACCTATCATCCAACGAAAAGTCCTTCAAGTCGCCCAAGCCGAACCTTCTCCAATCGCGTATCCCCAATACACAGACACAACAGCAGGAAACTGGCTCTATTTCTCGCCAGATACATGGACGTCTGGGTTTTTCCCTGCCATGATGTACGAGCTCAACACGCGTGCTCAGCTTTGTCCGTCAATAAGGGGACGCGACTCGACAGACTGGGTTGCTCTCGGGAGGCAGTGGAGCACGGGAGAGATCCCGCTCGAGACCAGCACGGGAGTCGGTCATGATGTCGGATTCTTGAGTTATCCGTTCGTGCACGAGTTGGCGGTGTGCGTTTACTGATGTACAGGTATGCTGGGTAATAGTACTGACGTTGCCGCTGCGATAGCAATACCCAGAACCAAACAGCGATTGCTGCAGTCAATGCGTTCGCCACCCTCTTGGCGGCTCGTTTCAATCCCATTGTTGGCTGCACACGCAGCTGGGATACAGCTGATCCGACAGATTTCACGGTTCGTCCCGTTTCTGTGTTGTTCTGCCTTCAAGTTCGAAATCGTGGTTGCAGGTTATCATCGACAATATGATGAATCTGGAGGTACGTGGCTTCATCGAGGTTGTCAAAGAGGCATCAATATAGCTGTCTTTGTAGGTTCTTTTCGCCTCAGAAGCATTGACCGGGAACCATTCTCTGCGGGATATAGCAATATCTCATGCCGACAAGACGATGGCGAATCACGTCCGCCCTGATGGCAAGTAGACCAATTCTCATAATACATTTTTTGGTCATTGATGTGTCTCGGTAGGCTCGTCCTTCCATGTCGTCGAGTACAACTCTACAACTGGCGTCGTGATCAGACAGAGGACATCTCAAGGGTACGCTGACAATAGGTGCATACTTTTTTGTTTGTTTGTCTTCCAGTATCGTTGATGCTCACTGACTGTAGCACTTGGAGCCGCGGACAGGCGTGGGGCATCTATGGCTTCGCGATGAGTGCGTTTCTTTTCCTTGTAAATGATATCGCTTCCCGTTAACGCCATCCAAAAGTGTACCAGAACACTCGGGATCCCAAATATCTGCAGACCGCACGCAGCATGGCGTCTTACTTCCTTGAGAATCTCCCTGCCGACGGTATCACCCCCTGGTAAGGCAAATTCCCCTAGTAGCTTCGGGTTTCGAGAATTTCACACCAGAGTCTTCTTTCCCAGGGATTTCAATGCTCCTCTAATCCCACCACGACCGGCGGATTCCTCAGCAGCAACCATCGTCTCAAACGGCCTGCTGCTACTCTCGCAGCTCGAAAAGTCGTTATCCCCACCCAATGTCGCTGGTGCCCAGATCTGGAGTGATGTTGCCATCCAGGTCCGTCGTTCATCTGTTGCTTCTGGTTGGAGGAGAACTCAGTGTCACTTTTCAAGATCCTCAGAAGTATAATCAACCTGGCATGGCGTCCCGAGTGGCAGAGTTTGCTGTCAAATGGCACCGTGAACAAGCCTGAGAATAATTATTACACTGGGATCGTCTACGGTGTGGCGTGATTCTATTGCTCATTTATCATATCCTTATGCCAACCACAATCCAGGTGATTATTTTTATATTACCGCTGGAAATCGGATGATTATGATGGGTTTGGCCAAGTGTGTGTAAATTGACTGCCTGTAATGGCAGCAAGGACGCAATGATTCTGTCATACATGACGGAACAGAATGATGGAGACGGCAAGGCAGGATTATGTTTGAGAAGGGTTTTTCTGAAAATACGGACAGGAGAATTTATTACTCGTTCAATTTCTTCTTTCGGCTTGGTTGGTTGATGCTGTTTCTCGAACTTGCCCCACGCAGACCCGCCGGGTTTCTGGTTGTCCTCGAGACGAACAAGAAGACGGCGATCAATTGCGGACGAGCGGCTGACAAACTTAAAAGTATGAGCGCTAGCGGGGAAGTGCCACAAAGAAGTCCACTGTTGACTTCCTTTATTATCCTTGAACAGCATACCAACTCGATGCGATGGCTGAAGCACTTGGTCTGGCGAGGCATGCCATAGTTGTTTGAGATGTGGGGTTGTGGCTTACCTTAATGATTTCAGCCAGCGTTATCGCCATTCTCCAGCTCACCGGAGCGGTGATCACCATCTGCTATGACTACCATGGTCAGAAATATTCCTAGGGACTTGACTAGGATCACTGACCAGCTTGTTGGCCTGCGTGGCGTCGTCGAAGAAGGCTCATGCGCGAAGCTGCCACTGGGTCTTCCCGATTGTCGACTCTGGAGCTGCTTAACACACCCAAAGGACCACTCGTGTAGTATAAGATTGAACTGGCCAGCCTGGAGACCTGGTTGAAACGAGAAAGTGGATGGAAGAGATTGGGGCAAGCGCTGACCTGGCCGCTCAAGGAACATGATTTGAAGGAGACCCTCCATTACTTGGCAAGGATCGAAGCATTGGTGAGATTTGCGTTGGATGCAGACCGTATGTAAGTGTCAGACAGGGAACCCGACACAATGATTGATGTAATCTGCAGATCTTTGACTCTGGCCGTTCAAAGCGACATTGGGTCCCTCAAACACTGTGTTACGGAAATAACACAATCAATCAGGCAGACTCAACCAGGTATCTCCCGGAGTATGTCTATGACTAGGCATGTCGATTTGACAATCCGTTCGTCGCAGACGAACAACGTCGAAACATCCATCGATGGCTATCGGCACCGGACTGTTCATCAAATCATAACAACGCCTGCAAGATGCGACAGCCGACCACCGGGTCATGGTTTGTTGGTGGAGAACAATTTAAGCAACGGAAGACCGACATGTATTCGTGTCTTTGGCTTTATGGAATTCGTGCGTGCTTCCGTGGCTTTTACCAAATTGTAGAGTCTTACAAATGACAGCAGCTGGATGCGGCAAATCAGTATTATGGTGCATGTCCAATTATTAGGGTTCTAGACAAAATGATTCTCATTAACGTTTTTTTAGCTCTACCATCTTCGAGGAAGTCTCGCTTCATTGCCAATCAGATCCGTTGTTCGCGTTCGCATACTTCTACTTCGATTTCAACGACGCCAAGAAACAGCAATACCATAATCTCATTCGTTCTCTAATCACCCAATTTTCCATGCAGAGCCCAAGCTGTCCTGACGTATTGGTGGACCTTTACTCTCAAAACCACAATGGCGAACGACAGCCTACCACACATGACCTTACGATTACATTGAAGTGCGTGATCAGAGACTTCAGGCAGGCTTACATTGTTGTCGATGCCCTCGACGAATGTACGGACCAAGAACAACTTCTAGCGTTGATCGAAGAGACTTTTGAATGGAAGCTTGGCAATCTGCACACCAGCCGACGGGAAGAAGTTCAATGATTGTCTTGGATCTAGAGTTTCAGGAATAATTGATCTCCACAGTGCTGTTGTCGACCCTGACATTGCAATTCACATTCGCGAACGGCTTCAAAATGATTCCAAATTGAAGAAGTGTGTGGCCGGTGCAAGTACATCGGGAGATTGAAGCAGCCTTAATGGATGGGGCTCGTGGCGTGTGATTATATATTTTGCAAACTCGAGTCAAAGATGCTAACAGAACTCACTAGGTTCCGATGGGTTGCATGTCAGCTGGATGTACTGCGGGAGTGCCATAAACTCAACATGCTGAGAAAGGCATTGAGTTCCTTGCCAGAGACCCTAGACGAGACCTACGATCGCATTCGTCAGAAGATTGACGATAGGTATTACAACGATGCTTTCAGAGTACTGCAATGGGTCGCTTTCTCTGCTCGTCCAGTGATGGTTGTCGAAGCACTGGTAGTGGACTTTGAAGACAACGTCCCTCGATTTGATCCAGATCAACGGATGCCAGACCCGCGAGACATACTAGTCATTTGCTCAGGTTTGGTGGTGACTTCGTCAAGTTCCTCCTTAACCTCCAACGATGGAGAAGGTGACTCGGATGGTCAGAACCACACAATGTCGAGACACTGGAGCTTAGACTGGCCCATTTTTCTGTCAAAGAGTATTTGATCACAGAACGAATTCGAAACGGCCCGGCTTCGCGATTCAATTTCGACAAAAGAACTGCCGACACCTTAATAGCTCAAATATGCCTAGCTTACCTTCTTCAATTCGGAAAAATGGATTCCTGGGACTCAATGATGACTGTGTGTTTCCCACTAGCTCGTTATGTGGCCGAGTTCTGGATCATCCACGCTCAATCTGAGGATGGCACTGTACCTGATGTTCTGCAACACCTGATTATGGAGCTTCTCGAGCCCGAAAGCACTCAATTTGCCAACTGGGTTCGACTTTGCAGCCTCGATACACCCAAGCGGCGTACGGATTGATCATTGTCGTAAAAGCCAATCGCGCCTTCGCTTTACTATGCTGCGTTAAAGGTAGATATGCTACTTCAGGAGGGAACGCAGGGAAGACACGCACTGTAGGCGGCTTCGCATGGAGGCGACGAAACGGTGTGCGGCTGCCGCTAGAATGGAGCGAATGCCAATGCTCAGGGAGGAACATACGGAAATATTCTGCAGGCGGCTTTGCGTGGAGGTGACGAGGCAGTTGTGCGACTGCTGCTAGAGAATGGAGCTACTGTAATGCGAAAGGATGAATAAACGGAAATGCCCTGCAGGCGGCTTTCTTTTGGAGGCGACAAGGCAATAGTGCGACCGCTGCTGGAGAACGGAGCGAGCATACGGAAATACTCTGCAGACAGCTTCGAACAGAAGCGATAAGACAGGTCGTGAAGTCAAGAGGTTTGCTGTAATTCAGGCGGCACTTGCATAATTCAACCAAGATGAAATTAAGGCCGGACTACAAATGTTGGGACAACAGGATGGAATACATGGACGGCAATGCAAGGATATGTTACTAGAATTTATAGCAAAGAGACACCAATGTTTGGCTCGCAAATGAGATTGGATCATGCAGGCGCCCGAGATCATTCTCATTCAGTACATGCAGTGGCGTCACAACCTACAAAGTTGAGGAAGGCAAGCGGGATGATTTCACCCGCGTCACACAATGAGCGGGCATAGGGTCGATCAAAGGCTGGATCATCACAAATATGGCTTATCACGGATTCCTTGATCTTCAATGTACGGGTCAATTAGTTATGCAGAAATTAGATCCAGACGGACTCACTTGTTCAGGAAGTTTGTCCCATTCATTTCTCGACAAGGTACCAGTAGTCTGTTGTATATAGTACGTTCCAAGGTACACCGTACTTGGCTCGTTCTCGTTGATATTGTCACTCGAACGGGGTAACTTGGGCTGCTCCACGAAGATATTGACAGCGTGCCTGATATAAGAAGGGATCGCATCGAAGGTCAGTCCGCCTGGCGTGCTTTCAGCGTCCGTCGATTCATCGAGTGGCAAAGCTAGGCGATGGACCATATTGCGCAGCCCTAGCGCGACATAGTATATGAACCCGTTACGGAATCGTTTGAGACACCGAGGGCCAACGATGTCGAGCTCCTTGATAAGCATGGATGGAACTGTCTGTATTGTCTTTGTTGATATGATGAAGGGACAATTGCGATTCGGAGACCACTCACCTGGAAGTCGGGCACGGCCCCCATTGAAAGAGTAGAAGAACCGTGACCCAACGGAAGGTGGGGTATGAGAGGGGGTGGGGCTCGGAATGGGTCGTGCCAGTGAACTCGCCTGTAGTCAGTTAGTAGGGCTTGAAAAGTCTCGTTAACATCAAGGATATCTTTCAAGAGAGCGTCTTGGAAATACAAATGGGCGATATATCTTTGGCTTCTGTTGTGGAAATCCTTCTCCAAATATTCTTTTTCGGTCTTGAGTACCTTAACGTCATATATCAAGTTTGCATTCTCCACGATTACCTGATAATTTTGCATGGAAAGCTGATTGATGGTTGAATGGCACATTTCATGGCCTGGCAACAAGGGGTCACCGAGTTGGGTGGTTGTATTGGACTCGTCATGCATGCTCCCGTCTTCGATGGCAGGAGGACCGAATATGTAAGTGGCATGTTCTGCTTGGTGCAAAGTGCTCATGGCAAGGTGAGGAGAATGAGTGGCAGGAGGGAGACATAGCTGGGTTTTTATATGCCCGTACGTCGCAAGAGCATGGGCCTTGCTAACTGGCAGCGGCCACACATTGTTGTGGAACTGATCTGGGGTTAGGGTTAAGGACCCACCATGACGAAGTTTGCAACCTGAAGTTGTGCATGCTCAATGACCCGCCAACTCGAAGCGTTCGTTCTTCTAAGCCTCTCTGGTGCATCCCTCAGAACACCTACCAACACCCAATCTGGTACTCTCAGTCTCGAATGTGTCACAGTCGCAACCCGTCATGGCGGTGCAGCTCCTACTGACCGAGACGTCTACCTAGTCCTCCGACTGAACACCTTCGAAACCCCAATAGATCCAGCCCGTGTAATCCACCTCTCGTTCTCAGGGTCAGGCCAGCGAACGTATACCTTTGACGGTACCGAAGACGACCCATCCGATCTCGTGCTCACATTTCCACCTGCGAACTTGGACACAGTCTTTCGGGAAGATCTTGAGACATTTGAGGGAATTTTAGCCCAGTACGCTGATCTACGTCGGTCGAATCTCGCAGGAAAAGATGGCCCAGGTGTTGATGGCGAGCCTGTGGCCCTTGGTGCAAGCGCTTATGATGACCTGAGGGGGCATCTCGTCCTCATCAACGATGACAACGGCGAAGTGGTTGGCGAACTCGATCAGAAGGTCAACATCCGAGAAGATCCAAGTCTTCATGAAATGGGTCATGAGAACGATCCTGTCATCATTGAGGTTCCAGAAGGGGAGGACCTCCGCGCGCTGGAAATGTTCGCTCGTGCTGTGCCCCCAGAGGAGCAAGACTGGATGACCAAGTCTGCTACCATTATCAGGTGTGTATTTTTGTACCTGTATATACTCAGTCGATGCATTGATATCATCTCTGAAGTCATACCATTTCTTCCACCACCAATCTCCTCCTCACAACCATTACATCGGCGTCATCACACTATATGGCAAAATCCCCTCCGATCACGCATAATCCGGTCTCTGCAACAAACAACACCAACACTCCCCCGCCACTTCCTCCTCGCGCGCTTGTCCTCCTCACTTCCGAAACCACCCGTAAAGGCCTTGCAGGCGTGCACGCTGTCAGCGGACACGCAGTACAGGTCAGCACAAAGACTGTATCCCTCATCGACCGCATGATCCAACGTGCGGTGGGCGGAAATGGCAAGAGCAAACGGTTTGACAGAATGAATAGGTTGTCCCCCACAAACCAATATCGGCGCTCACCATCGCCCGCGTCTATACCCCTTCCACCGTACTCACGCTCCCCCTCTCCCTTCCCCGAGAAGCCAGGCCTACCTCCGCGTCGGATACCTTCCCCCTCGCCCTCATCTGCCATTTCTTCCCCACAACCTTTCTCATCTCCAGCCCTGCAACCCCCTCCCATTCCAGCGCGTCAGTTGAGGACAAGGGACCGCATCCTTCTTTCAGCTGACCTCATTTTAGCAACACTTGAGGAGTCGGCGAAGCAAATTCTGGACGTAGGGGGCAACAGTCTCAGTTCCGTTGCGGGACACAAGTGAGTTGCCTGCTCATTACAATGTTCAAACTTTAATTCAACGTCTCTGATGAACACTATGGTTGTTAGGTATGGACCTATGGCTGCTCAGAACTCGCTCCTCGCGACGGACACAGTGCGGAATGTCGTCTTGATTTACATCGATATGAGGGGAATCGGAAGGAAGGCGCTATTGCGGAGTGCGGGGAAGCAGTTCGTTAAGGCAAGGTTAAGTTCCAAGAAGTAGTAACTGAGAGATATATCCGATTGAGTGTTACGAATAGTGTTTCTGTCGGAGTCGGTGCTGAAGCTTGTATGATATGCGAATACCTTAGTTTGCGAGGCTCCATTAGCCAGACCTCATGCTTCCACAACTTTCTAAGCCAAAAAAATGTTGTCGTCATAGAACAAGCTTAAGGGGTACGATCAACAATATTAATCTGTTGATCTATGGGGACAAATCGAAAGAAGAAAAAGTATCTGAGTGCACAACTCCTCAAATTAATTTAGAAAGCGACTCAATCTTCCTGCTGATATGCGTGTATGGGTTAGTAACATGTACGCAAGACGGACATTCACAAACCTCTTGGGTCAAATATATCGATCGTCGGCTCCTTCGTGTACCTCCTGTTACCATGCCGGCTACAACTCCTCCATGCCCACGTACGACTGTGCCTGACTCAAAACCCTGCCCTTTCTCAGCTGCACCCCAAACCACCTGTACCCGCTCCCCGCCCGGCGTAACCTTAGCGGACGGGGCTCCGAAGAGCCCGCAGAACCGTCAGATGTCCTCGTCATCAGAGAAGAACTCATCTTCATCTTCATCGGCCGAAGCGAGGTTGGTAAAGTCAACCTTGTATCGCAACAAACCACCAATGCCTCCAAAGCCTTTGACAAACTGAGCTCCTTCCTGCGAACGGTTGGTCACAAATTCAAGGTTCGCCCCGAACTCCTTGTATTTTTCGGCGAACCATTCCAGTAGGGGATGTGGCTCCTCATTCTGCTCCATCTCGAGCCCGGTCGACTTGTCCGTGAGCTTTTCGCGGTCCTTGTCCTGTTCTTTGTTGGTGTGAACTATGACCTCCTCTTAATAAGAGAAGTGTATGTTAGCACACGTGGTATCGCCGCAGTTTGGTTTAGGCAACACACCTCCCGCGGCGTTGCGGAGAATATAGCGTGTGATGTCCAAATTCTCCCACACAATCAATGTCTCGACAGCACCGAGCTCCAAAGCCTTCAAAGTGTCGTCGATACCAAAGCAGTACTTGCCTGTATCTTGGCTGATCTCATCAAAGTATCTTTGGATGAGCCTTTTCTCTTGGACGAACTTGACATTGGCGAGGGATTCAGCCGCTAGCTCGATTGCCTAGTAAAATGTCAAATGAGAAGATGAAAAGATGAAAATGGTCACACCTGATTAAATCCATTTTCACCTCCATAACTGACATCGACAACCTTGATCACTTTCGCTACCAACCTCTGATCAAACATATCACTCTGGCTTAGCTCCGTTTTGAAGTCCGCACTGCCTGCGAGAACCAAGCCAGTGACGTTGACTTTATCGTTGGTGATGAAGTGTTGGACTGCCAATTCGGCAACTTTTCGAACATAATTGTGTCTCTTCTCATCTCGGAGTCGGGAGAAACGAAGAGCGGACTGTCCTCCGCGGCCGTGCTTTTTGGGCAGGTCGACGGTAAACTTATGGATGACTTCGCGGGAATTACCAGCCAAAGTGCCAAAAAGTGTACCGTTACCGTCCATCACAATAAAGCCAAAACGCGAGTCCGATTCCAACAATTCGGAGAGTGCCTCCGTGTGGAATTTGTTGTCACAAAGGTACAGTGATCTGCCGCAGATCAATGAGTAGATTTTCGACACAATGCATCAGAATCACACACGTATTGATGGGTTTATGAGGTTCGAAGTCGAATGAGACCTTTTTCTCCTTTCCCTCGTCGGTCAAAATAGTGCCAACGAAAAGCACAAGACCATTGGGTGGAACTCGACTGTACAGTTTCAAGCGTTGCTGAGTGCTGGTGATGGCTGCCAAAACTGATAAACGATTCACGCGCGACTTGATGTTAGAAGCAGTGCCGTATTCCTGCGTCAGCATGGCAGAGGCTCGAGAAACTTGGTCCTGTGGGGGCATTGTCAGAATCAATCGCCCATCATAACAGATCCGAGCACACCTTGGGAGGTATGATGAGACTAATCATGGACGTGCCAGCCCTAGGACAAGTGATGGAGTCCGTCGTAGATTACGGTCATCAAGGAGATTACTGACCCTCTTGCGGTGTCCAAGCTCTTGATGAGCTTTTTCACCTTCCACATCTGGATGTTCTGCTCCGCTACGTCCTGACTCATCGTAGAAGACGATGTATGTACACTCCTCAAAAAATTCAAGGGGGGGAAGTTGGATGAGGCGAGTTTCTGATTGACGGAGTACACGAGGTTTTGTTAGTTTAGGAATCTCCATTTAGCCCAATATTTAGGGCCGGTTGCATGACTCCTTGCCGCCTACTCCGAGTCACCAATGCCCAAGCCCAAGAAAAGGAAACTGGACGCTAACCCTGACGCTGTTGAACGCAACAAACGAGTCAAACTTTCATCTGCCACGGGCCCGAGTTACGCAGTCAACGTGACAAAGTCCGCTGCCGACCAGGACAATTCCGATCCAAGTAATTCACGGCTTCCAGACTCACCCAGCGCAGGAATTGTAAATGCGAAGGGGAAAGGAAAGGAAAAGGCAATTAGAATAGACTCTCCCGGGCTACCTATCGCCAAAGGTCCGCCCCCTGCAAAGCCAAACCGCCGGGTGAACAAACTCCAGCCACCAAGGCCCTTCCCAACAGTTCCAACCTCCGTTTCTGCCACGGGTCCGCGTTCGGCGCACACAGAGGGCAAGAACTTCATCTGTGTCACGCGTAAAACGCCGTTGGGCGCGTATATGCGAAGATGTAAGGACGTAATCATTAAGGATGGGTACGCATTCAGTTTTACCAGGCAGTCTCGCCAAAATAGCCTGATCTCACATTAAGGTACAAAATACTGCACCTGAGCGCCATGGGTGCGGCAATTCCTCATCTTCTTCAGCTTACGGTCGCCCTGCCGAAAATTCTTCCCTTTCCTCCTGAAGAAATTCACAATGAAGTCTTGACTGGCACTGTCGAAGTTCGAGACGAGATCATTCCAGATGATGATGAAGAAGACATCACCTACCAGATAAGAGGGAAGTCGACTCTGAGCGTTGTTATCAAAATCGGTGACGGGAAATTCGAAGGAGAAAGTGGCTCTAGCAGGACGGCAGGGGAACGGAAAGATTCAACTGGCCATCCGAAAAGGGGACGCAAATCCAATGTCCATTCTCGTAAGGGCAAAGAGGTACAGGGTCAACCCAAGCAAATTGTATTCCAGGAACCTGAACAAGACGCCTGAGATTTGAAAGTCAAAGCGACTTTGCGCGGAAGTTAGTTCATTTCCCGCCTTTCCATTACTTATACCTGATGATGCTATCGTAGTATTCCTCATGATCAAATGAAAAGAAGCGAGGGACAACGCAAAAGAACGTGTATGTAGGTTGATGTCAGGAAGATGTTGGTTGCTTCTTCACACAAGAGGACGGGTGGATTTTATGGTCATTCTCGTCGTTAATACTTACTTTTTGTCCGTAAACAGCACGAAGGCACCTAACGAACTTAACCAAAAAAAACTCAACTTTACCATGAGATAACCTGCCCACTTCAGCATTGTATGACACCATGGGTGTTGTCTTCACTACTGCTTCCTTCGTAACAGATACGCGGCTTTTCACTCCGGTCCCGGTACGACAATAACTTTCCCTCTCGGGTTTGTTGGATTGGCTTTCCCGTGCACTCCTCACCCTTGAAGTACTCAAGCACGCTCTGCCCCGAAGACCCCTCTCGGATAACAGTCTAGTCCATTATGCGCCTCCAAATCTGTCGAGGTGCGGCTTGCTCTCCTATCCCGTCTGTGAAAATGGGGCGCCAACCAGGGATCGCTGCGCTAGTTGTCTTCAACGTCCACCGATTTCGGCGCCAATTTGCTTGACCCAAGACGTGCAGGTTAGTGTAAATCTAAATGCACGTCATGCAGACACTGAATACTGCAACATCCCTTAGCTCAAAAGTGGTGTTTCTTTCGGTCTTTTACCCTCAAAAATATGAGCCGAGTCAAGATTCTGTTGTCCGTCAGACTCTGCCGGCGAATAGAAAGCCTTTGCACAAGGTACATACTTATTCATATCAGGGGGGGTACAGACAGGTTTTCGGTTTGCTTATGGACTGTCGACTTGCCCTCCCCTAAATCAATTCTATAATGTGGCCTTATTCCCTTATCACCTGAGCTGCCCATTTTTAAGGAGGCGGCTTCCCGTCAGCGCCGGGGCCGTATTGTTTGGGCTGATGGATAGAACAGTGTCGGTCCTGTCAAATTACAAGGAAATTAATCTAACCCAAGTCATTCGCGCCATTCTAACTATCCATGTTGGACCCTCCGAACAACGACAATCGTGATGGTGATAGTGAAGTAAATGGAAGTGTTGGATCGAGTCGTGGTGGCGGAGGAAGGTCAGCGGCAGACGTAACTTTGGTCATAGTGATGACTATATTCCCCCTGACTGGTGTCATGTATAGACTGCCGATGGAACTCGGTCCCCACATCCTATTAGTGTTGACTTGAGTTACTGGGAAGTAGCATCATCATGCTCATCCATCAATGATGATTCCATACATACCACGAGTCCATCTGTAACCGGAGGGTCCAAGAATTTTGGTGCGTCGTCTCCAAACCAACACAAACTTTACCAACTGTTTCTGTAACCAGACTTTGTTGACAGATCCATATCTTCCGCCTCTGGGGTCAATCCAGAGGACTGGCGATTTCACCCGTCCTTTTCCACCAGTAGAAATGTTTTCACGGCCAGAGCTATGATCCTTTTTTGAGTTCTACATGTCTACTGGGACGCACAAAACAAGACACAAATTTTGCACCGAATATGCCTGACGACACCAAAGCTGAACCACACTGCAATGGCCAGTTAAAGGGATATAGGGATATCATGAGAACGCATGAATGAAATTATTTTATCAACCACTGACGCCACCGAAGACGTCTTAGGCCGCTTCCGATTGAAGCGCGATATATTCGGCTTGATGCATGCATGCATGCTTGATGGACCACCTGAAACTTGTGCCATTGGAGGTCTTCGAAACTGCTTCAAAATCCCGACAAGAGAACGACGCAGCATCTTCGGCTTTATATAAACAACGACCAGTTATACAAATTCCGCGAGTTAACCAGCCGTTTTAACAATCTACAAGAGGCCAGAGAGACCGTAGGCAGCGTCACTAGTGTTCGAGTACCAATAACTGGGCGTTGTCTTTTCCGGTTGAAACATCCATGACAATCATAAGTACAATTCGGCAGTAGTGAGCCCCAGTGACACTTTACCTGAATATACGCCACACCATCCTTGATGACGATTTCGTTATACGTGCCCGTCTCCAACTTGTCAACGACTCGAAGCTGGAAGGTCTTCGTGTGGATAACCTCCAAGAGACCTTCTTGCATCATCTCATCCCCCTTGAATTTCTGCCTGTCGATCTGATACTGCAAACCCTTGAAGTATTCCAGAGCGACCTTGCCGATAATCTCCTCCCGCCAGCTGGATTGTTCCTTCTGCGACTTCATCTTTTTGTAGTTCGGGAGGAAGTCGGGCTCCAGAATAAGCTCCTCGACGGGGATATTGAGCATTGCCGCAATCTCAGCTTTGACTTCGGGGAGCTCCTTGTCGTAGTCATTCCGGATGGAGCCTTTCACGAGCAGAGGAAAATCGCTGGTGCGAGGGGCTTCGTTGATCGCCTTGGGTATCTTGTAGTATGAGAGGTCCGAGATATTGCTTCCAAGATATCCCATCCCAAAGAGGATGCGGAAGACGCCGTCCTTGACGTCGCATCCGATGTAACTGTGATTGCCAGTTTCGTCGACGGTGAGGATGAGTTCCGACTTCGTGACGACTTCGTTGAAGCATTCGACAGCATCTTCGGGAAATTCGCTGATCATGCGCTCGAGTCCCGAGACAAACGCATCGAGATAACTGTGCAAAATGAGAGAACCATTTATATAGTGCGCAAGGATATCTACGAGCGGTGTTCCAGACTCACGCAGCAAGCATCTGTCCATGGCTATTCTTGGCGTATCCGTCACCGGCATATGCGTATATCTCGTTCGGGTTGAAGTTGATTTTGAAGTCCTTTCTCAGAAGATCGCTGAGTTTCTTGCCCTGGGACTCTCTTTGAGGTTCGTAGTTATCACGAACTGGACATTTGGAAAGAAATGCAAAAAATGAAGTCAATAACTTGCAGGGGCTGTTACAGAAGAACGCACTGTCTTTGCGAACCGTTAGAGGTAGCTTCTCAACAGGGGGCTGGGGGGTGAACACCATTGTGATATACGTTGGACTTGTCGTTACTCCTGAGGCCTTTTCATACTGTCAGCGCCAGGACCCAGGTACTTTCCTCTGAACGTATCCGGCCCTCGAATAAGCATTATTCCGTTAGATCCTTCCAGTGATATGAGAGGTTCGCTCCAATCAGATCATAGAAATAGAAGTTGAACGGCAATCGCTATGGTTTTGTACATTATACGTTCCATTACTGATCTTGAGGACCAGAAATGGCTAGGTCAGAGTGTTGTCACCAGGGGCTGCTTGTCTCAAGTTGTCTGCAGGCTGACCTGCAGGAGGTGTCTATAGGAGAAGGACAAGGCACGTGTGATAAATTTCGTAAATGAACATTTCTTCGCAGCCTGCTAGGGCATGCCATAGCAACCTGTTCATGATAGCAAGCGCATACGACGTTATCCAATTTACTACACATTCACAGGTACTGTACTTTACATTGGGACAGAAAAGGTGAAAAGGCTTGTTAGATGAAGCTTTCTCTCGGGCCATCTTGCGACGTCGCTCTAGACGTGAACGCGGAGCTGAAGCCGATCCGGTTCGAGTTTTGAGATAAGGTGGAAGAAGGCCTAACCCAACTATACATCGAGGAAGAGTCATCAGACTCTGAGTTTGCATTGGAATATGAATCCCAATCCCAATCCGTATCTGGCTCGTGGCTGGTCTGGTCGTACCAGAGCATGTCAGTCCCGGACGTTGTCGGGCTCGGAGAGGGAGAAGCCGCGATAAAGGATGATGAGAAGTCGAGTGTGGGGAGAACGAACGATTGCGCAGGGTCCACGCCATCTATCATGCCACCGATACTCTTGTTTGAATCATTGTCTCCAATATCCAGCTCGCTCGACATCCCAGAAAAGATCGAGGATGTTTCGTCATCTACACCGTTCTCCACCCCAGTCCTGTGTTCCTCAAGGACGCACCAGCCAGTCCCGCTCTCCCCAATGACTCCCCTTACCTCTGCTTTTGTCCAACCAGCAAATTCAACTTTGAGGACGGTACAAACTCCTTCGCCGTTCCTTGCAGCAGAACCGTGCGAATAAGAGGAACAAGATACACACCTATCCCACACTTTTGCAGTATCGAGGCGGGCAAAGAGGGAGGAGACACGGAGAGAATGCGTGGCGTATGATGAATGCAACGACAGTAGTACCGGAAGAGGAAGCAGCGATTGGTGATGGTCAGGAGGGAAAGAGGATAGAGGGACTCGGGAAGTCGGTGTAGGTGCGAGGGGAATCAGGAGACAAGTTGTGACATTTGGGACAGGGGAGGAATGGAAATAACGTTCCATCTCCGTGTCATAACTCATCTTCTTCGGGTTAGAGAACTTGCCCTGCAACGTTACCCTTTCGCCAGACCTTTTCGATTTGCCCCTTATTGGTTTCTGAATCATCATCTCCCTCTCCTTGCGAACCTTGACTTCCCAATCGGCTTCCCAAAATGCACGACCTGCGATAGGGACATTCTGCACCAAGTTTTGGAATATAGGACGAGTGGAGGAGAAGTTACGGGCGGTGCCTAGACCGACTTGAGTCATGCCGCGCGGAATTGCTGGTGCACGCGGGAGGAATGGGGCTTGCAAAGGACGAGAAAGAGCCGTGCGCACCGGGAATGATAGACCATTCCGGATGGAAGCATGGCCGCGTGCTGCACCATGAAATGGACGAGTGAGGAGTGATGGAGACGAACGATGGACGGCCCCTGGAGTTGTAAGATGCGTGAAGAAATGGGTAATAAGGGTTCGAGACTGCTGCAGGATTTTTTGAACCGTTCCCGGGGTGGGGTTGGCTGAAGGTGGTCGAACGAATGAGGGGATATGGATATTTCGAGATGAACTCTAGATGTCAATGGTTATATGATTTTGAAGTAGGACTAGGAAGGTGAACTTACTGGAGGGAGTCGTCGGGCGACTACCCGCGCAGCACCGTAAGATGCAAGCTGCATCTTGGGCCACGCCGATTATGTCGACTACTTCAAGTGTGCGGTACGATTCGTTTGGTGGAACCTGGTAATAACGGTGGGCGACGTTAAGGGTTTATTATAAATCGTCTTGCCGGACGCACTCGTCAGCGAGCAAGTGGCTGTGCCGAACTATTATTTCGTGGAGCAAACCGTTCCTGAGTGGCTCTTAGCCCGGGTTCACCCTGCTGCCCCCTGGGCAGCCCAACTCGAGAGGATCAATGCCCCAAACCCGCCATCCCTTGGCGTTTTGGTCACCGTCGACGACAACAACGGGTCGCAGCTATGTCCCCTTACTTGATTACATCTCATCTGACGGCGGAAAAGATCGACTTTGTTGAATTGTTATCTCTACAGGGTTCGCACTGTCAACAACCTTGGGATCCTGTACAGAGATCAAGGCCGTCTCGAAGAAGCAGTGCAAATGTACAACCGGGTGCTGGCAGGTTATGAGCAGGCATGGGGACCCAATCGCATGTCCACACTTCACACTGTCAACAATCTTGGGCTCCTCTATGCTGATCAAGGCTGACATGTCACAAAGATGCAGAGAGAATGTACAACCAGACACTGGCTGGTTATGAGGAGGCATGCACATCAATCCTCTATACTGGCCATCAAAAAGATATAATCTGAACCTTGTGATCAGATTCTCTCACTGTTTGACATGTATTGGAGCAGGTAATTCTCTTACTGACTTTTAGAGTTCAACCTGGCTACAAGTCCAAGTGATTAGATCCTCATGCCTTCTCCTTCCCTCCCAGGGCATGGTTGCTTCTTTGAGACTGTACATTGTCTCTGCATTTTCAAGATGGCCTTGTATAAGATCACAATGACAGTGCAAGTGTGGACATGTGATTGGGTCCCTATGCCTCCTTATGACCAGCCACTGCATAGTTGTACATTCTTTTTGCTTCTTTGAGATGGCCTTGAGCTTTGTACAGGATCCCAAGGTTGCTGATGGTATCAAGTGTGAAAGTTTGACTGGGTCAGTGCATTCTCATAACCAGCCAGTGCCTGTTGATTTATTGTCTCTGCTTCTTCACATGCCCATACTTGGCCCTATGGAATGTAAAACAGGCTCTAACAAAAGTGTTACCCTTGGTGTGAAATGCTGCACTTGGCAAATGGTATCTGTATGCAACCGGATCTCTTGACATGTTGTATAGTCATGATGTGAATCTGGAACAACTTTGCAAATGTGGTATGGTAGTTGCAAAGTGGATTGCAAGTTTTCCTTGAGTTGTATGCAGAAGGAAGTGACACCACAAGTTCATCATTGTGTTGAGACAATTGGAGTAGTGACAACTCCTGTATGTTCATGACAGCATCTTTGAATTTTGAGTGGTTCCAGTGAGAAAAGGGAGAGATTGTGACATTATTGTCACCACTGAAAAGCTTTCCATTGATGCTGACAAGGTGAAAGAAGGAAAATAATGTCCTAACTTTGCTGCATGTCCTTTTCCAATCAAGCAGCGATAGTGACATTTCTCATGTAGTCAAGAGAAAGTGGATCCTCTATGTCCAGGAGTGCACAACAATAAAAAAACCAGAGGTGAGGTGTATCTTGCATGATGCTTTGCTTTCATTCTTGTCCATATTAGGTTGTGTCTTCATCTTGAAATGTATGCTCAAGGGTTGATTGGAGATATCCCAGTTGTGACAGAATCTGCTGTTCAGCAATGAGATCCTCAGTATCTGCTCCAGAAGAAGCTGGAGGCCCTCTCTTGCACCTGTGCAATCAAGTTCAATCAGAACCAGCATGGTGGCTGGTAACTGGAATGGAGCCACAGCAACAGTCCAGAAAGAAACTTATAATATCTTGAAGGTATGAAAGATTGTCCAAGTTCAAAGACCATTAGCCATGAGTTTCTCTAGTGTGACAAAAGTCACAAAACATCCTTGACTAAAATGACTGCAAGCATCTGGGTTATTCTCAGCGGGAGCCATTTAACAATACAGCACGTCCTGTATTCTGAGAAGAAGTTTTGAGCCAGAATATTGCTCAAAATTGGCTGAAGTCCCTTATTCATCAGTCATATTCAAGTGTGAGTTCTGCCTTGCCCATTCCAAATTGGGAGGAAGAGGTAGTGGAATGTTTTATGGCCAGTCAGGGGTACACCCGCAGTGCTCTGGGGCTGTACTCGGACCCGTACCCGTCATGGGTACGTACCCGAGGCCAAAAGTACGGGTATGGCACGGGTTTTGCAGGGGTACAGGAAGAAACATGCAAAATACCCCATTTTTACCTGTTTTTGGTGGTTTTTATGGTTATTGTGGACAGAATACTGGCCGGATCCCTTTAGTGTAAAGGAACACAATGTTTAGAATACTGTGGGGAGTGTTGAGAGCATTTTTACATATTTTTACAAGCAATGATTCTCATTATATCCCTAAAAAACATGCAAAATACCCCATTTTTACCTGTTTTTGGTGGTTTTTATGGTTATTGTGGACGGAATACTGGTCGGATCCCTTTAGTGTAAAGGAGCACAATGTTCAGAATACTGTGGGGAGTGTTGAGAGCATTTTTACATATTTTTACAAGCAATGATTCTCATTATATCCCTCAAAAATAGCGAAAAATACCCCAAAAATTGAGTTTTTGATGTTTCTTCTCCCAAAAAAAATACAGCCCATACCCGCCTGGGTACTGTGGGTATTCTGAGGCTGGACTCGTACCCTTAACCCGTGGTACCCGTACTCTTAACCCCTGGGGGTATTGCATACCCTTGACCTGCCCTAGAATGTTTGAACAACTTGTAGAGGTGAGTAATTAAAGCATGCCATTTGATGAAGTGAAGAACTTGGAGTAGAGGGACATCATAGAAGGTCATGATCTGGACATAACAGATGATAATTCATGTCAGAGGATAAAGTTATCTCCTTGTATGGAAGGGCTTGTGAATCACCCTTTCACAACAACAGAGAATAGTTAACATTGTGATACATGGATCATGCACAATTTGTGCATGGTTGATTGGAGATAGCTTGTTCTGGAAGGGTTCTTCAAGCAACTAGGGAAGAGCAGGTATGGGTATCACTGAGGTTTTGGGCCTAAGGGTATCAGGGGTATGGGTAAGGTTTTGGCAATCTGGACCCTGAACCACACTGCTGTTACGGATCGCTTCTGCAGCAGGCTCCGGCAACAATCAACTTAACAGGGGGGCGGTTTCCAGAGGGAAGAACAGCAGTTTCATTGGTAGATAACACTGCTACAAGGGGGGAGGTTCATGGCCTAAAGTCATTGCGAGCCATGGGGGTTACCCAAGACAAGGGGGTCTGCCCCAAGAACCAGACTAAACGTAAGGAAAAGAAAGAAGAAAAAGTCCGAACCAACAACAAGAACAGTATATATAGTGACTGGTCTTGAGGGGACGTAAATAGAAATACAACCATGAAGCCATAACATGTCCAACTCTACCATGTGTTCACCATGAGGCGTACATGAGGCGTCCTCATGTCGATGTTCCCACGATCCAACTGGAGGCCCAGGTGTCATTGAGGATAGAAGAGGTCCAGATGACTCGGATGATTTGTCATCAGATCATGTGACATGCAGAATTGCCAATTCGGGGTCTACACTTGCTGTAATGGGCAAGTGCGCAGTCTGGCAAGTGCATTGCATGGTCGGGTTGAAGATGGGTATCGTCCAGTGTGGGGTTGGTGATGAGAGTGTCTTGAGGTAGCGTGGATATAGCGGCAAGGTTGGTATGAAAGAAAATGAAGGAATGTATAGAGGAAAAACCAACTAGGACAGTGGGCTAGTCAAGGTCAGACATGTGAACAGCATAAGCTGTACCGGATGATGATGTCTGTGTCGATGACGTATTGAGGGGTAATGTCTTGTCCTGTCTGTGGAACAATGCAGTCCACCTGATGTCGGTATTCGTCCAAGAAAGGGTATTGTTATAAACAAGTGTGGGAGGTATCAAGGTTATGGATGAAAAAGGATAAATGAACGTGGGTCCAGGTTTCGAGTCATGGCACGAGTGACAAGCTGTGGGAATAAGATGTCGGGTACTGCAATGAAGCGATGTCATGTGAACAATAAACGATAGGGGTTGGTTCACTGTATTGGGAAGTCGTATGGTCTGTGGTCGAAGTCTGAAGGTATGTGCTTCGGCAATGATCGGATTGGAGGGAACAGTGAAATGTCCTGTGATCGAGGATTGTTCAGGGCATGCATGCAGGTGAGGAATGTCGTCAGATCATCAGGGAGGATAATGGTAGGCACAGGGTATGAATATGGAAACCAAATATCCAAGATTGGCAATTGTCAATTACGTGGTGGGATATTGTCGAGGTGGAGGTCGGAAGTATCGATGGCAGAAGGGTTTTGGTACCGATGCCAAAGATAGATCATAACAAGGTAAAAACTGATGAGGAAGGTGATGGCGATGCTGCCAATGATGATTACGGTAATTAGCTGTGTCGGGAGTACAGCCATTGTGAATCGGTTTGTCGTGGGATGAAGTCAACAATATGTCAGGGCGAGGGAAAAGACAATAGCGATAATGTCCGTTGGCAAGGAGATTATTCAGGTACAGCAAGGTAATGTGAGGATGTGTCCATGGTCGGTCTGGATTGTTCTAGAAGAAAGGATGAAAAGAGAACAAGAACAAGAATAAACAATGATGTCCAAAAGAAGACAAAAGGTAAAGGGGAACGAAAAAGGAAGGTATGGTCAAGTGGAATCGTCATCATGGGTAGCGGAGTCGGAATCAGAGTTGCGGAGTTGAAAAATGTAACAACTGCCCAACCAACCTGTGAGACCATGGTTTCTTCGTGGTCTGCTGGCATTATCCTTGCTTGCATTATCCTTAACCCTTGGCCTGACAGTCCTCTCTCTTTCACATTTCCCTACTTGACTAACCTCCTAACCTGACCTCCTAATCTTCTGCCAATACTTTTCAGATTGATGTGAGTCTCGTCTTTTTTTCAATGTTGCACTCTGATTCCTTTACAATTATCTAAATTTGAACTATCCACTTTCCTACTCATTGCCTTTTTTCACTGCATTGTTCCTGGACAATGCAATCATGGTTGGATGCACCTCTAACCACCTAGTCTATTTTGGTTGCCCCAATCATTTTGACTTTCTGAAAATGATTAATGAGCTACTGGAATTGTGGGTTTTCAGTGCCTTATGGCATATAAATATACTGTTATTGTCTTTGTCACGTGACTTGTCACAGGTGACTTTCACGCTTTATTTGGAGTCCCACAATGCAACTGCGATATCTCATCCAATTCTACTCGAATGTCTAAGCCGTTTGAAATCCTGACTCTCGCGACCTAAATCTCAGTGCATGCCACTCCTTTTGTCCTAATTCCCTCGTTTCAAATTTTGGATTTTATGGGTGGTGCCCCGATCTGCACACACGCTCCGGGACGAAGGAGCACTCGCGGGAACCAAAGTAAAGTATACATCTTCTCTTTATGTTGTTCTCTTGGTGCTCAGACCCTTTCCGAGTCATTCAGGATGCTGCAACATTCCGTTTTCCATGCAAGGTCCGGCCAACACGTATTTCGGTCCATAGATATAGTTTCAGCTGGCCGGCACACCTTCTAGCACAAAAAAGCGGTCAATATATCATGTTCGTATTCTTATCTGAGTGTTCAATTACTTCTGACTTATTCACACCCCTCGAGCCCTCCAAATTTCGGTCAAGACGCGCAAGATGGTATACACCAGTTGCAGATACAATGTCAGCTGCAGAATCGATACCGGATCGAAAACTACGGTTCGAATTCTGTCTATATCTCATTATATTAGTGCTAACATTGTTTACAACCCATCCAGAGTGTTCTACGTGAGCTGGTGGTGTCGCATATGGTACCAGACAGCGACAGGTATGATTCTGTCACCAAAATGAAAGATATCTCACTTCTGTTTCTCGGAAAGGTTTCCATTGGTTCCCAGAATCGCGAGAAGAGAATACCGGCGGTAGGACAGGGTCTGACAGAGGAACACGGATGGATTGGACGATGACATAGTTTATACCGTGAGTGGACCGTTTGGGAATGCTCCGGCGTTTGTTGATGACTCGACATTGTCCAGAACATCCACAAGCCAGTACTAATGTGGAAGAAATGCAGAGGAAGGGCGGGAGATTGATGGGAAATGGAATATGCACTCGGAAGAGGCAATACAGGCACTCCGATCACTCACATAGGTTGTTATAACCGTACAAATGATCATGCATTATACCGCATTTTCAGGAAATGGTTGATCCTGTGTAGGTTACCTATGAGCAAGGGCCCTGGCTCGAAACTGATCCAGCTGAGATGAGATGAGCTGCACACCCTTGCGGCTCGGCAAAGAGCTGTGCATAAGAGAGCGATTTGACTATATTACCATTGGGCAAGTTTCTTACACTGTTCATAACAAAAAGAAAACAAAAGGGACTTCAATTTGACAAGAGAATTCTTCACCATTCCCAGGGCGTACAAATGCACATCGATAAGGCGACATCGAGATAATTTTCAAAGGAGGCCTTACCCTTGCCATGCTCCCTGTCCTTTGGCTTGTATTGGTTGACCTCTGCTCGTGCCCTTGTCAATACCTCTGGTCTTCGATGGAGGCTCAGGTGTTCCATGTGGGTGGGTAGATAGCCAGCGGCCTCATCCTCAGAGTCTTCTTCGGAAAGCGGAGCCTCTATGGCTTCTGCGATGGAATCAAGACCACTCCTTCGTTGGCGGTCGGCATGCCTTGACTCAGGGAAAAGACAGCACAAATAGACACCTTGTGCAAGATGGTCCATAATGAGTTCAGAGAGAGGGCGGTGTTTGGCTTCCAGATGAGTTATCTTAAGGTGATGTGATGAGAGATATGCGCGCCCCATGGAAAAGCTGATAACACGATAGTCGTCCTGTTGGACTGATATATGAGAGAGATTCCACAGACCGGAACACTAGGACGAACGTAGATATCAATTCCAATTTTGTACGCATCCCAGAGGCGATGAATATCAGCATGCAGAGGGATCATGTTATTGAGACAGCATATTTGATGATAGCCGGTGAAATCGTGACGACAGTCTTCATCCGGTCTGCGATCCATGCAAGTTGCTGGCCATCCATTTGATACCCACTTGAAATAAATCAATCAGAGCAATGAATCTTTGTTCAAGAGGTCAGCTTACTTGGTCCTGGTATGCGTGAGGAAAAATGTGAGCAGCCTCGATGTCTGCAGGCTTGCGGACGTCTCCTTCAATGAGGTTTGTCGTTCCGGCGATAGAGCATTGCATGTAAATGTCCCAACACCTCTGAGGAGCCTTGCTTGCCTGAAAAGAAGTCAACGAGTAATCAGTTCGATTGGGGAGCTTCTCACTCGTTCCTTGTTCTGTATTGGGGAAGGAATCAAGGCAGAACGACGGGCAGCACGCTCATCGCGCATCTCTGTTTCCAAGGATCCTGATCCCTAAGAAAGCGTTCAGCTTTGCATCGAGTAATGCGAATAATGACAGATACCAAGGTACCTGGCCCAACTGGCTGAACGGTCCCTGTCCTTTCTGGAGACAATGTCCTTGGTCTGCCGCGCAGCATCTACGGGATGATTTACATTCACCAAGTGTCAAAAGGAGAGTTAGCAGACTACTGTGGACCTGCTGCGGCAGTCCCTCAACTGGCGTAGACGAGCCTGAGAGAGAGGGTGTAACCAACAACGAGGAAGTGGAAGTTGCTGTCCTTAAAGGTGTGCCTCTCCTGCTCCTGTTCCGTGGACGTGGCTGGATATCTTGGAAAAGGAGGTCTCTTGGTCGAGGATTATGTGGAGACTCACCCTGGAATGAAACTAGATGACAAGAATGAAAAAAAGGAGTTGATATTGAGGTGGAATGGATGGACCTAAGAAATTGTATGCTTTACAATCTCCAAAGGGTTCCTGCGACTGCACGTTCCAGAGAATCAACTCGTCCGTGGAAGAATCTCTTGCTCGAAAGACATAGTTGTAACCCGTAATGAGACCGATGAGAGTGCTCATACAACTGCAGAGATTGCCCCAACAGACGTCAGTCCCGGTTCTAAACCCTAACAGTCGGTTAGATTCCAAGTTCCATTCAATAAGCCACCATTCTCACCGAAGAACAGTTCACCATTGATGTATATGAGCAAGTCGTTGCGTTTGAAAAACCGCATCACTCTTTTGTCTGATGGAACAAGGTCTGGGGTACTGGAGGACATCGATGTGACGAGAAGCCGACGTGGCTGTGCGTGTTGTTCACTGTCGTTTCGGTCTGTTCCCAACGCCTTTCTACTCTCTGTCGACAAGTCGACGTCCTACGTGCCGTTTTGCGCTGAACAATGACCTTCACTCGTGCACGTCTGTTAGTTCCTGGGATCGAAACCGCTCTACAAGCCAGACAAGGGACAATGGCTACTTGTTGAAAATGTAGTCAGTACAAGCAAAAAATCTACAACTATTTCTGGACCACATCAAATATCTCCTGCTGGGCCACCGAAGTCCATCTGCAATTCCATTGTAAATGTCCCAGCAACAATACCTTTGCAATCTTCCTCAGCATACCCAATAATTAGATCAGCTGTCCCAGGAGGAATGGCAAGCCATGCCGAGAGCTTCTCAATGGTCATCCGATTGCTTGTGAGTTGATTAATATAGATGATTCCTTGCTGTTGGAATTTTGGAATTAGGCTGGTGAGATCTAGACCACTGCGGTTGGGATGTTGATCGCAATAGGGAATCCACTCAGTGATGCGAGGATACTTCACTGGTGGTGCAGCAGCAGGGGGCATGGCAGCAAGTGGCGCAGCAGCGGGTGGATTGCTTGTAGGCAGGTTGCCCGGCGGCATGACTTGAGTTGCAGGTTGAGATAACCCAGGCACCACCATTTGTGGCATCGCATAATACATTGTCGGTGACATCAATGGAGTCAGGTAACATCCATATGGAAATGCTTGGCCCATGTCATTTTCCAGTGCCTTTGCCATAACTTGTCCTCGGGCAGTATTAGTGTTGCCTCAAACCGGTCGACCAGGAAAAGCTGATCCTGGTCCTGAACTTTTGATGCACAACCAGGGGTTTCCTAGGCTCTTATTTTGTAGCCCTGGTTCACAGCTACAAAATAGGAGCCTAGGAAACCCCTGGTTGTGCATCGAAAGTTCAGGACCAGGATCAGCTTTTCCTGGTCGACCGGTTTGAGGCAACACTAGGCAGTATTACCCAGGATATTGATTTCAACCGGTTTCTTGTCGAGTGGAAATGCTTCGGGATCTTTTATCTGGAAAATGGTTAGAACAGTAACTTGTGACATAGAAAGAAACGCGTACATGAAGTGAGGCCCAGTGATTCATGTTGTTCTCCGTGATTGGGTGACATAAGCCTGTGGTAGGATTCTTGAAGCATAAAGCCGGTTTGGTGGGGTGGCTATGCATGTTGCATGTCCATAATTGTGTGAGAGTCTGGCGTACAGCAATGCATTGCTGGTGAAAATCGGACATGGCCGTGTTCACTTCCTTGGTCGGGGCTGCCACATTCGTCTTTGATTTGGCCATCTCCGAACCCTTCTTATCAATCTGCACATCACAGTAATATATGAATACTACATACCTTGGTTTCATTTCCTGGCGTAAAGGGCGAGTCACTTTGGTTGAAAACTTGGAGAGTGAAGGGTTTCATCTTGCGGGTCGAGCGTCGGCCATTTGCGAGATGTGGAGGGATAGTGCGTTCACGAAGTAATTGCAGTAGCATGTTGTAGTGTTGATGAGTGTCTAGAGCACAAGGGAGGGCACTTTTCGAATCTGTACTGAAGCGATATTGGACTTGCAGTGAGTCCGGGAATATGTCTAGGATCTTGGCAATCTTCTGCTTGAGATCATAAAGCGTCATCCCTGATGAAATGGTTTCGATAGAACGGGACTGCTTCGCCCTACTGAGAATCTCCATGGTATAATCAAAGCGAGGGGCTAAAAACAACGAGAAAAGGTCAACTGAAGTCAAACTTCATAGAAAAACGCCTATGAATGCCATCCACTGAGTCGTCAGACTCATTTGCATCCTTGTTGGATTTCTTGACCTTCTTTTTGACCACAGAAGCAGCGGGTTTGGCAGATTTTTTAGCGGCAACTCTTGGCTTCTCGACTTCCTCCTCCTCATCCTCGCCCTCCTCATCCTCCTCGTCCACCGCCTCCTCGTCCTCGTCCTCGTCCTCCACCTCCACTACCTCCGCCTCCTCGTCCTCGTCATCCTCCTCGTCAACGGCTCTAATTTCTTCCTCGAAGTCCTCCTGAGAGTCTTCATCCTTGTCGGCGACAGGTGCGGCCGGTTCATCTGCACTCTCCTCCTTCTGAAGTTCGCCCAAGAGTAACTTGACAGCTTTCGAAGACTGGCGGCTGGGGCGGCTTGACTTCGTGGTCAAAGTCAAGGCGGCAGTAGCAGCAGTGGCTGCAGTCGTTGTCATTGTCAGAGATTCAGGTGGGTACATTGACATACCCTTTGATAGCTGACGCTTTTCCTTTGTGGCTTGTTGCCGCGTCTTGACAGCTTTGCGCCCCATGAGACTCGTGAAGAAAGTGCAAGTGCGTCGGTTGGCAGGGCGATGACAGTGGAGACGCGGATCCTAAAACTGTCGTCAGTTGATCATCAGTTCAACTTGAACAGTACTGTCAACCGTTCTCCTGGTCCACCACCTCATGCCCCCCCCTCCCCTCCTCCCCTCATCCACCGATCCCTGAACGCGCCCTGCCATCAAACGCTGTCTCTGTCCGGACACAGGCCTCTGACTTCAGGTCCCTATGACGCTAACGACAATCTCTTATCTTCCTGCCCCCCACGATACCCTTCCTTTCCTTTCCCGGCTTCTTTCTCTCCATTCCTGAACCAGTCCTACATCAGAACGTCCCCCCACCCGATGGTTCAAGGCAAATCAATTCCAGAGTCTGTACAATGGATTATTGTCAGGCTCTCGACGTCAATGTCTCTGGATGACATCTGCATGTATGCGGATGTTAGCAAACGCTCTGTACAAAGAATTCTAGCGCACTTCCATCGTACTGGGGAAATTATGACCCCAGCATCGAGGGCGAAACATCGGCCTTATTGGGCCCTCTGTGACTTTGATGTCCAGGTGCGTAGGTGTCGGCGATACATTTTCTATGCATTAGATAACGATATTTAGCATTTACTTACCACGATGGATCAAATGCCTGACCTTTATCTCGACGAGCTCCGGTTGGATTTAGAAGCCAAGTGTGGCATATTGGTTTCCCTAAATACAGTGTGGCGCGCACTGCGGAGAAGTGGATTCACAATGAAGAAAGTACGTTGATACGCAGTCTCTCCCTTTGGGCACAGAATCTCTCATATGGTCAATTCCCCTACGACTCTTCCGCAGTCCCGCGTACATGCGAAACATCAGCGCGCCGCCCGCGACTTGCGCGACTTATGCCGATCGACGCACGCGTGACCGCGACATCTTCGCTGTATCTTAACCGCGCGACCCGGTCTTAATATGCTGACACACGACTGTTAAACACGTCCTACACGTTCGGACACTGAGTCCGATACCAGAAATGTAATTCATCCGGTTTATCTTCATCTTTTCGCCGACTTTCATGTGATATTCGCCGTTATTTCAAATCCTTCGCTATTCCATTCCCGTTTTGTCGCTTTCATGTGATATTTCGCTGCATTTCTATTTCACTCATCCACCCTTTCCCCCTATCCCTTTAGAATATAAAAAGTGTCCTGTAGTAGAAAATATGCGAAGAAGAACCCAGTTCTCCCCTCTCCACTAGTTTGCGGCTTAAGTTTTAAAAAAAAAAAGATCTAGTCATTCTCACTCGAATCTGCGTCTCTCCTCATCGCGTACTCTCCGCTATCGTGACCTAAGTTGTAGCGCAGAACCTCCATCTCGTCGCGTCATCACCGCGTATCGCGCTGTCATCTAGGACACCCAGCTAAGCCTTCCGATCCTTGTTTATCACTGTGTTGCGACATCGCGTTGTCTTGCAACTCTTCACGTTTGTTTATTTTATCGCGCATATTATCGCGCACTATCGCGTTATTGTCGGGAGTGTCCCCAAGTCTCGTTCGCACCTTTGCAACATTTTTCATCATTTATTATCTCTTTATCCGGGGTCATAGACGTGGAAACCGTATCAACGTACCAATGCAATTTTCTATGAAAGGCTTCTCTAATTCCAGAATTATTAGCTCACACGAGAAGCAATTGAACGAAATTCAGAACTTTGTGCAGACTTTGCAGCCTGGATTGGCACATACAACGCTGACCAACTCATCTTTGTTGACGAAAGTGCTGTTGACTGGCGTACAACTTACCGAGGAAGGGCTTGGGCGATCCGAGGAAGGCCAGCAGTTCGGAAGGCTTTTTTCTGTCGTGGACAATGGTATGTCTCATCTATTGCATGATTAGCATGTCTAAGCATTCATACAGGTATTCAGTTTTACCGGCGCTCTCTCTCAATGATGGGTTTCTTCACTGCAAGATCCTACAAGGCTCTTTCGATTCCAATCACTTCGGTATTTTCATTGATTGTTTGTTGGATACTATGACCCCATTTCCGGGGCCGAATTCGGTTATTGTCATGGATAATTGCCGAATTCATAAGGATCCAAATGTACTGGACCGGATCACATCCCGGTGAGTAACTTGATTCAGGTGCGAATGATTGACAGTTGATACAGTATGTATCAGTGGCATGTGCTACGAATTTTTGCCTCCTTACTCACCAAATTATAATCCGATTGAACTCGCATTCTCAGCCATGAAGTACCACCTTCGCCGCAATGGCGCCTACGTCCGCCTTGCCATGACAGAATTATCGCCGATAGAGGTTACCTGTACGCTGCTCGAAGCATTGTATCAAAACACGACGGCAGACATCTTTGGTTGGTTTCGGCACTGTGGGTATGTTTGAATAAGCTGTACTCGTCTTGGTGAACTTTGTGGACTATCATGCTGTAGATTCAGACATGGATTTATGGACAATTTTTTTGTACTCAGTTGAATTCAATGAATGTGTTCTGGGCGATCGATTGAAAGTCTTTTTCACTGCAATATTACGCCAGATACAAATATATATGTACATGTGGTATTGATGAACAGAAAGGTCATGATAGATCACATTATTGGAAGACAAACATTCTGGCAACTGGCCAGCGCAACCTGTATGTGCATGACCGGAGGGCCTCTCTATCATCTCTCCCAAGCGCATATTCCATTTCCCATCAATCTCCTGCCCTTCCTCTGCATTTCTTCCACATTAGTACTAGCTCGTGGATGTTCTGGACAATGTCGAGTTGTCAACAAATGCCGGAGCGTTCCCAAACGGTCCACTCACGGTACAAACTATGTCATCGTCCAATCCGTCCGTGTTCCTCTGTCAGACCCTGTCCTACCGCCGGCATTCCCTCCTCGCGATTCCGGGAACCAATGGAAACCTTCCCAAGAAACAGAAGTGAGATACCTTCCATTTTGGTGACAGAATCATACCTGCCACTGTCTGGTACCATATGCGACACCACCAGCTCACGTAGAACACTCTGGATGGGTTGTAAACAATGTTAGCACTAATATAATGAGATATAGACAGAATTCGAACCGTAGTTTTCGATCCGGTATCGATTCTGCGGCTGACATTGTATCTGCAACTGGTGTATACCATCTTGCACGTCTTGACCGAAATTTGGAGGGCTCGAGGGGTCTGAATAAGTCAGAAGTAATTGAACACTCAGATAAGAATACGAACATGATATATTGACCGCTTTTTTGTGCTAGAAGGTGTGCCGGCCACCTGAAACTATATCTATGGACCGAAATACGTGTTGGCCGGACCTTGCATGGAAAACGGAATGTTGCAGCATCCTGAATGACTCGGAAAGGGTCTGAGCACCAAGAGAACAACATAAAGAGAAGATGTATACTTTACTTTGGTTCCCGCGAGTGCTCCTTCATCCTGGAGCGTGTGTGCAGATCGGGGCACCACCCATAAAATCCAAAATTTGAAACGAGGGAATTAGGACAAAAGGAGTGGCATGCACTGAGATTTAGGTCGCGAGAGTCAGGATTTCAAACGGCTTAGACATTCGAGTAGAATTGGATGAGATATCGCAGTTGCATTGTGGGACTCCAAATAAAGCGTGAAAGTCACTTGTGACAAGTCACGTGACAAAGACAATAAGCAGACCAGTAAGTAACCATTTCTCATGATGAGACCTGCCAAAAAATGATCCTCTGATGCTGCCTCTCTCCAGTCTATGAGTTCCTCCACCCCATCAATTTCATCGTTTATTTCTTTTATTCTTTATTTACTTCAGTACTTAAAGACTGTAGTATATAGAGACAAATAAGAATACTTTCCCCCTTTTACCATGAGTTAGTTATCTTGCCATGCCATCACATCCATCATGCACCATTATCTTTCTTCACCCCCCTGACTTTACCATATTTTTTGTTAATCCTTTCCCCCCACTAGTGTTGCCACAGCTATGACCGATGTTTTTCAAAAAATTGCCTTTTTAGGCTAGATAAATTAGCTGAAATTATGAAAATATTTAACAAGATAGCCAAAGCCAAAAGCCGAGGGGTCACTTAAGGGTGCTAACACAGGGTGCACAGTAGCATACCATGTCACGCAGTATCTTGAAAGTACTTGACAAGTATACTAAATATCATTACCATAACATTCAACATGGTATTGTAACAGTATTCAGACATAAACTACAATACTTGTGCTCACATTCATCTGAAGGTATGAAGGCAAATGAGACTTATACCTTTTCAATAACATCAAGCCTTTTGTTTCACTACTTTTACTGTATTTACAGCAAAGTACTGTATAGTTTGGATAGAATACTTGCAGCCTAAGATGAATCAAAGTATTAAACCAGTAAGGAAGTTGGGCCACTTTTACTATTAGGATACCTTTTGAATCCTATCAAAATACAGTGTGAAATAGTATAGTACTGTTGCCATATTGTGGATTTAAGATACTGTGTCAATACTTTTAAGATACTTTTATTATAATAAAAGTACTGAAACAGTATGTTAAAAGTATTGACACAGTATCTGAAATCCACAATATGGCAACAGTACTATACTATTTCACACTGTATCTTGAAAGGATTCAAAAGGTATCCTAGTAGTGAAAGTGGCACAACTTTCTTACTAGTTTAATACTTTGATTCATCTTAGGCTGCAAGTATTCTATCTGAACTATACAGTACTTTGCTGTAGATACAGTAAAAGTAGTGAAACAAAAGGCTTGATGTTATTGAAAAGGTATAAGTCTCATTTGCCTTCATACCTTCAGATGAATTTGGGCACAAGTATTGTAGTTTATGTCTGAATACTGTTACAATACCATGTTGAATGTTATGGTAATGATATTTAGTATACTTGTCAAGTACTTTCAAGATACTGTGTGACATGGTATGCTACTGCGCACCCTGTGTAAGGGTTTGGAATTCATTTTCCAGAGTTATTTAGCAATAGCTGTTGAGTGTAACTAGCTATGATCTAACAGCTATGCTTGAATAACTCCAAAATATAAACTCCAAACCCTTGGAACCTTTGAGTGACCCCTCAGCCATTGGCTTCAGCTATCTTGTCAAATATTTTCATGATTTTAGCTAATTTATCTAGCCTTAAATGGCAATTTTTTGAAAAACATCGGTCATAGCTGTGGCAACACTACCCCCCACACTCATTTATAGACCCCAACAAGCTCAGAATTCCATGCCCCACCTAGTGTTGCCGAAGTTCAGTTCGGTCCGGTTCCGACCCTTTTTGGCGGAACCGCGAACTGAACTTCAGGTCCGGTTTGGCGCATGGCCAAACCTGGACCCAGACGGTGGAGAGGTACCGAGGTACCTCTCCGGGGGCTCACGCAGGACTCGAGGTGGAAGTCAACTGGATAGGAAGGATGAACTGACTACTACATCGGGAACTGCTACTGACTAAGGGACTGGTCACGTGATCTACCACTACAAGTGCCCCTCCTCCTCATGGCGACGCCCTCGTCGCCAACAGCTACTGAAAGAAAACAAAAACCAAACAGGACTGACCAAAACAATCTCCAAATCACAACTCCCAGTCCCTCAGAATGCCCCAAGTCGCAGTCGAGGCCTTATATCGTGAAGCGGGACAATATTGTCCTCCGAAACCAATCGCGGTGCAGGGTGTGGGTTCTCATAGTCCATGAATAGGCTGGGTGGTTGGGCATAGGTAAATAGAACGGGCCGATGTCGTGGGCAGTGTATAGATAGTGTACCGAAGAGATGGAGGAAAATGGGTCGAGGGAGAGCAGTGAGAAGCTGAAAAGGAAGAACTAAGGAAACAGAGAATATATACTGGGCGCTAGAGCGGGCGCCGGCATCGAGAGACCTCTTCGCGTGAGCTCTGGGAAGCGGTTGCGAGGCCGCGGGGGGCCTCGCGAAGCTGCAAGGGCCAGGGGTGCAGAATGCGGGGGCCACGAAGTAGCGGTGCGGCAAAGGGGGTGGGGCCTGGAAAGCGGTGGCCCGGGTGAGCTGGGTGCTCCAATGCATCAGGCGCGGGTGCGGCGAGCTACGCGAGCGGGTGCGTGACCGTTTACGCTGGAAAGTGGGGCCGTTTATGCTGGGAAGCGGGTGCGCGTGGCAACGATGTGGTATGTAGCTGGGGAGCCTAAAAACAGTGGCGGGGGCTCGTTTAAGGTAACGAGAGGTGGTGTGGGGCTCTAGCACATGGAGCAAGGCTGCGGGGGTCCGGTGTAGCTGTATGGTACCGGGGATAACGAGAATGCGGGGTTGCAACGTGGTGACGTGGCGCAATGTGCTGGGACGTCCAAACATGGCGGGGCGGCTTCGTTTGGGGCGACGAAGCGCAGCAGGGGGTTCCGGCAGGTGGAACGCGGGCACGGGGGGTCAAATGAGTGTGGGTTTGGGCTGGGGTACACGAAAAACGGGGGATCTGACAGTGGTGACGTGGCAGATCCGTGGGGTAACCAAAAGGCCGGCGGCCGCAGATTTGGGGCGGCATAGGCGAGCGCGCAGCTCCGGTACGTCAAACGGGGGTCCGTGGGGTCGGATGAGCCTGCCTGGGGCTAGGAATGACGAAAGAAAACAACAATGAAATGAAAAAACGGGGGGGTCGCAAATGTGACGTGGCCTGCCGCTTGGGTGTTGAGAAGGGTCGCGGGCGCGTTTTTGGGTCAACGGGGGGCGACGCGGGGCCCTATTGGGCTGAACACGAGTGCCGGGGGGTAACTGGAGTGTTGTACGGCCGTGAATGAAGTAAAAATCCGCGGTTGCGCAGCGGTGGGTGGTGAGGCCGAAAAAGGTCGTCTCGCGAGAAAAAGGGTAAGGAACTGAAGAAAAAAGGGATCCGCGAGTCGATCGCACTCTCATCACCACGATGGAGAGGTACCGAGGTACCTCTCCGGGGGCTCACACAGGACTCGAGGTGGAAGTCAACTGGATAGGAAGGATGAACTGACTACTACATCGGGAACTGCTACTGACTAAGGGACTGGTCACGTGATCTACCACTACAACGGCGTCGAACCGTCTCGCCGCGTTCAGTCTGGGTTCAGACATGGTCTGAAACCCAGACCGAGGTGGGCTCCCATGAGCTCCGTTCTCCTCGCGAATGGCAGGCACGTATCAATAGATACGGCACTGCATATTGCGAGGTAGATGGGTGTGGGGGAGCCCTCCGGTGTCCCCAAGGGATGTGGAGGGATGGGGTGTCTTGTCCCGTGGTCCCTGCCTGGCATTGCCGGCGTTTGCTGCTGCTGCCATTGCCGTTGCTGCTGGCGCTGCTGCTGCTGATGCCGTTGCCGTTGCCGTTGCTGCTGGTGCTGCCATTGCAGTTGCTGCTGCTGCCGCTGCTGCTGCTGTTGCTGGCTGTTGCCGTTGCCGTTGCCGCCGCTGGTGGTGGTGGTGGTGGTGGTGGTGGTGTTGCGGCTGTCCCGTGTCCATTGGCGTTGGGTGGTCATCTTGTGGCTGTGGGTGTGGTCACACTGTGGTCGCGGTCGAGCTTCCTGTAGCAGGCAACATTAGTAAAGTTCAGGAAAGTAAAATACATACCTGTGTTCATGAACGTGACATTGTGTCGCGTTCATTGGCCTTGCGTTGTTGTGTGTTGGTGAAGAAAGCTACCTGTAATGGTCACATGATACCATTTAACACGAAAAAGTAAGTAAAGGAATGCAAAAAATAAATGAAATAAATACCTTAAAAATATCCGCATTCGCGGTTTGGACGCGGTTTGGATGCGGTTTGGACGCGGTTTGGAGCCATTCAGGAAATCCGGCAGGCCTCGAAACCTGGAACTGAACCTGCGGTCCGGTTCAGCACTTGGCTGAACTTAGACTGAACTTAGGGTTCAGTTCGGGGTTTGAACCGGGTTCGGCTAGGTTCGGAACTGAACTACGGCAACACTAGCCCCACCGATTCCAGTCAAAAATCCACATATGAAAAGCCCCAAAACAGCCCCAACGACTGTGCCCAACAAGGAATGCCACACATGCATCACTTATGAAACACAGAAAAATGGAGTCATGAAGCAGATGGAAAATGCATGCCATGCAATGGCTGTTGCATATGCCCATCCTTACCATTTCCACAGTTGCCAAGCAGGAAAACATGTCCACATGCACCAATCACTATTTTTGACACATATCAGCACATCTGCCCTTGTTTTGCCTGCCATCTATGCCCCCACACTCTCTGTTGTCTTCACCAGCAAGCCATGACATGTGCCCAGTGTCAGAACCTGCATTGTCCCAAATTTGCTGTTGCTGTTGCTTCCATTGCTGAACAACCCATTTCCAGTTGCAGCCCCCTTCATTTTCCCCTATTTTGCCTGTGTTCATGTCTACGGCTCACTGTCATCCCCAGAGGTTAATTGTGACATACTCTCATTGTCTAAGCCTGTGCAGTTACCAGAAAACTATGTCAGTGGTCAGCAAACCTGTTCTCAACCAGTCCCAGCACATCCACCCCCATTTCATGTCCAAATTACCCCTCATTTGCATCTATGGACTTGCCATCATCCCCAGAGGCAAACCACAACATACACCCACCATCTGAGCATGTGCCAGCCCCCAGGAAAATGTGTCTGCATGTGAATTGATCCATCACCCCTGTTTCCCCCTCGTTTCAGCTGCCATCTCCATCTACAATCTTGCCATTGTCTCCAGATACAAGTACCAATGCATTGCCAGCCTTTGTGCCCATGCTGTCCCCAGGAAAATGTGCCAAAGCCTACCAAATGCTGTGTTCATCACATCCAAGCACACCCTGTTTCATCTGTTGTCCATATCCACGTTCTCGTTGTCATCTCCAGAGGCAAACCATGGGATGCCCCCACTGTCTACACCTGTGCCATCACCAGAAACCCACATTGTTGCCCAGCACACACTGTTTTCAACACATCCTAACACCAATCCAAATTTTCCCCTTGTTTAGCCTCCCATCTTTGTCTACACACTTGCTGTTGTCCCTGGCAACAACCTATGACCTGTTACCAGCATCTGCACCCATGCTGTTCCCCCAAACATTGCTGTCAGTACCTCCTTTTGTCCCCCTCCCGCCTACCTCTGCCTCCATTCTGCCACTGTTCCACCCTTGATTTCTTTGTCTACACCCTCTCCTTCATCACTGGTAGCAAGTTCAAACCTGTCTCCAGTGTCTGCACCCATGCTGTCCCCTGGAATGTCACCTCCACCTTGTCATTATCACTTCCCCACCTGATTTCACAGCACAACCACATCAAGATACTGCCAACCTACACTACTCACCAAGTCACCACAAAGATACTCCATGAAAGTCTGTCATGTCATTGCCATCAACACCAAAGTCAACACTGTTTATGCCCATACCATCTTGGACACCTCTTTTTTTTGGTCTTTTTTATTATAATTTTTTTGGTGACCCAGTGGAACCACCTTCCTGTCATATATTGTAGTCCTCTTTGGGGCCACATTATATTGTTGCCTTTGTCAGGCACCTTTGTATATTGTTGCCCTGTTTGAGCCTCCATTATATCTTGTTACCCTTGTCAGGCACCCTCATATATCATTGCTCTCTTTGGGCCCTTGTCATATCTTGTAGCCCCAGTAGGTCCCTCATATTTTGTCACCTTCATATAGCTGCCCCCGTTAGGCACCTGAGTTCATTGTCACCTCTGTATTGTTGCCCTAGTTCCCTGTATTTCTTGTCACCTTCATATCTTGTCACCTGAGTTTGTTATCATTCAGGTTTGCCATTATGCATATGCTGTCACTTCTTTTATATGTTCATGTTCTCATGCATTCACCCTTGCTTACATTTTCTTCACTTTCTCCTTTCACTTCACTTTTCCTTGTAGGGGCAGTCAGAATTTCAGCCAGGAAGATGATATGCTTGGATCATGGCTAAGTGCTGATTTGGTTTATTTCCTGTTTTAGTTATTTTCTTTTATTCTTTATTTGCTTCAGTACTTACAGCTGATTACATAATACATGTCATTTATTCAAAGTCCAACTATATATGTGCCTCCATATTGCACAAGCCATAACTCGGTGAGTTTTCAAGCAAATCACTCAAAATTTGTTTTGTCTTACTGATGCAGATGAGGCCTAGGGCCCCATGTAAAAATATTCACAAAAAAACCGCTCCGACAATATTTGTCATTCAGGGTGCTGGTCGATCTTGAATGAGTTGTAGCTTGCAATCTACCCATGCACCGCTGATTCTGAGACATTCCACAGTGTTTACATGCACTAGCGCAGGGCTCAAGCATGTTCGATTGGTGTAAAACGCCTTCAAAACATGTCTGTTTTTCAAGGCCCCAGGTGATGTGTGAGCTCCGTTGATTGCGATCCACACACTTCGTGCCTGTCTGGATGCTTCTCCCCATCTATTTACAACCCAATGGAGGGCACGGGGCATGGGGATCATGAGGGGGCAGTCTTGTTTCGTTACCTCAGTATCATCTGTTCCCTCACTCTTTTGTAGCTTTTATTTTTGGGAAATTAGCTCACAACCTTTGCACACATGTGGATCCTGTACTTCCTGAACCAATATCATGTTTCTTGTCACCCCACCCAGTAGTAGAATAGCCTGAATTTGAAAAGAAGAAGAAAAAGGAAGCAGGGAAAAAGGAAAACAAGAATGCCACTGTAGATGCGGGTTCGGGGTGGCTTCGGAACAATAAAGAGGGATGATCCTAGCCTAAGGGTGTCAGCGTAGAAGTGACGGTGGATAAGTCAGTGTCGGGAATAGTAGTCAAAGGTGGAAATGGAAGTAATAATATAAGCCGCCATGTAAAACTAGATAAATAATGATAAATCCGGTGATGAACGGAGTAAAAACAGACTATGGCCAGTCAGGGGTACACCCGCAGTGCTCTGGGGCTGTACTTGGACCCGTACCCGTCACGGGTACGTACCCGAGGCCAAAAGTACGGGTATGGCACGGGTTTTGCAGGGGTACAGGAAGAAACATGCAAAATACCCCATTTTTACCTGTTTTTGGTGGTTTTTATGGTTATTGTGGACAGAATACTGGCCGGATCCCTTTAGTGTAAAGGAACACAATGTTTAGAATACTGTGGGGAGTGTTGAGAGCATTTTTACATATTTTTACAAGCAATGATTCTCATTATATCCCTCAAAAACATGCAAAATACCCCATTTTTACCTGTTTTTGGTGGTTTTTATGGTTATTGTGGACGGAATACTGGTCGGATCCCTTTAGTGTAAAGGAGCACAATGTTCAGAATACTGTGGGGAGTGTTGAGAGCATTTTTACATATTTTTACAAGCAATGATTCTCATTATATCCCTCAAAAATAGCGAAAAATACCCCAAAAATTGAGTTTTTGATGTTTCTTCTCCCAAAAAAAATACAGCCCATACCCGCGTGGGTACTGTGGGTATTCTGAGGCTGGACTCGTACCCTTAACCCGTGGTACCTGTACTCTTAACTCCTGGGGGTATTGCATACCCTTGACCTGCCCTAAAACAGACAAATAACAAAGAACCCGATGATGCCGATGATGTCGGGTATGGTGGGTCGGGTCAGGTCGGGTCGGAAACAATGAACAAATAACGGGAACAACGATAAAGACGATGAAGTGAACTATAACAATCTAAGGGTCTACAAGGACGAGCATTTGAAGGGATTAAAATGATTCTGACTGTAGGAAAACGGGGACTAATGGTATCTCTTTTTTGTATGGTCGTCGGGGACCGTTTTTATAGTACATGTGTGTGTAGTCTACTTTCGGACATGTCTATTTTGGCCGATAGAAACTACAAAGAAAAGATGGAAAGGGGATGTGGAAAGGGGGGTTGCAAAGCGACAAAGACAGAAACATGGAGGGGAAAACGAATATCCATGAAAAATATGTGAAATGTCCTACATATCTCCGAAAGGACGAGGGGATGCACAAATAAGGTAAATCTGAAGTCGGGGATCGAGTCCGATGAGATCCATCTCCTATAATTAGAACTCCGGGGCTTCTGAGGCTGCCGGATTTGGTCCAAAAGCGGCTGTGACAAAGCGGCATGTGTCGGGTTACATCGGTCACATCGGGTCACATCATGTCGGGTTGCATCGGGTTATGTTGGGTTCGAATGCGAGTTGAATAGAGGCATTGGGTTCGTCCAGATTTGTGATATATCGACGATACGGACTCAGAGGGACGTTGAGTCTCTACACCGCCATTGCAAGGAGAATACATGAACACGAGCATACAGGCATACAAATGTGAGTCCGACCCATCGCCAAACTAACCTGCCCACTTCAGAACCGCCCAATCTCCCAATCCCCCCCCCTTGTCTGCCCAGCGCATCGTGGCTTGTTCATGCACGATTCGTGCTCATTTTGCCCTCAAGAATGCGGGCATTTCGCCCAAAGATACATTTCATGGGATGCTTGATGTTAATTTAGCAAGAAGATGAAAAGAAATGGTGCAAAATGCTTACCAAGAGGAGTGCCCGGCCCCGACTGCACAGTTTCTTGCAGCTGCTGCTGATGTGGAAAACGAAGCAATGTCCGTTCCCAATATTGACAATGATGGTTTGGTTGTGAGTGTTGTATTGGTTTCATCCGATGTTTGATATGTGTCCTCTCACAGTCAAGTTTGGGTTGGTGTAGGTAGACATTGGGTGAGTTGTATAAAAATGTGGGAAAATATCACCAAATAGAAATAGATACGATTGACCGGAAGACTGGCCATCCCCAAACTGCTTGTTGGTGAGGATACAGTTCTCCTGGCAAGGAGAAATGTCCTCCTGGCCATGAGAAAGGCCCTCCTCATCCAGATTCTTTGCCACCACTGTGCCATCGGTGTCCAGAAACTCTGATTTAGCTTTCGAGCCGGATTTTCAACTGTCAGGAAGAAGATGAGATGGTTGGCTGAGTTCTCAGGCTGGATGTTGCAGTCAGGCAAAACAATGCAGCAGTTTTCCAACTGCTTCCTGTGAAGATCAAAAGTTGCGTGGTGTCAATATTATACAGCGACCTAGATGAGACAAAATTGGGTGTATTAGACGCACCATTCTCAGTCTTGATTCTTTGCCATGACACTGTCAATGGCATTGATCCAGTGCAGTGGCCATGGTCTTGCACATGATAGTTTTAATGATAATCATGTCCTAGTGGCATACCTCACCTAGTGAGTGGGAGCATTTCAAAACTATAGAGGTAGGAACTTTCAAAATGCGCTGCAACCTAGCAACTTGGCGGAACAAACTCAGGTGTTCCAGATGCGGAACATATCATTCGGTTGTTCAGTTGATTCTGGTACCGGTACTATTCTGGTTCGTAGAACTCTTACCCTTCCCTCACCTCCAACCACCATGGAGAGTGTCGATGTGATGCAGGCAACCTGGGGTTTAGCCATCGCAGGCATTCCAAAGGAGTATTTTGTCTGGCTGGATGAAAGCTGCATTATTCAGGCTCCGCAATACTCAATTCTGCCAGTGCTGTCACTTGACAGTGTCATTGCGCTTGGTATTTTCAAAGGCTTTGTTACTAGAAAGTGGTTCCTCAAATTCATCTGCCAAGAACTTGTAGGTGTTGTGTATTCTACTTTGCATACCTGTACTGAAACAATGACATCAAGGCACCAAAACTCCAGCCATATCCTGGAGTCAGAAGTGTCATGGTAATGGACTGCTGTGCCATCCACCTCAACGATGAAGTCCGTCACATTATCAAATATGATTGTGGTAGTCAATGCCATGTTGTGCTGTTGTTGTGTGGACTGATGAAAATGATCCAGCCACAAAACTTCTGTATTTGCCCTCGCGATCACCACACCTCAACCCCCTCGATCAAATCTTTTTACAGTTAAAATCTTGGCTGCTTCAGGATGAAGAACAGGTTCTCACCCTGGAATTGATAGAGCAGACAGTGCTCTCAATCGCAATGGAAAATACCCTTTCGCATGTTCTCATTTGTGGCTATACTTGATTTTTTTTCCTCAATGAAATCCAGCCACCATTGCACTTATATTTTTGTGCAGTTTCCTTTACCTTTTTGGGGGATCAAGTCTTCATTTGTGCTTGTTATCTCTTTTTATATTTTATTTTCTACTCGTCACATTTTTCACCCACACGATGGGATCCAAAACACTTGCAATGAAGCATGCTCCCAAAATCAAACAGCCACCTTCCCATGAGCCTTCGGCGCCCCCATCTGGGACTGAAAACACTTTGACTCGCTGTCAAACTTGAACTGTGAAGTGCATTCATTTTGAAGCTGATGATGTGGATGATCCTATTGACACTGCTCAAGCTCTGCAGCAGCCACACGTTGCAGCAGTTGGTCCACACAGAGCTGGCAAGCCACATATACAAGACCAAATCCCAGATAGGGACATTGAGACTGCTCCTGCCCAGCCCCGTGCTGCAGCAGCCAAGGCAAACAAAATCCACACAGAAATCGCTGCTGAGGAGGGTAATCTCAAAAAAGCAGACATTGACACGGATTATGGCACCTCCAACCTATATGCATCTGATACTCCCAGCATTGAATTGACAAAGACTGTGAAAGTGAAGACTGCTGTGGCCAAAGTAAAGACTGAAGTCTCACTTCGTGAGTCCCCTCTGATTATACTCCCTATGTAAAATACTGAATTTTCATTAGCGTTGATCACCTTTGTTGTTCCTGAAGGTGGCAGTGATTCTTCGAAGATGGTTATGATTTCACATGAGACTACATTTGAAGATTTCAAAGTAAAAATATACACTACATTCGGATGTATGGATGTCAAAGTCAAACCCAAATTGACTTACTGGTGGAGTGGTACAGAGATACCTCTCCGAGGGCTAGCTGGAGAGTCTTGCTGAAGCAGTAGACCCAGTCGTTTTGTTTAACCCAATCACAGATATAGTTGCAAAAGGTAGGTACACATAGCACAGTTGCTTGCTGGGGGGGTAGGTTAACCCAAAAGACAGCTCTTGCTGGGGAAATGTGGTGTGGTAGGTTGACCCAGGTACAGCTCTTGCTGGTCAAGGGCAGCTGGGTGGGTCAACCCGGTGTCAGCACTGCCATGGGGTAGGTTAACCCGGGGCAGCTATTCCAGGATGGTTCAGTTGACCCAGGCCCAGCTGTTTAAGCAATGTGGGTTGACCTGACTTCAGCTATTGCTGCAGCACTGGGTTGACCCTGGACCAGCTCTTGCTGCAGGCTAGGGTTGACCTGGGTCCAGCTGTTGCTGCAGAACTGGGTTGACACAGGCCCACCACTTGCTGCAGGATAGGGTGACTGGGGTCCAGCTATTGCTGCAGCACTGGGTTGACCAGGGTCCAGCTATTGATGCAGCACTGGGTTGACCCAGGTCCAGATGTTGCTGTATAACTGGGTTGACCACGATCCAGCACTTGCTGCGGGGTCAGGTTGACCCGGATCCAGATATTGCTGCAGCACTGGGTTGACCGGGTTCCAGATATTGCTGTAGCACTGGGTTGACCGGGTTGCAGATATTGCTGTAGCAGTGGGTTGACCCAGGTCCAGCACTTGCTGTGGGGTCAGGTTGACCCAGATCCAGATATTGCTGCAGCACTGGGTTGACCTGAATCCAGCTCTTGCTGCAGGCTTGGGTCCACTTGGGCCCAGCTATAGCTGCACCAGTCCAGCACTTCCTTTAGGGTGGGTTCAGCCCATCCTGTATCATTGCATTCATTGCAGACCCACTCATGTAACAGGATTGGGTTCAGGAGGGTCCAGCTATTGCTCCAGCATTGGGTTGACATGGCCCTGCCCTTGCTGCAGAATTGGGTTGACCCTGGCCCAGCTCTCAATGCAGGATTGGGTTAACCAGGGTCTACCGCTTGCTGCAATGTGGGCCCATGTTGGTCCACCAGATTGAGCCACATCCCACTTTGTCTGCATGTATTGCATGTTGACAACATTGACAGAGCTCACAACAGCTCAAGCCAATATTTATTCAGAAACTGCCATATATATAAAGCAATCAAAATGTTTCAATCTGTACTTCAAGTAAATGTACCATGTCATATAATTTGAATGCACTTATTAAAAGCACAGGGAATAGCAAAATTACACAATTATTATTTTGACAATGCACAATATCTTACTTTTACTATCAGCTATCAGCCATTACAGGAGCTACTTATCCCCAATGACAATCTTTGGCAAAATCAGAAATTACCCCACTTGGAATATTGTGCTTTTATATTTCATATTGCTCAATTCTCTATTGGAATCAACCTCACTATTACTTAAAGTAGACACATAAATTTAATGATTATTAAAATACATAATTAAATAGTAAAGGGCAGGAGGCAGGTGAGAGGAAGGTGTGGTGGGTGTGGAGTGGGAGGAAGGGTGTGGGTGTGGGAGGAAGGTGGGTGTGGGAGTGGAGGAAGGTGGGTGTGGGAGAAGGGTGTGGGAGTGGGAGAAGTCGGAATGTGGGAAGGCAGCAGGGAAGGGCAGCAGGGAGAGGGGGAGAGGGAGAGGGAGGAGAGTGGGATGTACATACCTGTTGCGTTCCCCTCATCCTCGTCGTCTTCGTCTATGTCTCCGCCATCCTCGTCCCCGTCGTTCCTGTCCCCGTCGTCCCCATTGTCCCCGTCCCCGCATTCCCGTTCCCGTTCCCCTCGTTCCCCTTGTCCTCGTCATCGTCCTCATCCTCATTGTCATTGTCTTCGTCGTCCTCGTCATCCCCCGTAGTCCTCGTCATCCGCTGGATTGTCGTCATTGTCGTCGTCGTCTCCATCGTCCTGTCATCCTCTCGCTGGCCGTCTCTGTCCCCGTCATCGTCCTCGACGTCCCCTGGATGGTCGTCGTCGTCTCCGTCGTCCTGTCGTCTCTTCGCTGGCCGTCTCCATCCCCGTCGTCTTCCCCTGGCTGGCCGTATGTGCCCTCATCACCTTTGTCCTCATCATTGCTGCTGTGCTTGTCTCGGCCGTCTGTCTCAGTCGTTGGCACATCCTCATACCCGGCCTCACGGCCTCGTTTCCATGGCCATTTTCATTCTGTTTGCTGGGGTGGCCATGGCGTTGTCTTCTGGGCTGGTGTTGGTTGCGGTTCGGGTTCAACTGTGTTTGTTGTGGGTCTAGCTGCAATCATTATAATCATTCGCATACAACTCACAAAAAATTAAAAAAGAAATTACCTCGGGCACCTGTTTTGTTGCAATTTGAAAATGAGGAACTCCAACCGGCAGTTGCTGATTTCCCAAATGGGTCCGAGTTGCCATGGCTGAATCTTTTGCATGCACAACAAGGCATGTATACCCCAAGTGAGATCCTGAAAAGATGTAAATATAGTACACCTACTCTCATGTCAAATTTTGTATTTTATTCAGGCCTGCATAAAGAGTTATTCACAATTTATTCCATTTCTCTGCCAGAATTGGCCCCTTAATGATCTAACTTTGTCTGAAAAATCTGAAATTAATCTAAGAAGTACTTGAATAAGTACTCATTGTGGTACACATAAGTGCCTGATTGTTGGTGGACCAGGACCTATGTTGCAGCCAGCAAATGCACAGAATTGTGCATTGTGGCTGGGCCACACCTCAACCGAAGTCAAAACTAGCTGTCCAAACAAGCTGCTTTACTTTGAACCCATCAAAATTTTCTTGGCTACAATACATTCCTGGGACCACCAAGTGCCAGGCACTGATTATGAATACAGTGGATACTTTACATAGTAGTTTCAAAATTATTCTCATATTTTTTAGAGCAATATTGGTAAAGTTGCACTTTAACGGTCTGAAATTGGCAGGGAGGTATCAATGAATCATGAATATCTCTCTATGTAGGTCACAATAAAATACAGAATTTGGGTAGGAGGTAGTTATAGGCTAATTCTATCCCCACATGGTCTTAAATGTGTTACAAAGTTGTTGTGCTCTATGCAGTAACATTGAGAAAAGTCAGATCATGGTTACATATAAGGCAACTCGCACCCGTTCAGGCAATTGGCAACCTCCGGCGTGGGGTTCAATCATCACATACTCCACACTGCGTCCACGAGAACAGCAACAGCAGCAAAATGAAGTAGAAGGTAAGTAGATTTCTTATCTCTTACTATGCTAACTAATATTGTTGTTTTTATGTAGAACTTTCTCACTGCCGCACCGGGAATGGACCGCAACACGCATGCCCACGCCACATCACCTCAACGCCCAACTGAAGGGCCAAAACGACGGATGGCAGGCAACGACAAGGACAAAGGTGATGAGGGCACATACGGCCAGCCAGGGGAAGACGACGGGGATGGAGACGGCCAGCGAAGAGACGATAGGACGACGGAGACGACGACGACCATCCAGGGGACGTCGAGGACGATGACGGGGACAGAGACGGCCAGCGAGAGGACGACAGGACGATGGAGACGACGACGACAATGACGACAATCCAGCGGATGACGAGGACTACGGGGGATGACGAGGACGACGAAGACAATGACAATGAGGATGAGGACGATGACGAGGACAAGGGGAACGAGGGGAACGGGAACGGGAATGCGGGGACGGGGACAATGGGGACGACGGGGACAGGAACGACGGGGACGAGGATGGCGGAGACATAGACGAAGACGACGAGGATGAGGGGAACGCAACAGGTATGTACATCCCACTCTCCTCCCTCTCCCTCTCCCCCTCTCCCTGCTGCCCTTCCCTGCTGCCTTCCCACATTCCGACTTCTCCCACTCCCACACCCTTCTCCCACACCCACCTTCCTCCACTCCCACACCCACCTTCCTCCCACACCCACACCCTTCCTCCCACTCCACACCCACCACACCTTCCTCTCACCTGCCTCCTGCCCTTTACTATTTAATTATGTATTTTAATAATCATTAAATTTATGTGTCTACTTTAAGTAATAGTGAGGTTGATTCCAATAGAGAATTGAGCAATATGAAATATAAAAGCACAATATTCCAAGTGGGGTAATTTCTGATTTTGCCAAAGATTGTCATTGGGGATAAGTAGCTCCTGTAATGGCTGATAGCTGATAGTAAAAGTAAGATATTGTGCATTGTCAAAATAATAATTGTGTAATTTTGCTATTCCCTGTGCTTTTAATAAGTGCATTCAAATTATATGACATGGTACATTTACTTGAAGTACAGATTGAAACATTTTGATTGCTTTATATATATGGCAGTTTCTGAATAAATATTGGCTTGAGCTGTTGTGAGCTCTGTCAATGTTGTCAACATGCAATACATGCAGACAAAGTGGGATGTGGCTCAATCTGGTGGACCAACATGGGCCCACATTGCAGCAAGCGGTAGACCCTGGTTAACCCAATCCTGCATTGAGAGCTGGGCCAGGGTCAACCCAATTCTGCAGCAAGGGCAGGGCCATGTCAACCCAATGCTGGAGCAATAGCTGGACCCTCCTGAACCCAATCCTGTTACATGAGTGGGTCTGCAATGAATGCAATGATACAGGATGGGCTGAACCCACCCTAAAGGAAGTGCTGGACTGGTGCAGCTATAGCTGGGCCCAAGTGGACCCAAGCCTGCAGCAAGAGCTGGATTCAGGTCAACCCAGTGCTGCAGCAATATCTGGATCTGGGTCAACCTGACCCCACAGCAAGTGCTGGACCTGGGTCAACCCACTGCTACAGCAATATCTGCAACCCGGTCAACCCAGTGCTACAGCAATATCTGGAACCCGGTCAACCCAGTGCTGCAGCAATATCTGGATCCGGGTCAACCTGACCCCGCAGCAAGTGCTGGATCGTGGTCAACCCAGTTATACAGCAACATCTGGACCTGGGTCAACCCAGTGCTGCATCAATAGCTGGACCCTGGTCAACCCAGTGCTGCAGCAATAGCTGGACCCCAGTCACCCTATCCTGCAGCAAGTGGTGGGCCTGTGTCAACCCAGTTCTGCAGCAACAGCTGGACCCAGGTCAACCCTAGCCTGCAGCAAGAGCTGGTCCAGGGTCAACCCAGTGCTGCAGCAATAGCTGAAGTCAGGTCAACCCACATTGCTTAAACAGCTGGGCCTGGGTCAACTGAACCATCCTGGAATAGCTGCCCCGGGTTAACCTACCCCATGGCAGTGCTGACACCGGGTTGACCCACCCAGCTGCCCTTGACCAGCAAGAGCTGTACCTGGGTCAACCTACCACACCACATTTCCCCAGCAAGAGCTGTCTTTTGGGTTAACCTACCCCCCCAGCAAGCAACTGTGCTATGTGTACCTACCTTTTGCAACTATATCTGCGATTGGGTTAACCAAAATGACTGCGTCTACTGGCTGAAGAGCTGGTGAGGAAGACTTGATTGGGAACTACTACCAAACAGGGAACTATCTACAACAATCTGTGGGAACCTCATCACGTGACTAGACACTCACTACCACTCCAAGTGCCGCCCTTTCTCATAGCGACATCCTCATTGCTATCGAAGACCTGAAAAGACAAAAAAAAAGAAAGAGGAAGGAAAGAGGGAAATGGACTGGAAAAGGAACTAGTCTACTCCACTGGGGTCTAGCAAAGGAGGTAGTGTTGCTGTAGTTCGGTTCCGAACCTAGCCGAACCCGGTTCAAACCCCGAACCGAACCCTAAGTTCAGTCTAAGTTCAGCCAAGTGCTGAACCGGACCGTGGGTTCAGTTCCAGGTTTCAAGGCCCGCCGGATTTCCTGAACGGCTCCAAACCACGTCCAAACCGCGAACGCAGCTATTTTTACAGTATTTATTTCATTTGTTTTTCGTATTTCTTTACTTACTATTTCGTGTTAAATGGTATCATGTGACTGGCCGTGACCGTGTAGCTTTCACGCAACACAACATCAACATGCAACACAACATCAACACTCAACGCGAAGGTCAGTTTCAAGCTTTTCTTAACTTTACTAATGTCATTTGTGACAGGGAACTCGACAGCGACCATGTCGTGGCCACACCCATCTTGGCACAAGATGGATGCCAATGCCAACCCAATGCCAACGGATGCACGACAGCTGCAACACCACCACCACCACCACCAGCGGCGGCAACAACAACGGCAATGACAACCACGACGGCCAGCAGCAGCAGCAGTGGCAACGGCAACGGCAATGGCAACGGCAGCGGCAGCAGCAATGGCCACGACAGCAGTGGCAGCAGTGGCAGCAGCAACGGCGACGGCAGCAGCAGCAGCAGCAACACCAACGGCCACAGCAACAGCAGCAATGCGACAGCAGCAGCAGCACTGGACGGCTCCCCTGCAGCCCAACTACCTCGCGAAGTGTAGCGCCATATCAATTGATACATGCCTGCCATTCACAAGGAGAATGGAGCTCACAGGGTGAGCCAACCTTGGTCTGGGTTCAGACCGAATGCGGCGAGATGGTTCAATGCCGTCCGGGTCCAGGTTTGGCCATGCGCCAAACCGGACCCGAAGTTCAGTTCGTGGTTCCGCCAAAAATGCTCGGAACTGGACCGAACTGAACTTCAGCAACACTAAAAGGAGGTCCAAGACTGGGATCAAAGGGAATGGGAACTTGTCCAGAAAAAGATGGCAAAGAAATGGAGGGACGGGAAAAGGCAGGAGAAACGTCATGGACACAAGCCAGAATTTTTGATGAGTTTCATGTAGGGATGGTGGGAAGATGGCGGGGTTGTACTCAGTATGGGGAGTCGTCGAAATGTGTTGGGTATGGTTGACGACGAGGTGGGAGTTTATGTATGGGGTATCTTGGGGGAAGGTTTTGAGGGTGGACATGGCGGTGACGGTAGCGAAGTGTGGACCATGGATTTTGCGCTCGGGGGTAGGTGAGGGTAGGGATGCTCTTCAGTCACCAAATATGGACATGGGTGGGGCAGGTGTCGCGCCAGATATGGTTTTGATGGGGAATGTTGAACACGGGGATGGCTTGGATTTTTGGGGCAGGGATATTGTCGTGGTATGCTGATGGAGGTGTTTCCATGGGCTCCGTTTGCGTAGACGCATCGGCGTATCATTTTGTGGGGCCAGGTGGGCACGCAGTCGTGTGTTGGAACATTTCATCGTGTTGTTTTATTCCCTTTCTGTGGGGTTTGTTGCCAGTGGAGAGGTCCCGAGAGACCTCTCCAGGTGCTCATGCAGGAATCAAGTGGAACTGTGTCGATATCCAAGGATGAGACTGTCTACTACATCAGGAAGCCTACTGACTAAGTGAACCGTGGGAACTGGGTCACGTGACAGCCCAGGCCCAACTACTACAAGTGCCCCTCCTCCTCATGGCGACACCCTCGTCGCCAACAGCTAGCAACAGAAACAAAAACCAAACAGAACTGACCAAAAGCAATCTCCAAATCACAACTCCCAGTCCCTCAGAATGCCCCAAGTCGCAGTCGAGGCCTTATATTGTGAAGCGGGACAATATTGTTCTCCAAAACAAATCCCAGTGCAGGGTGCAAGTTCTCGTGATCTGTGAATAAGCTGGGTGGTTTGCGCACAGGTAGATAGATATGGAATGGTGTCGTGGGGCAGTGCAGAGACAATGTTCAAGTGGGATGAAGCAAAAGGAAAGCAGTGGGAAGCTGAGAAAACAGAGACTAAGGGAACCAAAAAAGAATATGTACTAGGGCGCTAGAGCGGGTGCCGGCATCGAGAGATCTCTTTGCGTGGGCTCTGGGAAGTGATTGCAAGACTGCAGGGAGCCTCGCGAAGCTGCAAGGGCTGGGGATGTGAAACGCAGGGGCCACGAGTTATATGGCGCGGCGAAGGGCGGTGAGGCCTGGAAAGTGGGTCGGCGGGTCGGTGGGGTGCTTTATGCCATCAGGGGCATGGGCTGCAGCTACGCATGCGGGTGCATGGCCATTCATGCTGGAAAGCGGGGCACATCCCAGTGATGCAGCATGCAATTGGAGAGCCTAAAAAAAAACAGCGGGTGGGGCTCGTCTGGGGTGACGGAAAGCGGTATGGGCTCTAGTGAACTGAGCAAGGCAGCGGGGGTCACAGGGGCTGGGAACGAGGCACGGTTCCCAGTGAACGTAAATGCGTGAGGCGATCACAGGTGGTGATGCGAGGCGGCATTGGGGTCCAAAAACGGCGGGAACGGCTCGCGTTCAGGGTGTTGGAGGGTATTGGGGGGCTCACAGGTGCCGAACGTGGGTAAGAGGGTCACATGAAGGTGGGTTGGGGATGGGATACATGAAAAGTGTGGGTCAAAAACGATGACATGGCAGGACGTGGGAGGTCGTTGGGCATCAGAAGTGGCACTTTTGAGATGATGTGGGGCAGGGTGGGGCAATAGAATGCCAAATGATGGCTTGGGGGATCTTCCTGGGTCCGAAAGTGATGAACAGTGGGGGTCGAATAAGGTGTGCACGGCCTGGGGCTGGGGCGCTCAAAAGGGCCGCAACCACGTTGTTGGGTCAACATGGTAGATTAGAGGGTAAGAGTGGGTAAGAGAGATCAGGGAGATCAGATAGGCTTGAATGACCTTCAGAAAGTTGAAACAGAGTTTGTGCAAGATTGCTAGTGTAGTAACTCAGACTTGGAGTAAGCTCATAAGTGACATGGCTAATTCCCACATCAAAAATCACATGTTTAAGGTCATGTGATTGGGAATTAGCCACGTCAAAAATCACATGTTTAAGATCATGTGATTGTTCAGTTTCAATTAAAAACCCCAAAACCTTCGTGTTTGGCCTCCAGTGCTCTTCGACTTCCAGTCCACTCACCCTGGCAGAGAGAGCCGAATTTCTCTGCTTGATGCCAGGGCACCGAAGTCCTGGTTTGGGTGCAGCCTCTGGATGGTTGTGAGCATTCAATTCTAGCCTTGACTGTCACCAGTGGGGGGGGTGGCCTCTCCACTATTCCTTGGGCATGGGTCCAGGGTGGGTGACTTCAATGGTTCTATACATAATGTAGTTATAGTTTTATTCTAACTAATCAAATTTGAGGCATGTGTTTGAGCTTGAGAAATTATATATTAGCTCCACTGTTACATGAGATGTCAGCCATCTCCATTGGGCTGGGTGTTTGGTATTTGGTGGTGCCATCATGATTGTGAATAGTTGGATGTGAGTGGGGCCCACACACAGTCAGATACCCTACATACCTTGCAAAGCTGGCACATGCATCAATTGATGCGGCAGCATGTTTTGTGAGATGTTGGTGGGCCCTGCTGGGCGTGGATATTGCGTTGATGGGGCCGTTGTCGTTGGTGGCCCTGTCAGTGTGGGGTTGGGCGTTAGTGGGGTGGCCGTCATTGTTGGTGGCCCTGTTGGGCGTGGTGGGGCCATCATCGTCATTGGTGGCCCTGTTGACGTTGGCGAGGCCATTGTCGTCTTCATTGGGCATTGGTGGTGTTGGATGCAGCGTTGGACGTTGGTGGGGTGGCTGTCATTGTTGGCAGCCCTGTTGGTGTGGGCTTGGGCATTAGTGGGCTTGCCCTGGTCGTTGGCGGCCCTGTTTGGCATTGCTGGGGCTGTTGTCGTACTTGTTGGGCGTTGGCCGTCATGGGCCATCGTTGTTGTTGGGTGTTGGCGGCCCTGTTGGGCGTGCTTTTGGGCATCGGTGGAGCCATCGTCCTTGGTCCAGCGGCCCTGTTGTGGTTTTGGGCATGGGTGTCATTGTTGGTTGTCATCGCATCAGAACTGGGTGAGAGTTAGCACAAAACGAAATTCATACCTTGTTGTGGCTCAGTCACATTAATATTCTGTTTGGCCGCCATTTGCAAAACTAATGACATTTACAAATCTATCCAAACAAATGAGGGTCAACTTTTCTTGACAGTAAAGATTTGAGTACTTCTCAGGAACTACTGGGTGGATTAGGAGAGTTTTAGTGGCAAACCTTTTCTATTCTCTGAGGGCTACACAACGATTCTATTACATCCGAGGAAATTGGGTTATGTGCAGAGTTATATGCAAAATAGTAGCTTACACTTGCACAGTGCATAGCTCAGTGAATACTGGTCAGATTAACATGATTGTAGGCAGTAAAATGTTTGTTACTATAAGAAGAACAGGTTTGCATACTGGCATTCTTGCCACCATAGTTTATTGGTAAATAAATGTGTGAGATATAATCTTTACACAAATACATGATTATTGATTTAGGATCTGCAATTATCAAAAATGCTGGTATCTATGCTTATTCCCCCTGAAGTGAGAAACATCTTATACAATCATGCTAATTCAAGCTGTATTCACTGAGCCATGCACCATATAAGTCTCAGTCACTTTGTTGCATATATCTCTACACACATCCTATTTTTCTTAGCTGTCATGACATGATTGTATAGCCCTCAGAGAATAGATAAAGTTTTCCTCTAAAACCATCCTAATCCACCCAGTAGTTCTTGAAATATACTCAAATCTTGACAAAGTTGACCTCATTTGTTTAGATAGATATGTTTTCAAAATGTTATTAGTTTTGCAAATCACAATAAAGTACAAAAAAGGATTTAATATAATGATGACTTATGACTAGAAAGGTGGAGGTGAAGGAGAATGAATCATTATGAATAAGAGTTGGAGTACTTGAAATTCAGGTGGAGGCATTGCAAACTTGTCATTAATTGTTCTCCAACTCCAAATTCACTTCTCCCTCCCTCACTTTCTGACTCTGTCTATGATGCCTATCACTACAGCCATTATTACTAGCAAGAAAACAGGTTCACCAGCACCTCAATTTCAACTTGCGAAGGACCTTGACGATGACTTGGATGTCAAAATGTCCGAGTCAGACTTGAGTTTCCTTTCAGATGATAACCAAGCTGTTCCCACTCTGCCAGTGCAGCCCTTCCCACTGCAAGATAAAGAGCCATCAAATATTGTAGGCAGTCATTTCCATTGCTTCCCGTACTAATTACCTTTCCCAGTAGTGTTGCTCTTGTGGCAATGGTGGTGAAGTATTTTGCTGTGCCTATTGCCAGTGCCCAAGGTTTGTTTACAGGGACAATTTTATCACATGTTCTGCAAGTCCTAGATTTCTGAATTCATCATATTATGGTCATATGATCATCAGAAATATGATTATGTAATTTGTGTTCTTTGTTTATTGTTTATTGGTTTGTTTGAATCTTAATCAATGACTATCACCAAAACCAGTTCAAAGAACTATGGTTGAGACAGTATGAGTCAAAAAATCACTTCCAGAGGTGAAGTCAAAATATTAGCCAAAAAGACACCTAGATTCTCCTCTCTGCATTATAAAAGAGAAGAATCACAGCCAATTATTACGGAGGAGATATATATACCAGTAGAAGAGCCAGAAGAATCTCAAGTTTCACAAACATCAAAAGAAAACGTATATTCAATTTCTGTTACATTTTCAAATTAATGTCTATTGAATATCAAAATAACAGAGTCAGAATGATTATTTTCAAGAATGGAGGAACAACAAACATCAACCAACCTACTTGGCCAAACTAGTGGAGATAGAATCTCAACCAGTAAACAGCTCATGCATCAACTGTCAGCAGTGTTCAGGACTGTATAGATGTATTGATTGTTGGCTTAGTCAATAAGGGCTTTACAAAGATTGTTGTCTTCAGGTACACCAATACAACCCCTTTCATAAAATTCAATATTAGACAGGTCAATTTTTGATCATGCTAGCATGATCTGGGAGGGTTGGAACTCATGATTAATCTTGGACATGATAGAAATCTGTGCCTTCAACACAAAACATCACAATCCTGAGAGGATGTAGAGAATGAAGATGTCTAGCCTGATGAAGCTGACTGTGTAATGCTGGAAGAAGACATGGATAACATGTTTCCAGCTGGAAGAACATCTATGGTTTTTGTGGAGAAACTTACTTGATATGAAACATGCTGGCTTGGCACATGACCCTACCATTGACTGCAAAGATGGTGGTCTTGCAGTTTTTCATCCAAGTTGTCCTCAACCTGGTATAAATGTGTCAGAGGATGAAATAAACTGCTCAAAGACACCATATGTCATTTTATCTGTTCATGTGAGATGTTCACATTGTCATAATATGGAATAGATAGGTATACTATTCAAAAATTGTTGCAGATGGCAACTTCAAGTGAGATCATGTTATTCCTAAATCTGAAAAGGATGTTTGGTTGAGTGATGAGCATCAGTTCATGACAGGTGAATTGGAATATCAGAGGCACCTTGCTATGGTTGTAGAAGAAATCCAGATTTGTCTTGTGTATATATCTTTACATATTGAGAGGTTCTTACAATTATTCAGGAAACAAAAATACCATCTTTGTGCCACTGGAGTGGAAAAATGTGCATGTGCAAATGATGGATGCTTGTGGCCAGGATAGATCCTGAGAGCATCAGCCTGGACCATCCTAGTTGGTACAGGATATATCCTGAGAAAGTCAGCCTGGACCATGTTAGTTGGCCCAGGATATATCTTGGGAACATCAGCCTGGACCATCCTAGTTGGGGAAGGATATATCCTGAGAACGTCAGCCTGGACCATGTCAGTTGGGCTAGGATATATCCTGGGAACATCAGCCTGGACCATCCCAGTTGGCCTAGGATATATCCTGAGAATGTCAGCCTGGACCATCCCAGTTGGCCCAGGATATATCCTGGCAACATCAGCCTGGACCATCCTAGTTGAGGCAGGATTGTCCTGAGAACGTCAGCCTGGACCATGTCAGTTGGCCCAGGATATATCCTAGGAACATCAGCCTGCACCATGTCAGTTGGCCCAGGATATATCTCAGCCTGATTCAGTTATTCCCAAGTCAGTTGGGCAATCTCATTTTCAGACATCCCAAGTCAGTTGGTAATGTCTTGCTGAATGCCCTGTATCCGTCACCTGCCCCCAATCCCATTTTGAATTCAATCTTATCCTGACTCCACCCCATTGCTTCCCTTCCTTCACAATCCCCAAGATTTATCTCCTTTTATCTATTTTGCATTTCCGCCGCCTTTTGTTCCACTCTTCTAGTTTCCCGCCTCTTGTTTCATTTCCGCTTGGTTATTATTGTTATAGTTTCTTTTTCCTCCAGTTTTATGTACTTTGTTTGCTTTTGCTTGACCCCATCTTCATCTGCTTTTGTTCTCTATTCCCCACTCTTGGCCTCCGACCGTCCATCAAGTTCCGCTAGTCACCATCCGCTGTCCCCGTTCACATCATCCACAACCCACCTTGTCCTGTTGAACCTGCTTCCACAACCGCCACGTCGGCCTTATCTCACACATCTGAGTTCCAAGTCCACATAGTATTGACCAAGGATGGTCTTTATTTAAAGTACCCTGGAGATGTAGAGACTCAACATCCCTCTGAGTCGGTATTGTTGATATATCACAAATCCGGACGAACCCAACACTTCCAAACAATCTCCATTCCAACCCGACATAACCTGATGTGACATGACCCGACGTGACCAATGTGACCCGACACATGCCGCTTTGTGATGACCACTTTTGGACCAAATCCGGCAGCCTCAGAAGCCCCGGAGTTCTAATAATAGGAGATGGATCTCATTGGACTTGATCCCCGACTTCGGACTTACCTTATTTATGCATCCCCTCGTCCTTTCGGAGATATGTAGGACATTTTACATCTTTTTCATGGATATTCCTTTTCCCCTCCATTTTCCTGTCTATGTCACTTTGCAACCCCCCTTTCCACATCCCATTCCATCTTCTCTTTGTAGTTTCTATCGGCCAAAATAGACATGTCCAAAAGTAGACTACACACTCATGTACTATAAAAACAGTCCCCAAAGACCGTACAAAAAGACATACCTTTAGTCACTGTTTCCTCATAGTCAGAGTCATCTTTTAATCACTTCAAATGCTCGTCCTCGTAGACACTTAGCTTTTCGTAGTTGACCTCATTGTCTTTATCATTATTCCATTATTTGTTCATCATTTCTAACCTGACCCAACCTGACCCGCCGTACCCAACATCATCGGCATCGTCAGTTTCTTTGTTATTTATCTGTTTTCACTCCGTTCATTGCCGGATTCATTGTTATTTGTCTAGATTTACACGGCAGCTTACATTTTTACTTCCATTTCCACTTCCTTTACTATTATTCCTGACACTGATTATCCACAGTCACTTCTACACTGACACCCCTAGGTTTAGGATCTTCTTTATTGTTCTGAAGCCACCCTGAACCCGCATCTACACCATGGGTCTGGTCAGCTTACATTGGCTGAGACATAATTAGTAGACAATGTATGCTATGTCCAGGAATAGTTCTATGAGCATTTTACATGTTATGAACAAATGCCAAAAAACTTTGGCATCGGCATCGGAGTTAGTTATGCAGTTAAACCATGAGTCTGACCAGCTGACATTGGCTGAGATATAGTTAGTAGACGATGTATTCTATGTCCAGGTACAGTTCCATGAGCATTCCGGTGGTATTTGACATGTTACAAACAAATGCCAAAAATCATTGGCATTGGCCTTGGCCTCGGAGTTAGTTATGTAGTTAAACCATGAGTCCAGCTGGCTGACATTGGCTAAGAGATAGTTAGTAGACATGAGCATTCTGGCAGTATTTGACATGTTATGAACAAATGCCAAAAAACTTCAGCATCAACCTCGGTCTTAGTTTTGCAGTTGAACCATGGGTCCAGTTGGCTTCCATTGGCCATTGGCTTGGCATTGATGAGATGGATTGAGGATGCCAATGTCCATTCCCATGCTGATGCCAATGGGAACATCAATGCCAATGTGAACACTGATGCCAATGGGAGCACTGATGCTGATGTAAACACTGATGCCAATGAGAACACCAATGCCAATGCAAACACTGATGCTGATTCCAATGGCAAGGAAGTGTATCAATGATATTTCATGGGCTGGAGGGTATTACATGAGTAACAATGCCCTCAGAACCTCGGCCCAATGGTCTGAGACTGGTAACAATACCCCTGGAAAGCTTTGGCCCAATGGTATCAGATGGGTAACAATGCCCCTGAAAAATCTTGGCCCAACAGTCAGACACAGGTAACAATACCCCCATAGAACTTTGGCCCAACAGTCTAAGACAGATAAAAATCCCCTGCTGAACCTTGGCCCAACGGTCTGACACAGTAACTCTCACATTCCTTAGTTGCCCCATCAAGTACCTAACAATAACATTTTATTGGCCCAGATCGGCTGGCCCATCTCAAACCTAACATTGTCAACCTCAGTTCACCCGTTTGGCATGGGATAAGTCATGTCATGGGCTGGGACAGGCCCAATCCTCTTGGGTTTCCACTTACATGACCTTAAACTCACTACTTGCCTCTTCTGATCACATCTACTTGCGGATCACCATTCACAGTAGATTCCAATCTGGATCTACACCACTACTCACCATCACACCACATGTCAATTGATATGGCTGGGGTGTGTTTGTGAGGTGGGACTTTTTTTGCAATGTTGGATGGGGCCAGGGACTTGCCATGGGCATCTGCTTGTGCTAACTATCTTGCAAACAATGGGAGCATGTCAATTGATGTGCTTCATCTGTTTTCGCAAGATTAGATGGGGCTGGGGACTTCCCATTGGTATCTGCACATCAATTGACATAGCCAGGGCATGTTCCTGAGGTGGGACTGTTGTTGCTGTGTCCATCCTCATTGTCACCTCATCCATTCCCCTTGTTAGCTAATGTTGTTGGAACTGGATTTGGGAGGATATGCCTGGGCCAGGAGGTGGGTGGACCACCCTCCTGGCTTTCCATTTCATCGTTGTTGTCACTGCCATGACTTTGGTGATCCGTTTTTGGTTTGCTATGTGGGGTTGTTGTGGTTGTAGTTGTCATTGTAGTTGTAGTAGTAGTAGTAGTAGTAGTTGTTGTTGTTGTTGTTGTTGTTGTTGTTGTTGTTGTTGTTGTTGTTGTTGTTGTTGTTGTTGTTGTTGTTGTGTTTGCACTTGTCATGGTTGTGGTGGTAGAAAATATCACCTGAACTTAGCTAAAGTAAAGAAATTAATGTTGTAAATAACAAAGAAAAAACCTACCTGGGGCTTGGGTTGATGGACCTGTGAAAACCTGTTACCTGTTGGTTTTGACATGGTGTGCAAACTAACACACTGCACCCAAACCTGCATTACCCATTTTAGAATAATTGCTGATAAACCCCCACCTGTGCTGTGCCTTAGTTGCTGTAAATATTGATAACAGAGGACACTGATGCAGGAGCAGCGCTGGGCTAGGAAGATGTGGTGTTGAGACTCTTAGTGAATGGATTCTTTTTGAGAGCTGAGGTAAGGTATATCATGTCAACCATAAGGATAATCAATATCAGCCTGAGTAGCACATTATATAGACTACACTGACCGTAGTAAATATGTGTATCCAGCCCTGGTATTCTGGGATGCATTTTATGTTCATGGCCAAAATGGGTGATATGGAAGATGGTGATATTGATGTTTAACATTATAGTACAAAAGATATTAGGATCACTGTTAATATACAGAGAGGGTCTCTAAGTGTGGGGTGCGAGTGCTGATCTAAGGGAGGCTCCGAGCTCAACTGTGATGGGGGACAAGGGGGAATCCAATCCTTTTATTTGTACTTGTTGTGCTACAATAAGTACATAACAAAAACTAACTAATAAAAATAGGTGAAATGTGTGAATCGGACCTCAGACATGCAGCATGCGTATCACCGCCTTTGTCAAGACTGCATAAAATTAGGAATTACTGTGAAATGATCGTGATTATTTAGAATGAAAAAAATGGGGGAAACTGGTTGACAACCCAAAGAGACTCCAGATGAGGGAACAAAGAGGGCCAGATGAGTGAGATGTAGCAACATACCTAGCCAACTGCATCTGAGCTAACACATAAAGCTGACACTAACTCATTATAACCTGTGTACCGGCTGGAACAGGTTACAGTGTGCTACAGGTGCCAAGTGTAGAACACCATTGTGACTATGAGTTTGATTGTAGACCCAGATGAGCGATTTATAGAAGGGGATGATCAGCTAAGAAGTGATCTGAGGAATTCAGTTTCTTAAAGAGTTGTCTAATCAATCCAACCTGAATCCAGGGGTTCCAGAATCAGAGGGAGAGTGTGGAGGAAAGGACGAAAAGAGGTGTAGACGATATGATGAGAGAACTAAGAAATAGATCTGAAGTAGGACAATAACCTGTATGTCTATATCTGTATGTTTTGAAGTGTAAATGTACTACTTTTATGCTACTATGAAGGATCCTGTGCTGTAGTAACTATGTACTACAAGTGAAGGCTGTAAATGATAGGGGGTGAGTGGAGAGGAGGATAGCAGGAGTGGTGCTATGTACTAGGGGACGGGAAATAAAGCTATATGATATACAACTATATATGTACTGATTCCGGGTCATTAGGGACATTGCATTATGAGCACAAATGATTCCAGAGGTAGAATCTAGAGTGGAATTGATAGGAGGGACCAGAATTGAGCAGAATTGATGATACAGGAATGAGAATGGATGAGAATGGAGTCATATATGAAGAGGATATAGATCCACATGATCCAGAGCCTCTACACCATACCTGTATCTAGTGGACCTTTACCTACAAACCTGTAGGTAAACCCATACCCTTGCCATACCCTATGGCTAGCCATGGAACAGGGGTTGGCTGAAGATTTGGATATATCAGCTGGCCATAGGATATAGGTTGGATGATCCTATTGGGTATATCAGCTGGCCATGAAATGTGGATTGGCTGATGCTAGTGGGATTATTGGCTGCCCATGAGACATGGTTGGCCAAAGCTTGTGCTGCAGCAGCTGGCCATGGAACATAATTTAACTCATTCTAGTAACTATTTAACTAACTGAATTGGCCTATATTGGCTGGCTATGACACATGGGTTGGCTGACATTGTGAGTTAGGGTTAGGGTTGAGGCTGATAAAATGCAACAAATTCCTTCTAAGACTGTAATAGCTTAACTCTACAATAAGTACTGCTACTGTGAATTAACAAATGTATCTGCCAGGATAAAAAGCAAGACACCAAAACCCTTTAGTCTTGATCTCACAGGAGGAGCTCTTTCCCTTCTTGATCAAGACTGACTGACACAAAGAAATACTATCAAAAAATTTACGAACACATAGATACTCAAATCAACCAAACTAAGAATATTACCTGGTCTCAGTGTCACTAATGGGAGGCTTACAAATAATAACAAGACTTACCTGGTCAAATTTCAATGATGCCACCAGCCCCACTACAAGTAGGTTTCCTGGCAAGGAAATCAGGGGGATTCACCTGCCCTTTTATTCCTGAAGATTTGTACAGTAACAAGCACTTATTTCTGAGGACCGGCCACCAACAGTTGGCACATAGAGATGCCACAATATTTATTGACTAGATAACTTCCAAAAGTATCAGTAATGAGGTAACCAAAGAAGAATATACCATGATAATAAATTTGTCCTGTAAAGTGAACAGACATGAACAACATCTGCATCTGGGTCACCCCTGTCTCTATTGCCACTGACCCAGTCTCTATCATCTGTGTCGTCCTCATACCATTATAGTTCCTGTCTCCTATTGTTGTCCTCATTCTTGTCATTCTGGTCCTCACTGCCAATCTTGCTGTCCCATTGTCATGGTTCTAGTCCCCATGTCCACTGTTGCTATTCTTATTTTCATCTTTGTCATATCATTGCTATCTCCATTCTTGTCATTCCAGTTCCATTCTCACCATTTTCATGTTACCCCTATTGTTCTGGCTACCACCATGATCATCGCTGTCTGTTTTCATCGTCTCACCTCTGTCCTCTCTATAGTTGGTCATCCTCATCATCATTCTAGGCTTCACCCTATTTTTAAAATTGACAAACACTAGTTAAATTCTCGCATGTAAGTTCAAGCCACATTGAACTTTCTTTGCAACCATGATGAGATAAATTTATCAGATGCACAAGTTAAGAAAGTCATGAAGGAATACCCATATTCCAGAGTTGCTTTCAAGAAGGTGTCATGAGGGAAGATGGTATGCACATGTAATACGACAGAATAAGCCGAAGGTTTTACTTCACAAGACGGTTTAGAGAAAGGGGCTTAGGTTCTGAAGGCAGTCAATCTTAGAATAAGAGGAAGTGATTGAGTAACAAGTGATACAAAATTTAAAGTCTACAGTACAAGCTGAAAGTAGACTACTTCTATAGTCCAAGGGAGTGGCTATGTTATGAGGAAAGGGATAGGGGCTATGCACTGTAGCATATGGTGATAAGGGATGAAACATGAATGAAAGGAGATAACATACAGCATTTGTCATATGATATGACTAAGCGGAGGGAAAAGGCAATGCATATATGAAAGGAATGACTAAAGATAGCGGAAGAGGAGAGGGAAGGAAAAAGGAAAAAGTAAGCACGTCTTAGCTAAGAAATCGTAACAGCACATACAATACAGACCCATGCTTGGAGTTTTACCAACTTCTTCTTGCCATCCTTTTTGGTTACTGGAAAGTGCTTTGCTTGGAAATGGAGCTGAAGGGAGCACCAGAAACTAGTAGTGTTACTCTGGATATAGTCAAGCTTTCACCCATTTACTCTGACAGATTGCATTAGTGTTGGGGAAGTTCAGTTCGGTCTGGTTTTGGACCTTTTTGCCCCAAACTGGAACTGAACCATTCAGTTCCTGCTAAAAATCCTAAACCGAAACCGAAACTGATGTAAACCATTTATATCGGTTTGGTTTCAGTTCAAATGCAGTTCAGACTGTGAACTGCCTGCCCTCAGTGCCATCTGACCTCGCAATAGTGCCACATATGTCAATTGACGTGGTCAGCCTATATGCAAGGTGGGATTTGGATACTGAGGTGCTGGCACACCTTGCATGGGTGTTGAGCCACATGCACATCTCTTCACATGGTTGTCCAGATGCGTCATATGCATTGTGCATGCGATAATGTCCGGGTTGGACCCAGGTTGGTTGTTTCTGGTGCACGTGTAATGATAGTGGCATATGAGCCTCTCCATGTGGGTGTGGATGTCCTGACACATCATATGTTGTACACATGATGATGGTCGGGTTGACCCTATGTTGGCCTGTCTCAGTGGTGGTGGTGGTGGTATGGTGCCAGGCTCTATTATATACAAATAAAATCAATAAAAAAATCAATAAAAATACGTACCACAAAGAAGTGAGAATGGATGCATCACCCCCCACTGCTTGTTGACTGCCACTCCACCCCATTCACTTTCGTTTGTATGCATGTGCATCTTGGACGTGTTGTTATTGGTGTCTGACTTGGATGCATTGTTGGTTGGCTGTATTGTTGTTGGCGTCTGATATGGCCATTGTGGGTTGTAGCCATTGTGGTGGCCATCGTTGTCCTCATCCTCATCCTCAGCATCATAGTGGTAGTGGTGGTGGTATTTGGGTGGTGGTGATGGTGGTGGTGTGGCTGTTGACCAGGAACTAAAGTTTGGTTAGTGTCAAATAAAATAAAATGAAACCTACATGGGTGGTAGGGTACTCCCTGCCACCCATTTTGTTGACCTCGGGTGCTCCATCATCCTCATTTGGCATATGTTGTAGGTGTTGTGGGTGGTTGTAGAGGTAACTTAGTGACTTTAAAAGTCAGCCAAGTGGTCGACTGGGGAATATCACTATGTGGTTCAAACTCAGTTTGAAACTATTTCAGCCTGCAAACACTGCTTATCTTCTTAGATCCAATATCTTTAGGATCACTGCCAGATGTGTCAATAATGATGACTGTAAACGATTTGACAACCCTAAGGCTCTTGTTCTTGGCTTTGGATGTACGTATATAATCTCTGACATCAGCTATAGGTCGTGCCCAGTCTTCTTCATCCTTGAGCACCTTAGGTACAGGTTTAGAAGTCTTAGAATGATATGAGAGAATGTACACAATCTTTGACATCAAGATAACACAGGTTGACATATTTAGAGCTGCAGCTACAAGAAATTCATCAAATGATGTATTTGACTGGATTCTGGAGAGGTTGCAGCTTGTAGAGTTGAAGGGAACAGTGAAAGGTATGTCAAAAGTGTCAGTGTCTTGAGCAATGCTGAGTTCAGATAGAGGTGTGAATGAAAGATACTAGGTTTACCATCGGTTAAATCAGGTGTGGGTTCTCTGGAATTATTCTCCAACTCATTGCTGCTGTTGTCATCATCTAGGTCTTCATCTGATGCAATGCTAGAAGAGTTACCAACAACTTTGCAAGAATGACTGGTGGGTGGCTTTCCGGTCAGTATCAAAGCCTTGGCACTAGCCAAGTCCTTGTCGATTGAGGACTCATCTGTGTCAGGTTTGATAAGGAGGCGTGGTTTTGGGTGCGGTCTAAGGCTAACAGATGCTTTGGAGAGGGGGAGTGGTTTTTCTTATTTTTCTTATTTTTCTAGCTTCCAATGGCACAAGATGAAACCTTTTTGCAAGATAAAGACTGTTGTTTGTTGGCTATGTAAGCGGAGTCAGGTTGTGAGCCTAATGATAAGTATAAGGCTGGTGGAAAAAATAGGCTCTCGGCTGCATAAATATGCCAGTGAACTCTGACTGAGCACGATTTCCAGAAATATTTTGTGGAGGCTGCCTCAGGAAGGCCTAGATAGACAGTTGATAGTAATAGAATCTTTTATTTTGATTGATATTTCAGATGTAATTCACAGCATATAGATTTGAGAGGTGTCGAGAGCAGCACAGTAAAAAATGATGAAAACCAAAATGTAAAGTGAGGGCTGCCTAGCCCAAGTGGAGTACTGTGTATTTACCCTACTAAGTGTGTCAATCAGGCAAGGATTGAGTGAGCTAGAGCTCACACAAGAATTGGGGGGTTTTCCAAAAAAAGAAAAACTTGCATGTGATGTCAGCTTTTCTGAAAGTGGCAATAAAAGGTATTAAAGATATTCCTGAACTAGTAGCCAATGTGTGTTTGAAAGTTCAGATTTAAGTTAGATATTATAATACTCAGAGATACTCTTGATTGAATAAGCTCTGTAACTAAAATATAATGCAATGGAGTAAGCTGAAGGTTTTACTTCACAAGATGATTTATTGTAATAGGGCCCTGTGAATTTTGGGGGGATCCAGTTGGATTTGAGTTGGTAGGGGTGGGATTTATGGCAGAGTAGGTACTGTTTGGGATGCTGCGACCGAAATAGAAAACACGAATTTTCGATAAATTACAGGGGCATTCTACATGATGTATGCTACATTTTGTCCCACCAAAGGCAATCCTAAAATGAGGTTGCGGAGGATATGGAATGTGTGTAAGTTGAGGTTGGTCCAGAGTTGTGGCTAGAATTCGGATGGATTTTCAAATCTACAGCCAAAGTGTTGGCACTCAAATGAACCCAAAACCTTCTGCTCATCAACATCCCACCTCTCGCTATTCTGGACTCTCCTCACAGCTCCCAGCTGACCCTGCAGTCCCACAACTTGCCCATCTCTCTCTATTGTCTTCTACCTTTCTCCAGGCGACTTTTTGGCCCCCCAAGGTGACTAATGTTTAGCAACAGCTCTACCAGTACTTCCAGCAAGAGAGACACATTCCGGTTGCTTTTAAGTGTCATAAAGAAGTTCTGAGGGCAGATGAGTTTTCAGTTACACTGGGTGTTTTGGAGGTTAATTGACATGAAACCGATCAGCCAGGCTTCACTTCCTACTTCCTGCCTTCCCTATACTCCATCAAACTCATCTTTGCCTCCCTTTATCCCTCCTTCACTCCCTCCACTCATTTTCCACCGTCCCCTCTGCTCCACCTCCTATCCTGATCTCTTTTGGTCCCTCCCTCTACTCCTTGCCTTTTCTCTCTCTTGAGCCCTTTCTTTTAGTCCCCATCTACTCTCCTATCATCTCTTGTCACCTCTCCCATCACTTTGTGCCTGTACCCCTATAATAGCCCATTTGTATCATATTGACATTTAATTTAATTTAATTTAATAGAACTTATTAATTATTAATTAATGATGATTTAGTGAGAATATAAAAGGTTAATTCTAGTCTAAAAGCAGAGTTTAAACATTATTCTCATGATAGTGGTGAAACTACTGCCTCATGTTTGATAGGGTCTACGGGCTCTACCTTTGTCACTCACCACTACTTTCACCCTACTCAGCACTTCTCCAATCTCTGTCTTTTCTTATCCTAGTATTTAGATAGCTTTAAATAGTGTTTTTCTTCAATATATCACTATCTAAAGGTAAGCTAGGCAGGGTCCTATGCATGTGATATAATTCAGAAAGCCATAGGTCCATAAGTAGTCAGTAGTCAGTAGTTTAAAATTGGTCTGAACTGTTGAGATTGTGTCCTTCAGTAGATCAATCTTTAGCTGACCTCTAGAACAAACGGTTGTCGCTCTGTTGACTAGAGTAGCCTCACAACTGTAGACCAATTGGATGAAGAATCACCTTCCTCTCTTGTCGTTTCTAACCTCTGATTGGCTAATTAGAAAGAGTGGATGGTTCTATAAGAAACAGGTTACATCAACACTCCCCTTGGACCCTAGATTTTGGTGTGTCAGGATTGGTTGTTGACCTGAATATCGCAAAGATCGTGCTGTTTATTGTTTCATGTGGCATCACTACTCTCCTGCTTATCAAAGGTCGCACCACTCATTCCCATTGTAAAATGCCTATTATCCTCCATGAAGACTTCATTTGCAATATTTTAAAGAATTCTCTTGAGGTAGACCTATTCAGAGCAACTAATCTCATCATCATTAATAAGATCATTATGCAGCATCATAATACTGTGGAGACTCTCGATAGAACACTCTAAAATATTCTTAAATCTAACAAGATTTTTAGAGGGATCTCTGTCATCTTTGGTAGTGACTGGAAGCAGATCCTACCTATTGTCATCAAGGGGTCACATTCTCAGATTGTAGGTGCATGTCTTCAGTGGTCCAGGATTTGAGAGGAGCTTAAGGTCTTGAAACTCAATACCAACATGTATCTCATGTAAGGAGACCAGAAGGAGAATGACTTTGCCAAGTGGCAGCTAGAAGTCAGTAGTAGGAAATATACTAACAATAACAACAATAACAACATTTCTCCTAAATTCCAACTCCCACAAAACACAGTAAAGGCTCTCATCACTTATATTTACCCTAACATAAACCTCCTTCCTCATCCTTCTGATGCCTACTTTGCAGAGCGCTCTATCCTCTCAGCTCGCAATGATGACGTCCATGAGTTAAACAAGAGGATACTTATAGACTTTCCAGGCCAAGAAAAGATTTTCCATAGTATTGATACAATTAAAGATACTGGCAATCAAGATGTCATGTATCCTGCAAAATATCTTAACAGCATAAATTTCTCTGGAATGCCTGTTGCAAAGCTGGCTCTCAAAGTTGGTGTTCCTGCCATGATTTTGCATAATCTCAATCCTCAACAAGACATATGTAATGGTTTCAGGGATATAGTAACTCACTTTGCTAATCGTGTCATTGAAATTTGTCTCCTCACTGGTAATCATGCTAGCAAGCATATCTTCATTTCTCGCTTGAAGATAGAACCTTCATATGCTCAACTTCCTTTTCAATTTTCTCACTTTCAATTTGCATTGTTTCTTGCTTTCATCATCACCATCAATAAAGCTCAGGGTCAATTTCTCAAACTTACTGGTTTAGACTTTAAAACTCCTTCTTTCACTTATGGTTAATTTTATGTTGCAGTTTCTCGAGCTACATGAGTCAGTTAATAGTTTAAAAATAATTTGGCATCCTAAATTACCATCTCTAAGACTCTAATCACAAAGAATATTGTATATCCTGAAGTATTATTAGCTTACCTTCTTTTATATTCTGTACTCCAATAAATATAACTTTTCTTTCTAGCACTTTAGATCTCGTGGTTCATGGGATCTATCACCTCCTTGCATGAGTCTTAAACCTAGTAGAGTAAGAAGTGAATCAATCTTCATAGACACTGACCGTGAGTGGTTGACTGAAGAAGACTCAGCCTGGCCAGCCTGGATTAGAAGTGGACATATACATCTAAATATGTGTTCTTCAAGCATCGTGGGCTGGAGTGCTATAACTGATTCCAATCACAGAGAAGATCCTGATTTAGGGTGCAAGATTGTAGAATACAGTGTTCACTCATCCAGTCCTCAGCTATCTTAGCATTCAGGAGTGCAATCATTATGTCACAGTCACCATCTCCATGGGTATGGTAAGTGGACATGATTTTTTGTAAAGTGGGGGTTGCCGTTACATTTTTCAACTTCGCAACTCTGATTCCAACTTCAGTATCCACCATAATGATTTTACATTAATATACCTTCCTTTTTCATTCCCTTTTACTTTTGGTCTTCTTTTGGACATCATTATTTATTCTTGTCTAAGTAAATATTATAACTTATGAAATATTATATATTTACATGATTGTAAAATGAAAGTTTATCTACATTCTAAGAACTAGTCTCTTATGTATTTATATTTTAAAACATTAAGATTACTAATTATTATAAGTGTATTTTCATATTTCAGGTATATTTTTATATTAGCTTTTTCTAAAAGTTGCTAAGTCAGTAAGAGACAATTGTAAATTAGAGATACTTTGGATGTCATAGCCTCTCTTTTAATTATTATCTGATTATGTGATTATTCTAAAAGAAGAATATATTTTGAGAGAACTAAATTTTTACGCCTGAAACACTATCTAAAATTTCAAATAAACACCCTTTATATTAAAATCCTGTTAAATATCTCTTATAATTTTCTTTAGAATTAATATGCAGTTCATTATTATCAGTATTAAATTTGTTTTTACTTTAGTATTAGTTTATTTATAGAAATTTAATAATGAATTTATTTCAATGTTTATTCAATTTAATTTGTGTACTACTAGAAAATTGAAGCAATCTTTTGTCTAAAACATTTTATTTTTGAAGATTTTATTTTAGACTATCTAGACAAAATTATTATTTAGATTTAAGTTATCATTATATATTAGTGAGAGCTATTTTTTTCTGGCTTCTTCTTCTAAAGATGCAAAATAGAGTCTAACTCCTTAAAATAATCCTTTTACTTATTTACTTATAAAATTAAAAGAGTTAAAATTGAAATAGAAAATGTTAAAATTTTATAATTGTAGCATATATATTAAAATAAAAGAGTGTCTATTTGGCTACTTAGAGAGCTGCTTAGTCATCTAACACCTCTTTCCATATATAATTATAGCTAAGTGGCCTGAAAATAAAAAAATTAATGCCTTTGATATATTATTAGCAAAAATGTAGTAAACTTGGATTTAAATAATTGAGAAAAGATAATTGTCATTTTTTATATAGTAGAACCTTAAGTATAGATAAGAGATTGATTTATTTGTTACCAACTACTTTACTAAACCTTATGATTATTTATTTTGAAGGTTTAATATTATTGTGTGTTTCATTGATTAATTTTATTGAATTTGTTCTGAAGTAAAAGACAAGCAAGAATTTATTTATCTTAATCAGACTAGTTAGCTATAGCTATATAAGGAAAAGGATGTTAAATGACTAAGCAGTTTTCTAAGGAGCCAAATAAATACATCCTTAAAATGAGTATTTATATGAGTAATTAAATTGTAACATTTAAAAAGAAATTGTTTAATAAATATAATAAAGACTCTTATAATAGATGATATTAATAAAAATAAAAAAACATTAAGAAAATCAGTCTTAAATATCTTAGTAAGCTATGGAAATATTCTCTATAATAATATTTTTTAAAATAAATTTATTAAGATAAGTGTAATTCATATACATCCCATGTCACATGATAAAGCGTGACAAAACTTAACAAATCAGCATGCTAATTAATTAAGGCATCCTACTACTGCTGACACCACACTATTTTGCAGGATGCAAAATAATTGCAAAATGATTGGAAGCTTGTTAAAGTTTTGCATTTGATTTTAAACCGTGCAAAATCCAATTAAAATTTCACACATAATAACTTGTGAAATTCTATTTAAACACAAAGATTTGTGGGAATTTATCTCGACACAAAATTAATCAAATTCAAAAGTATTGTTCTGAGTGAAAATGTAGACAAAAGTGAAAGTTTTCCCATACCTTGTCAGCTGTCAAAATAATTGTAAAAAATATCAAATTCAATCAATTTTGCAAGACGTCAAAATCTTGTTTATTCAACCTCACCAAATGCAGAATTTTGGCCAAGGATTTTGCCAGTCACAACATTCCATATTTCACAATAAGATTTAGCCTTTGCAAAATATTTCGAAACTAAATCATTTTGCATGGCCCATAATGCTTCGCACACTCAAGTGTGTCACTGATCACACACTCAGCACACACTGAGGAGGCACTTGAGTGACAAAATGATAACATTCACACATGGATGACGCCTTGATATTCATTTAATTTAATGCTACGTCATACAACTAATTGGGCCCTAAAACCTGTGCTGGCAGATCAATACACCTGAAGTTGAGTCAGCACCATTCACCAAGGCAGGATATGGCTGCTTACACACGACGTTGATATAACGACCTTGACATCCTGCTCCTCCCAGTTTGATAACAGGTAGGCGAAGTGGGCATGAATGTGATTTATAGAGATGATTTCCAGATCAGCCAGTTGCACACCCCACATTCGAGCACGGAGTACGGGAAAAACCTCAAACGGATCATCAACTGCTGATGCAGGCCTGAGGCGTTGGATGGCGACGTGGGTAGCTATGCCTTGTGGGATGGGCAGTTGCACAATGTATTCAATGCGAGCCGGAACTGGATCACTTTCCACCTCCGTCTGTACAAGAATGCAGGAATTACCCTCATGTTTAGATGACATGGTATAGGTGATGCCATGGACAGTCAGATGGGAGAGAAGCTGTGCCTTCTTTGGCGGGTCAGAGCCTAAGGACACAGCCAGAGCATGACAGAGGCCTGCAGGCATAGAGCGGGCTGTGTTTTCATTCCAAGTAGCTGCATCTTCTTCATTGGTCACGTCCCAGCCCAAGGATGCAGTGAGCATGTCGGTGATGAGTGAGTCGCGGACCTGGGGGTTCAAAAGCTTCTTAAACATTACTTGGCAATGTTGCAGGGCTTGTGGGCACTGGGATTTGCATAAAATGCTGCGTAGGTTTGCAGATCGAGTATATGACCTGGACAAGGTCTCCTCTAATTCACCTACGAGTTTATCAGTACATTTGGGGCCTACAGGTTACTTACTGCAGTGCTCACCCATTTTGCTGCTGGTAGGAATTCGCTGAAGTGTACCAATAATCCGCTCAAAAGGAAATGTCCACCATGCATGGAGAGGGCCGTAGAGTAACAGGTACTCATGTAAATGAAACGCCCATGATGATTTGGGTGGAAATGGTATTCAGGGAACAACTCCTGGATCCTGTGAAGGTATGACTGCAAATGCTGCAGGTACAGGCCAGCGTGGCGGTGGAGAGGTACCGAGGTACCTCTCCGGGGGCTCACGCAGGACTCGAGGTGGAAGTCGACTGGATAGGAAGGATGAGACTGACTACTACATCGGGAACTGCTACTGACTAAGGGACTGGTCACGTGATCTACCACTACAGCGGTGGGAGGTTACTCGAGAAGAGACAATGACTATGGCTGAAAGAAGGGATATGGTGATGGAAAGAATCTTGCTACATCGTTCTGAGCGCTCATTCCCACCGTGGACTTTAGTCCAAAGGCGAACAAGTGACACGGGCAAATAGGTCGTTCCCAGTACCCGCCATTGATCTGCCTTTACCTTTCCATGAGCGGAAGAGCCCAAATTCTGGGGAACCGAAGTCACCCAGCTTGGTGTCACCATATTCCTGATATCAGACCAGATCTCCTCCATCTCCTCCGTCGTCAATACATGGCCATGGGCAGTTGATGTGTTGGCACCAGTCTCTCGCTTTTCTGGTTGAACTTGACGCTGTGGGGTGAAGATAAGCAACCCATTCAGGTAGCCAGGAAGGGCAACCTACCCAGGCGAGGATGGCGTCAACCCGGTCAATTTTTGAAGCCTTTCGATGCAGGTCCAAATGCACCGCTGGGCACTTGAGCTCGGCACAGGCAAATTCAAGGGCACGCGCATGGCATCTCATGAACTTTTGGACAATCTTCGGGTGGTCGGCCACCAGCTCAGCTGTCATGGGGCCTTGTAGGTATTTCTGAAGCTTTTGGACGCTCTTCTGCTCATTGGGAGAGAATTCCTGTCCAGTGGAAGAAAATTCGATTGGTACCACTGGCAGTTCCTCTGCTTTTTTCAGGCGAATGCCAAGAATCCCTTCAAAGTGCTCTTTGATCAAGCCCAGGAAGAGGTTGTGCATGCCATCAACTACCACACAGCGGGCAATGTCGAAATAAGGCAGTCGAAGTAATTCCGACCAACAAATGCCTGACTTGTTGAAGAGTGCCTGTCTCGCCTTCTCATCACCTGCACTGTGGTACTGTTCAGCGCAAGCCCGGCAGTCGGCGTCAGAGCATCGGATCCAAGAGTCGTAGTCCGTGTTTCCATAGCCATGTGTGGCTCGAGTGCAATGACAGATGGAGCAGAAGTGATCATGAGAGAAAGCAGCAAATCCCCCCACTTTTCTTGCAGTGGGGAGGTCACAGATCACTACGACCAGTGCACAGCGCACCAGTCGGCCACCAGGATGGCAGTGAGTGCGCGAGAATCTGACCCCAGTCACCCAAAAGTCCAAGAAGTCATCGATGAGTGGGGTCAGGTAATGGTTGATTGCAGCGAGTGGAGGTTCTTTGGGGCCAGGAATGATGCCAGCCAAAAACATGTTCTCTGGCTTGTAACGCAATTCAGGGGGAAGGTTGAGGCAGACCAGGGATATGAGGCCAATGGAAGCCTTCTTTCCAGCCTGTTTATTGGTATACGGGTTGAAGAAGTCAACACAAAGACTAAATACGTAGCGGCCTTCGTCACCCCCAATGCTGAAATGCTGCTTGTCAGGGCCTTGGAATTCACGAAGGAATGCGCCGTCAAAAATGTCATGCATTTCATCCACACTGCCAGCTTTCCTCGTCCAGGAAGAATCCATGCAATCCTCCAACCCAGGTCAAGAAGTCAGCCCAGCTACCCAGTCCTTGAAGTCGAAGGAAACAAATGTTTTGATGGGAACCTGGATCTCCTCACCCATAATCGCCTGGGGCTTGGTCAAGCATTCCTTGCAACGTGGGCCGCCACAAAACTCCCGGTGAGTGCAGTGTTGTGGGTATAGAGCAATGGGTGAGTCGCCTTCGAAAGTTGGCTTGTAGGTGCGGTGACATTTCGGATTCGGGCAGACCGCATAAATGATGCTCTTCTCGTCCAGATGAAAGTGGTCCACGGCGGAGCGAGGATTGACCGGAAAGTCGGACATAAGCTTTTGTTCTCGAGGTGAAAGGCGGGGCCCAGCCCTCATCAGGGTGAGCTGGACGACATACTGCAGCATTGAAAGCATGAAATGGCATCCGCGACGCTGGAGTGGTACCTCGGGGGAAAGGTCGACTGGATAGGAAGGATGGACTGACTACTACATCTGGAAGGCTACTGACTAGGTCAAACCGTGGGAACCTGATCATGTGACTGACCAGGCACAACTACTACAATGCCCAACGTTCAGCACCACCCGGCAGGCAACTACCAAAAAAAGGGAGACTTGAAGAATGGGGTCAACATGCTGAAGGAAGGGTGTAAAGTGATGGTCGGTTTTCAGTTCGTGGTTCACCTCCCTGCGGTGCTGTGCCAATTTCTGTTTCCACTCCTGTTTGCCTTGGTCCAGCTGATGCTGGACTTCATCCAGTCGCTCGCCAATGGACCTCTTGGTTTCAACCACCGCAGCTTGCTTCCCTTTGACAGCGTCCAATTGATTTCGGAGCTCGGTGCAGGTTGACAACAGCGGATTCAAAGGGGGGGGCGATGGCAGCTCCCCAGGGTGGTTTTGTAGTTCCGTGAGGGCTAGGGAGACCTTCCGAGCCAAGTCCTTCACAGACGCCTCGATCCCGACCAGGCGACAGATGTGTGAATCCACTCGGCTGCGTTGAGAGGGTTGGGGACTGGAGGGGCCGGGCGCTTTCGGAGCGTGGGGGCGAACGTGGGGGTGGTCTGCTGCGATTGAGGGTTCTGGTGAACCGAGTGATAAATTCTGCGAGGTCATCGCCGAACCTTGTGAAGCTGGGTTGGATTTGGACCAAAGCCGTCCGCCTGGTTGAGTAAACGCCCCGGAAACTTGGTCTGCGAGGGTCATGGATGCCATGTATTGGGCGATGTCGGCATCGCGGGCATCTATGGTGCGCCAGGTGGCATCGCAAGCAATCGTGGCACGGTCTTGGAGCTGGTGGGATTCGAAGGTGTGGTGGTCCACTGGTACTCCTTGTGGACAATTCGTCGTGGGGTCGAGGCCTCCCTTTGTGGCACACCCGAAGGAGGCACAGAAGCGGGTCGGCATGCGGAGCTAATGAGGCGAAAGCAGTGGTTCTTGGCCACTCAGACGAGGGAGTATGGCTCGGGAAATAGAGCAAGAAGACCCGTCCTTGGATGCCAAAGCCACGTAACGAGGAATCCGGGAGGAGCACTGAGGTACAGGAAGTGGGATTGGTGTCTGGGGAGCCCAAAACACGTCAGGGTGCGAGTCTGGAGAAAAAGATCGTGAGCTCAGGAGCGGGACTTCGGCCAAGCATCTGCGGCGTCTCAAAGCTCGCTGGCCCACTCGGTCCCAGGGTTGATCCCTGAGTGGCCCAACGAGCGGCGAGAGGCCGGCAGAAAAAAAAGCACTCACTTGCAGGAATGGGGCAATGAGACCACGCCGAAGCCGCGTAGGGAGGAATCCGGGGGCACTGATGCATAACGGGGAATCCAGGGGGAGCACTGGTGGAAGAGAAAGTGAACAATGTGTCTGGGAGCCCAAAACACATTAGATAGACGACGGAGGAGGCAGCGGGCGCGTGTCTGGGAACCCAAAACACGTTGAGGAGAAGGAGAAAAAAACAAAAAGCCCCAATAAGGCGAGCCCACCCAAACAAAGACAAACAACCAAAAAAGGTCTCAACGCCTTGCCTTCTAAGTTCTTCATCAGCGTCTTATGGGTTCCCAGAGACGCTGAGCCCACCCCTCATTCCCTCGTCCGTCGCATGACCCGGGAACATTTGCCATCTGCCCCCCATCACTTTGCTCGAACTGCTGGCCGTACGTCCTCGCTCACCAAATCTTCAGCGTCTTATGGGTTCCCAGAGATGCTGAGTCGGCTCCTCACTCCCTCATCTGTCGCGTTGCCCGGGAACGTGCGCCATTCACCCCGTTGAATCACTCGAACTGCTGGCCTTACGTCCCTTCTTTGCTTCAGTCACGCAAACACTTCATTTTCATACTACACATCGTTTGGAAACGGACCCACGCCTCGACCCCTTTCTTAGCTGCATACCGGTTCCGATCGTAGAAATTTAAAAATGACGATCTCTAGAAACTTAAGCCATCTCCTCGCCGTCGCCATCGTCGCCATCGCCATCGCCATCCTCATCCTCATCCTCCTGGTCTCTCTCTGCCACTGCTCCTTTCCTTTTGGGAAGGGCCTTTCTCGCGGCGACCACCTTTCCAACGACTTGCTCCACCTTCTTGGCGATGGCCTTCTCCTTCGTGCGTCGAGCCAACTCTGAGGTGTACTTGAGGTGAAGTTTCAGCATAGACCGGACTGGCCAATGGTTGACGTATTGGTCTAAAATCGGATGCTTTTTGGATGCCTGTGCAGTGTGTGAGCTCCTGAGGGCAAGTTTAGCTGAGGTTAGTTGCTTACTTGAAGACAAATGGCACGTATCGCGCTGTCTTTTTGACGTGCGTAGCTTTTATCCCGGCTCAGCTTCTCGTTGGCTTGGGAGCGGACACATTTCTACGACTCGAAGTCAACTCCTTTTTTTCAATTCATCACGCAATATTCATGCTACCTGCACTTGGTCAAATTCCGCCTTGGCCCATCCCAGCACATCCTTCAAGTTGTAACCGCCACTGCCTGGGCGGCCTGCCTCACCTGGTGGTTTAGGGATTTTGTGACCGCTGATGGGTTCCTCGTCGCTTTCTAGAACGGATAGTTCCGACATGGCTTTGTCGCTGCATTCGCTTTGTTCCTTTGCCAAGGAGGTCAAGTCTCGCTCTTCTGCGTAAAAATCCATCCGTGGGGTGATCATTGGTGGGTCAGGAAGTCTCTGGGTTGTGAATATAATACGTCCTGTGATGAGTGGTAGATGTCGGCGAATAATACCAGCGGTCTGCATTATTTCTGAGGTGCACTTTCGTGGAGTCCCTATTTATTATTTATGATCCTTGTTCCCCTTTGAGTCATTTTCTGTATGATAATTCTCTAAATGGTGAACTATTTGTGTCCTTGTTATGTTCTCGTAAGCGTGCCAACACGACGTCACAACAGAATGATATTGTTCATCCTCACAAAAGAATGGAGAACACAATTATATATTTTGAGTATATATACTGAATACGCCGTCGGTGCAGAAAGTCCTAATACTCTTTCATGCCGTCAACCATTCAAGAAATTTGGGATCAAATTTTTGTGCAAAAAGATGTACGTCTGGTTCCTCCAAGCTTATTCATTGCCTTATTTCCAGACAGCAATATCGACTAGCTAGACAGCTTGCTGGCCACACTGCGGCCGTCAACTGCTTTGCCTTTGCTCACGATGGTGAACAACTTGCAAGTGGAGGTAGGGAGACCAGTGACTTGGGAACACAGCACTGATGACGTGATGTAGGAGATGACGAAGCCGTTCGGGTTTGGATCTTAGAAAAATACAAATGCATCCAGGTGATCCATGACAATGGAGGAAAGTGGGGGCAAATCACCTGTATAAAGTGGCTAGCTTCTGAAGCTGGAGTCACGGGCGAAACACTTTGCTTTGGAACTGGAAGAGGAATGGTGTCAGTATATTGCCAAAGCAGGTTTGGGGTGAGTATACCCCTCATTTCATTCAATGGTGGCACTGATGAAGGTCAGGGCAAGTTCTTGGAGTTGTCGAACACCCGCGCATTTGCCGTTAGCGACAGTGTCGAGGCCCTGGCATTTGATCCAACACGCAGCCGACTCGCAACATCGAGTCACTATGGTCAGGTTCAGGTTTATTGCCTGGAGAAGAACGGTGAGTTCGGAGTAAAGGAAACTTCAAAAGAATGCTTAGATAAATACAGGTACTCTCACGAGCCTATGGAATAAGCACATGCTGGACCTGACCGTCCCTCGCGCTATCCACTTCACGAGTGGCTATCAGAACCTATTGGTGTTCAGTTTGGAGTCCGGAGAAGTGTGAGTGAACGTATATACTGGCCACAGCGTCCTGCTGATCCTCGTTTGGCTAGTTCCTGTCGAGATGCAGAGACATCCGTCAAGAAATGGTCCAAGGTGTTCAAGTCTGGCATGTGAGTGATTTGATGTGAAAAAACGTCCAGCAAACTGAGGTGAATTTCATAGAGGGAATGCTAGTGTCTGTCCATCAGAAAAATTCGTCCTCGTTGACAACTTGAGCACAGGATTTGATTTATATAACATAACTCGGACTTCTCCCATGCGATCCTTCAGCGTGGCAGTCACTCGAAGATACGTGAAGAAGGGGGTTTTCACCGAGCAGGCCAATGTGGTCGTATGTGGAAGTGATCACGGTAATGTCTACCTCTTCAACACAAATTTGGAAGGGGTTGTCCAGACCTTGCGTCACGACGGAGGTGAGTTGTTCATCAGTCAAACTGCACAGCAATAATGAATGGAGATGAATTCAGGCCAGGCGTTGATTCAGACAGTTGAGGTACGTAAACCAATGAGAAGTCAATTTAAGTCTCTTCATTAGATTGGATTCAGGCCATCTCCTCTCCTGAGCGTCATCTCATTGCCTCTGGCTCGTCAGAAAATTGTTTCGACATATGCATCTGGGAGAAACCAGTGAGTATCCGTGTATGCCCATATGCGCTCAGTACTCACTGTCTCAGACCAAGCAGGCCACCAACAAACGTAAGAAGGCGGACCAGGACCATATGCTCTCAGACCGGTTGGTCGTGCTAAATGGGTTGGTTTTGTTCTTGATTCTATACCTGACGTCAAATTTTTGGATGCCGCCATTGGTGCAGGTACATTTGATCCATCTCGCTCTTTCTTGATCTGATAGCATGGGTAGGGTGCGGGATCGGTCGCCACCGTCATTCAGGAGAACCTCGAATTGCACAAAATCCCCGTCTTCGAGAAGAAACTCGAAGACCCATGGACGCCGTTGTAGAGACATCTATATCTCTGGGTATGTATTCACTCATTTTACTATATTCTCTATTTGTTCTATTATTTGTATGTAGTGGCTGTTGTAAATAGTCACAAACAAGAAGAGTTTTGGGTTTTGACCCCAGGGACAACGATCTCACACACCCCGAATCCGCGCCTACCCAGGCCGCGTTCACCACACCATTCGCCGACATGGACGAAGACAAACTCAGGCAACTGTTGGGACTGAGAAAGCTAGTGATTGTTGAAGGAACAGCAGAGATCGTGGAGGCGTAGAACGACTTGTACTAAAGTGCACGGCATGATAATGAAATGAAGTACTTGCGTGACTGAAGCAAAGAAGGGGAGTGAGGAGCCGACTCAGCGTCTCTGGAACCCATAAGATGCTGAAGATTTGGTGAGCAAGGACGTACGGCCAGCAGTTCGAGCAAAGTGATGGGGGGCAGATGGCAAACGTTCCCGGGTCATGCGACGGACGAGGGAATGAGGGGTGGGCTCAGCGTCTCTGGGAACCCATAAGATGCTGATGAAGAACTTAGAAGGCAAGGCGTTGAGACCTTTTTTGGTTGTTTGTCTTTGTTTGGGTGGGCTCGCCTTATTGGGGCTTTTTGTTTTTTTCTCCTTCTCCTCAGCGTGTTTTGGGTTCCCAGACACGCGCCCGCTGCCTCCTCCATCGTCTATCTAACGTGTTTTGGGCTCCCAGAAATGTTGTTCGCTTCCTCTTCCACCAGTGCTCCCCCCAGATTCCCCGTTACGCGTCAGCGCCCCCGGATTCCTCCCTACGTGGCTTCGGCGTGGTCTCATCGCCCCATTCCTGCACGTGAGTGCTTTTTTTTCTGCCGGCCTCTCGCCGCTCGTTGGGCCACTCAGGGATCAACCCTGGGACCGAGTGGGCCAGCGAGCTAGTGTTGCCGAAGTTCAGTTCGGTCCGGTTCTGACCCTTTTTGGCGGAACCGCGAACTGAACTTTGGGTCCGGTTTGGCGCATGGCCAAACCCGGACCCAGACGGCGTCGAACCGTCTCTTCGCGTTCGGTCTGGGTTCAGACGCGGTCTGAAACCCAGACCGAGGTGGGCTCACCCTGTCCGTTCTCCTCGCGAATGGCAGGCGCGTATCAATAGATACGGCGCTGCACTTCGCGAGGTAGATGGGTGTGGGGGAGCCCTCCGGTGTCCCCAAGGGATGTGGAGGGACGGGGGGTCTTGTCCCGTGGTCCCTGCGTGGCATTGCCGGCGCTGCTGCTGCCAACCGTTGTCCTCATCGGGGCAGTGGTATGGTTGTGGTGGTGTTGCTGCCACTGCTGCTGCTGCTGCTGCTGCTGCTGCTGCTGCTGTTGCCGCCATTGCTGCTGCCGTCGTTGCTGCCGTCGTTGCTGCCGTCGTTGCTGCCGTCGTTGCTGCCGTCGTTGCTGCCGCTGCCGGCGCTGCTCCTGCTGCTGTTGCTGTTGCTGCTGCCGCTGCTGCTGCTGTCGCCGTTGCCGCTGCCGCTGTTGCTGCTGCTGCTGCTGCTGCTGTTGCCGCCGTTGCTGCCGTTGTTGCTGCCGTTGTTGCTGCCACTGCCGGCGCTGCTCCTGCTGCCGTCGCCGTTGCTGCTGCCACTGCTGCCGCTGCTGTTGTGGCCGTTGCTGCTGCCGCTGCCGTTGCCGTTGCCGTTGCCACTGCTGCTGCTGCCGGCATTGCTGCTGCTGCTGCTGGCCATCGTGGTTGTCGTTGCCGTTGTTGTTGCCGCCGCTGGTGGTGGTGGTGGTGGTGGTGTTGCAGCTGTCGCGCGTCCGTTGGCATTGGGTTGGCGTTGGGTGGTCATCTCGCGGCCGTGGGTGTGGTCACACTGCGGTCACGGTCGAGCTTCCTGTAGCAGGCAACATTAGTAAAGTTCAGGAAAGTAAAATACGTACCTGTGTTCATGAACACGACATTGTGTCGCATTCATTGGCCTTGTGTTGTTGCGTGTTGGTGAAGAAAGCTACCTGTAACGGTCACATGATACTGTTTAACACGAAAAAGTAAGTAAAGGAATGTGAAAAATAAATGAAATAAATACCTTAAAAATATCCGCGTTCGCGGTTTGGACGCGGTTTGGAGCCGTTCAGGAAATCCGGCAGGCCTCAAAACCCGGAACTGAACCCGCGGTCCGGTTCAGCACTTGGCTGAACTTAGACTGAACCTAGGGTTCGGTTCAGGGTTTGAACCAGGTTTGGCTAGGTTCGGAACCGAACTACGGCAACACTACAGCGAGCTTTGAGACGCCGCAGATGCTTGGCCGAAGTCCCGCTCCTGAGCTCACGATCTTTTTCTCCAGACTCGCACCCTTACGTGTTTTGGGCTCCCCAGACACCAATCCCACTTCCTGTACCTTAGTGCTCCTCCCGGTCAGGTCTTCAGTTTCCCAAGCGTGTTTTGGGCTCCCAGACACGCCTTCCTTCTTCGCCCTGATCTTGCCACGCCCTTCAATCTTGCGTACTTTTCCCGCCATCACCTCATCCCTTGTGTTGGTTATTTGGACGTCATGTCTGCTCCACCACAGCCGCTGGACCACTCTGAAGGATGTGCGCACCTCCTGAATGGGGTGCTTTACTACTCCCCCAATTCCTCCCGCAGTATATCCCCTCCTCCACCCAAACCGCCTCACCTCCTCATGACCAACGTTTTCCAGACCTGATTGCCCGGCCGCCTGCAGGATTACCAACATCCCCGGTGGTGGACCTCGGCGTTCGGTTATCTGAGCTTCTTGCCGGTCCATCCCTCATTCAGTGGCTATCCATTCGACCACCTCGCCCACGTGCCGCCCCTTGAGAAGGAGGAGGGGGGATTCCGCCTTCGTCCCTACCTCGCCAGCCATTGGCTTTGGCTCGAGCAAAGGCTGGTCCACACCATCGCCTTGTTGGCGCAGAAATACCCTGTTGCTGTCCTACTGCCTTGGCACCCCTCCGCATGGGGCTATGGATGACCTCACAAAAGCCACTACATCGCGCGATGGCGTGCCATCATTTCAAGGGACTGGTTTGTAGTTTCCATGGCCGCCCTCTCCTTTCTCATGGCTGCAGGAGAGTCACACTTCCGCGACGTCCTCATCCCAGACTGGTTTACCCGGTTGGCAGAGGCTGGCTTTGACCAGTCCTGGTTGGCAGGGGTTGCTTCGTCTTCTGTCCACACCTTTTCGTCATTTGCTCCTCGCGTAGGGGTCTTCCTAGACCTATTGGATCTCGAAAAAACGCAACCAGCAGTGGAGTGGTTCTGTCATTACCACGTCCCTGTTTGGTATCCTTGGAGAGCAGAAGAAGCACAAGCCGTTCGCCAGCACACCTGGCTCCAGGGTTTGGCTCCTCCTCCCCATAAACTACAGGACGCGACCACTTTCTTCACCTCTGCTCCCTCAGCATCTTTGCATCTCCTCACCACGGCGCCTTCAGCTTCACAGGACCCCCAGGACCAAGCAAGCCCGGCTCTTTCCAGCACCCATCCCATGAAGGCCCAGCCCACGTGGAAGGACTTCTTTGCTGAGCATGAAAGGATGAATGCTCAGAAGCTGGAGAAGGAATCCCCTTCAGCTCGTCAGACTCGGTTGAATCGTGAGCGCAATCCACCCACCATTAGTGCGAAAGTATTTGAATGGGTCAAAAGCGACGAGATTCCTTCGCAGCTCATACGTAAGGCGGTTCTGCGGAGTGCGAGAGAAGAAACGTTAGGGAATTATGGGGCAAATCAGCGACGCTATGATGCTTTCTGGAATGAATGGGACTGTTGTGAGGAGTTTGGACCGGAGGATGATCACGACAACGAGGACAATGATTACGATGAGGATTTCTGGGGGCCATGGCAAGAGGAGATTCAACCAGATCCTGATCACAACCCTGGAATCCGAACCCAGAGGTCACTGTCGCCACCCCTCACGGCAGATGACATTCAGCCCGTGAAGGAAACGCCAGACATGTACAAAATCGTGCACCTGTTATCCATGCACCACGGATTCGTGCCGCCAATACCGGTTCCCCATCTGGCTCGCCCCATGGAACCCCAGGCCATACAGGCCTTCCTTCGCGCAGTCGGATTGACATGACAGGATGATCCCATCTTCGCGACGGGTCTCGGCGCGATTGCCTTAAATTTTTTTGAAGCCCTTGTCTCGGGTCTGCAACCTGAGCAACCTTTGTGGGACTTGAGTCGGGACAGCCGCCAGCATCTGGTCCTCACAGATCGCATCAAGCGCCTTCGCCATCTGCCGTCTGGGCTTTATTTCTTTGACTTTGGGCGAGCTGCGACCGTCCCATGGAAGATTGCCGTCTCTCAACCTGCTGACGTGCTTTACATCTGCAGATTGGATGTTGGGTGTCAGGAAGTAGACATTGCTCAAAACCTTCTGCAGAGGGTAATTCAATTCTGAACTCTTCACCCCCTTTGGGAAATTCCCAGCTCGCTGTCATTCCACCCCTCCACCATTCCCATTCGACTCTCCGGGTACAAATTCTCAAGAAGAGACTATGACGCATATCTGCACCAGCATGCCGTGATCTTGAGTGGTCATGGGGGTCGAGCAGCACTTCTCCGAGGCGGGGTTTTGTGGCGTCTGGCTGTGCAGGAAACAAGCTTCCACACCGTCTTACAAGGCCCATCATCTGCGGTACTCCTGCATCAGGATGGGTTCTCGGTTCAAGATAGCAATTTGGTTGATTGCCTCTGGGATGATGACTTGAGCGAGGATGAGATCCTTTTACTTTGTGGGACATATATCTGTTACACCGGTATGTTTGTGCTTGTAATTTACCAAACCTGATGGGCTCCCTGTTAGGCAATGGCGCCCAGACCGCCATGGTGTCTTGGTTTCCCCTGCCCTGGATGTATGATGCAAGTGGAGAAAACTATGGGCGCTGGACTGAGTGGTCTGAAATGGTTTACCAAACGTGGTTGACCAGAGTTGAGAAGGGAGAGCCACCACTTCCTCAACATCGATGGCGAGATCGATTAAGGGGGCACTACAAATCTCGCAAGCTCAAGCAGGCTATGTCTTCCATTTCCAAAGGTTTCCTCAAAGATCACAGCAGGTCATAAATTTTAGTCCTCTTACTTAGCGAATGAAATAAAAAACCTTTACTCCACTCTCAGGCATGCACTCAAGTGTTCACTAAGTGTGTGCTAAGTGTGTGATGAGCAACACACTTGAGTGCGCGAAGCATTGTGGGCCATGCAAAATGCTTTATTTCTGAAATATTTTGCAAAGGCTAAATCTTATTGTGAAATATGGAATGTTGTGACTGGCAAAATCCTTGGCCAAAATTCTACATTTGGTGAGGTTGAATAAACAAGATTTTGACGTCTTGCAAAATTGATTGAATTTGATATTTTTTACAATTATTTTGACAGCTGACAAGGTATGGGAAAACTTTCACTTTTGTCTACATTTTCACTCAGAACAATACTTTTGAATTTGATTAATTTTGTGTCGAGATAAATTCCCACAAATCTTTGTGTTTAAATAGAATTTCACGAGTTATTACGTATGAAATTTTAATTGGATTTTGCACGGTTTAAAATCAAATGCAAAACTTTAACAAGCTTCTAATCATTTTGCAATCATTTTGCATCCTGCAAAATAGTGCGGTGTCAGCAGTGTACCCAAATTGTGTTCATGCCAGAATTTTAGATTACTTTAATCAAAATTATTGGCATAGACTAAATTTTGATCCCACGTGTAGACAAGCTGGCATCTAGCTTCGGGGCCAAGAAAATTTTGCATGATTGCCCAAATTGGGTAGACACAAGTTGGCGTGAGTGAAAAAAACAACTTTCAACTCTATCAATCGACTAACTAAGCAAATGTTTCATATATAGTAAACATAGTCATAGGTTAACTAGTCATTATTTACTTATAATTGACATAAAGAAAGTAATAAGCTTTACGGTGCACTTGACAAAAAATGATAACTTCAATGGTCACATTAATGTTACAGCATGTGACATTGGATGCACAAGGATTACGCTTACCTTAAGTTTGAGAATTCAAGTAAATATTATAAGATATGAGATATCTATAGTCTATAGACATTACATGCTAAGTGTAATAGCATTTAAATAGAAAAGCATATGCTCTGATATGCCGATAAGTGTACTTTTAGATTAATTAAAACTAGATATCAAAAAAACCCTTCTAATAATTTTAAATAATTACAAATGTAATCTGAGAATTAATTTTCTTTAAAAAATACAATAGTTCATATGACTATTTTGAAAAAATTAGAACGCTATTCTTTCTTAATATGTTAGACTATATTTATTAGTCCATACATGCTACTATGAAAGTAGGGAGTAGTGGTATTATTACAAATATCTTATTTATCTATCTTGAAACAGATAGTTAATTTATCAAAATACAAATGAAGTCAAGTTTCAAACTCAGTTAGGTTCTGACAAAGCATCACCTACCAAATGACTACCAACCTTACTTATTGAATAACTTATCACAAATTCTACCAATTATTACAAAAATTTGATATCTTGCTCTTAATTGTATATAGAATAATTATTAAGAAGCTAAATCTTTAGTTTCTTTCTCAATTTAATGTAAAATAACTTTCATAATTTTTTTAACCAATACTTATCTAATGTAATTAGGTATATCACAAAAAAGTCATAAGATAATGTTTATAAAATATATATGTTCTCTATCTTATGAAATACTGTATATACTTATATGATTATAATATCAAAGTTCCTCCAAATTCTAATAGATAGTTATTTCTGTATTTATATTTTGAAAATACTCAGATTATTGATAGTTATAGATGTATTTCTACATTTTAAAATAATACTTGTATGATAAATAACTTTGTAAGAAATGTTTAGATTTACAAGATTATAGAGAAAAAATCATTCCATTTTTGAAGAGCTAGAAGATCATATACTACTTTTAAATATTATATGTATTGCAATAAGATATATATTTATTATCCAGATAAAACCTCAACTCAAACAAAATCCTAGTATGTGAGCATTAATAGAGTGATTTTCTTTTATAATTTTTGTAATCTAAGTATTCTTTGTAAAGTTATTCAATTACTTGAAATATAAGAAGATAGCTCTCTGATGGAGAGGAAACAGGAACCCTACCAAAATATAATTATAGTCTGAATTTAAATAATAATTTTGTATAGATAGTCCAAAAATAAAATCCTCCAAAATAGAATATTTTAGGCAAAGCATTATGTATGCCCTTATAAAATATTGTTAAAGTTTTTATAAAATTCTGTCAGTATAAAAAATAAGATATATCGAGGCTAAGATAAATTCTACATTATTTTAGTATTAGATAATATTTCTATAGACAAATAATATTTTAGTAGTAACAAATTTGATATTCATTGTAGAGGGTCCTCGACCCTCTGAGGCCATAAACTCATTATCTCACGAATCCGCTCGAACCTGACACCTCTAGCGATCCATACTTGAACCCGACGTAACCCAATGCATACCGACTAGCACGCTGTAGTAGTTGTGCCTGGTCAGTCACGTGATCAGGTTCCCACGGTTTGACCTAGTCAGTAGCCTTCCAGATGTAGTAGTCAGTCCATCCTTCCTATCCAGTCGACCTTTCCCTCGAGTCCTGCGTGAGCCCCCGGAGTGGTACCTCGGTACCACTCCAACGTGGTGATGAGAGTGTTCTTCGACTCCACGCCTCTCTCTTTTTTCTCTCGGGTTCCCACTCCTTACGACTTTCTCGCGAGACGACCTTTTTTCGGCCTCACCACCCACTGCTGCGCAACCGCGCATTTTCTCTTCACTCACGGCCGTACAACACTCAAATTACCCCCCGGTGCACATGTTCAACCCAATAGGGCCCCGCGTCGCCCCCCGTTGACCCAAAAAACACGCCCGCGACCCTTCTCAGCACCCAAGCGGCAGGCCACGTCACTTTTTTCGACCCCCCAAATTTTCACTTTCCCTAGACCCAGCTATGTCCACACGACCCCCCGCAACTTCGTTCGACGTTCCGGAGCCCCGCGTTCCCCATCAGGATCCCACATGGCCCGCTACTGCGAGTTTTGGACAACCCAACGAAAATCACATCGCCGCCGCGCGGACCCCGTTTTTTTCATGCACCCCGGACCCAAAATGCACGCGTTCGACTCCCCGCACCCTTGGCTCATCTGCCAGAACCCCCCGTCGCGCCTCGTCGTCTCAAACGAACCGCCCCGCACCTTTTGGTCGCCCCATGGATCTGCCACGTCACCATTGTTAGACCCCCCGTTTCTCGTCACCCCCACCCCTACACGGACCCATTCGACTCCCCGCACACTCGTCCCACCGGCCAGGACCCCCCGTTCCCCTCCATTGTGCCAAACGAACCCCCACCGTCGTTTTGGACACCCGAGCCACGCGCCACGTCACCATCGCGCGGCCCCGTTCTGCCAGCACAACCGGCCCCAGACCAGCTCACCAATCTCGCGGCCCACCCCCCAGAGCACCCTGCGTCTCGCTAACGCCCCGAACGAGCCTCCACCGCCGTTTTTGGTCACACCACGGATCCGTCGCGCCCCCCCGTTCTTTCGTGTACCCCAGCCTCACACGGACCCATTCGACCTCCCGTGCCCTCGTTCCACCGGCCAGGACCCCCCGTCCCCCTCCATTGCGCCAAACGAGCCCCCGCCGTCGTTTCCAGACACCTGGGCCAGGCGCCACGTCACCATCGCGCGGCCCCGTTCTGCCAACATACCCAGCTCCAGACCGACTCACAAAGCTCGCCGCCCACCGTTCACCATCCCGGAGCACCCCACCTCGATCCAATACCACCGTGCCCACCGTTCCCAGACCCCCACCGCATTCCGCCACGTCACCATCTCTCGGCCGGATTCTTGCACCATACCCGGCTCCTCGAGCCCTCGTTCAGCTCCCCGCGACCTCGTTCTCAACCCTGGCGACTTCCCCGACCCGTAGGGGCCCAAACGAGTCACCGCCGCGACCACTTAGCACCCCATCGCTAGTCCCCTCGTATCGAGAATCCCCGATGCCACCGCATGGCCCAATGCACCCGTATGTTTTCCCTTTCCCCCGTTTACACCGTACCTTGTCCCGTCCCATCCCCTTTCCCCGCCCTCGACATTTATTGGATATTCGACCTATCTACGAACCATCACTGCTCGACAGCACCGTACCTATTTACTTTCGCACGAACCACCCAGTCTATTTTCGGATCACAAGAACTCACACCCTGGGCTACAAGAACTTATGGTTTTGAACGTTTTTATCCTACCCTGCGATGTGAGTCCCAGAGGCATTCGAGGATGGAGGAGCAGAGCAGAGTTACAGTTTGGTCATCTACCACCCCCAACGATCTTGGAGGACGATACGGTCCCGCCTCACGTGTAAGGCCCGGGGCATCGTGAGGGACTGGGAGTCGTGACTGGAGAGTTTTTTTCTTGGTCAGTTTTGTTTTGCTTTTTGTTTTCTTTTAGTAGCGGTATGGTGACGAGGACGTCACCATGAGGAGGAGGGGCACTTGTAGTAGTTGTGCCTGGTCAGTCACGTGATCAGGTTCCCACGGTTTGACCTAGTCAGTAGCCTTCCAGATGTAGTAGTCAGTCCATCCTTCCTATCCAGTCGACCTTTCCCTCGAGTCCTGCGTGAGCCCCCGGAGTGGTACCTCGGTACCACTCCAACGCCTGCTCATGTACAGGGTTGATCCATCTCCTATACTCACGGAATCCTAATTATCGCAGACGGATCTCATTGAACTCAATTCCTGACTTCGGACTTGCCTTGTATACACATCCCCTTGTCCTGTTGGAGATATGTATGAATCTTTAGATCTTTTTCTTGGATATTTGCTTTCCCCTCTATTTTCTTATTATCCTCGCGTCGCAACCCACTTCTTATTTCTCCATTTTCATTCCTCTTTGTTCTATCTCATTGGCCGAGGACTCTTGTTCAAATCTAGATAGAGATTTTTTATAATATAAAAATGATGCCCAAGCACCATGTCATAATAAGAAACCAGTTTTCCAGTTTCCTCTCTCTCAGAATCAGTCTCTTAGTAAAATCTATCACTCATACAACTTGTTGGATGCCTCGACACTCTCCCTGTCATTCTATCCTCCTTATTCTTACATTGCTTGTCACCCAACACCCGACCTACCATTGTAGAGACTCAATGTCCCTCTAAGTCCATATCCTCGATATATCACGAATCCGGACGAACCCGCACCCTCCATTCAACTCGCATTCGAACCCAACGTAACCCAACGTAACCCAACGTGATGTGACCCGATGTGACTGACGTGACCCGATGCATGCTGCTTCATCACAGCCACTTTCGGACCAAATCTGGCAGCCTCAAACGTCTTGAAGTTCCAATTCTAGAAGATGGATCTCATCGGAGTCAATCCCCGACTTCGGACTTACCATATTTATGCATCCCATCGTCCTTTCAGAGATATGTAGAACATTTCACATATTTTTCATGGATATTCATTTTCCCCTCCATGTTCCTGTCTACGTCGCTTTGCAACCCCCCTTTTTCCACATCCCCTTTCCATCTTTTCTTTGTAGTTTCTATCAGCCAAAGTAGACATGTCTGAAAGTAGACTACACACTCATGTACTATAAAAATGGTCCCCGACGACCGTACAAAAAAAGAGATACCTTTAGTCCCCGTTTCCCTATAGTCAGAATCGCCTTTTAATCCCTTCAAAAGCTCGTCCACATAGACCCTTAGCTTTTTATAGTCCACTTCGTCGTCTTTATCATTGTTCCCATATATTTGTTCATCGTTTCCGATCCAACCCGACCCGACCCGCTGTACCCGACATGGTTGGCATCGTCGGGTTCTTCATTATTTGTCCATTTTCACTCCATTCATCGCCGGATTCGTCGTTATTAGTCCAGTTTTATGCGGCGGCTTTACTTTTACTAACATTCCCTTCCTTTTACTACTATTCCCGACACTGACTTATCCAGTCACTTCTATGCTGACACCCACAGGTTAGGATCTTTTATCTTTATTGTTCCGAAGTCACCAAGAACCCGCATCTACACCGTACCCAACATCGTCGGCTTCGACTGGTCTCAATAGTTATCAGTAGTTTTCCTTGGCAGCTTTCTACTCTTTGTTTCTTATTATTTCACTGAAGCTTGTTAAACTCCTCCCTGTCACTTCTACACTGAAAACTCTCAGGTTAGGATCATTATTCTGACCTTGCCACTACATCATATTTGAAAACTATACATTAATTCTAAAAAAAATAATAACAGATATGTAACAGAATTGTTATGTGGAGAAACTTTTTGAAATTTTGGTTAGTATGCTAGGTTTAAAATATGGTTTTCTTGAAATATCATTTTTTTGGTATGATTAGATGATTATATGATGAGTAAGAAAGAAGCTATAATATTAAAAGTACCTCCAATCCACAATTATGCCTTTCTAACTTAATAGCTCCTGAGAAGCTATTTAGAATAAGCTTGAATAAAATTAGGGTAGTTTTATTTAGCACTCCAGGATGTATCTAACTTCATATGCACCTCTTGCCTTATATAGTAGTAGCTAAGTAAAATATTATGAATAAATCAATTTTAACTCAAGTATTACTAGTGATAAAATAACTGAGAAATTACAGCTCTTTGATATGAAGGCTACGATATCCAACAATTAATTCTTGTCAAAATATGTTCAGTTAATGCTTCAATATAAGTACAAATTCTAGATGAGTCAATTATTCCTAAGCAACTATATAATAGAACCAAAATACTATTTTTCTATAAGAATCTAAACATGTAAGTCTACTAAATACAATTTTCTAGAATTTTACAACTAACAGAAGTTGAGTAAAAACTGATTTATTGAAATTATCTTATTTAACTATCACTATATATGATAAGATGTATGTGGAAAGTTGTGTTGACCCTGAGAAGTTAAATAGAATAATTCATAAAATTATAGTATATTCTGATTTTCAACATCTGAAAATTAGCATAAATAATTTATTCTATATATATCTTGCTGATCTCATAAATAACTAAAATTATAGCTATTTGTAAATTATTATACATTAGCTACAAATACAAAGAAATAGACATTCTTAGTTCAGTAAAGCATTTAACTTATTTCTCACTTAATTTCAAATGAATTTTGAAGATTATATGACCTGAGTTATAGTATTAAATAAGTTAAAGATATCTGATACTGGAATTAAATGATTTGACTTACAGCCGTTTTCGTAATTGTTGGCACTCGTGCGGAATTTTGATGAATTAGGCAGTAGTCAGACTTAGTTGTTTTTCAGCTCCTCTGTACCATCAATGTACTGTCGTATCAGCCGCGATGTCAAGATCGCAGCCATCCAGCTTTATGAACGTCAACTTTTCCCTCTCAATGACATTCTCTTGTGTTGCAGCCTCTCCAAACGAACCTTTTACCATATTCTCAAACTTTGGCGGACAACTGGAGATGTAGTTACCAACACACCCTCTCACGCTGGATGCCTTCACCAACTCGACTACAACGATGTTTAGTATCTATTACAACTTGTCAAAGCTAACCCCGACTACTTCCTCGACGAACTCCTTTCTTTGCTCAGAACCAATCGTTTCATCTTAATCCACTTTTCTGCTATCCATAACAAACTATCCCGGGCTGGCGTCAGCTGCAAACGGCTCCAGCGCATTGCAATTGAACACAATGAGACCCGACGTGCCAATTTTATGTCTCGCATGGCACAATATATAGCCAAAAAACTTGGGTTCATTGATGAAGTCTCGAAGGATGAGCAGACTGTTGGAAGGCGCTATGGCAGGTCCAAACAAGGTTCCCATGCCCACAAGTCGCTGCCATTTGTGCAAGGGAGATGTACCTCAACAATCGGCATCCTTACTATTGATGGGTTCATGTCTGGAACATCAGTTAAAGGGTCCCTCACGAAGGCGGTATGCCTCCACTGGATGGAGCACTCTGTCATGCGTATGCTATCCTGATATATTGTTCACCCTTTTCTGACCTTAGATCACTGCAGCTCCTGCTCTGCAATCCCTATCCTGGCCATCTCAGTGTTCTAGTACTCGACAACGCCAAGATCCATCACAGCTACGAGCTTCTTGAACTCGTCAATCGTTTTGGTGTTCGAATTGAGTATCTTTTACCATACTCCCCCGATCTCAACTCTATTGAGGAGGCCTTCTTGCAAATCAAGCATTTCATTCGCCGCCACTGCAATTACTACGCCGCCTCAACAGGTGATGGGATTCTCTTTGACATGTATGAGGTCCTCAACATTGTGTCACCTGAGGATGCTTGTGGGTTCATAGCACATGCTGGTTATATCTAGTAACTTCACTTGTTACCATTGTCACATTTTTTCAGTCTCATCTTCATACCCTCTTGTTTCTTATATGTACTTGGACAATGAATGTATGTATTTCGCGATTGGAAGCAACAGGCTTTGTAAGATTACGGCGAGAACAAATGAATGATGGCAACAAAAGATTACGCTATGGTGGACCAACGCTGGATGGCATCTCTCACCATGGCAACCTCTCCCAACATAAAGTCCATCTTCGTGAGGTCCTGGATGGTGAGGAACCTCAGCATACATGCATGGAAGTATCTATTTGCTTCAAACTTCTCCTGAACCTCAGCACCAAGCTCAAACTCCTTGCAAAAATGAGGGATTGACATATCCGGCCCAGGCTTGCGATTTGTCTGGAGAACTGTTGGGCAGTCTAAATTGTAAACGTCAATGTGAGCTGCTCGTGCAGCCTGAGCGGGAAGAATGGCAGGTGCAGGCGGCTGCATGCCAGCTGAATGCAGTAAGTCAACGAGTCCTTTTCCAATATTGACATTGAAGATCGGCGCAGTGACTGACTGCACAGTTTTGACAGCCTGGGCTTTTGCGCGTTAGTGCAGGACCAGGGAGAGTTTCCAGATATCAAGGTTGAAGTTTCAGTGATTTGAAGGGCTATCAATGGTAGCATATTCATCATCCCGTAGCTGTGAGAGCCGTCAATACACTGGGCATGCTCAGGAACATAAGTAACTCACAATTGAAGCCACCCAGCAATCAAGACGCTTATTGTTGAGTATAAGATGATTACCGTCGGCATCAATGTAGCAAAAGGCCTCGAAACACATCGCCTGCTTCTTCTCGCATCTCCATCTCTCCCATAGAGCCTCTATTTGGCCCATCTTTTTCATATTGCCTGGGAGCAAGCTCGGATCTTTGGTCCTTGGTTTCGACTTCCCACCGCTTCCAGCTGCGTTGTCCTTGGGTGCAACATTCTCCTTCTCAGCCCCAGCATCAAGCTGAACGATGGTGAGGTTCATGAGCATCCCAGTCTTGTTTTTGTCCTTGCCTGGTGTTTTCTACAGAAGAATGGCATAGTCGGCTTCGCTAACAAATGGAATGCCAGGTTTGGAGATGACACGAGGGATGTAGAGAAGGATGTCATAGTGAGTGAAGTCAAGCACAGGAGGGTTCAGTGCTGCAGAAATCTTGACCAGGATCTGGGCCTTTACGGTGTCCCAAACCTCATCTGAACGAAGCTGAAAAGAAAGATTCCTTGGGGTCCACTTGGACACAGCCTTTCGCATCTCAGCTGCTGAGTATATTGCAGATATGTAGGTGAGTAGGATGGACGCAGGAGCAGTGGGAGCAGTGGGAACACAACTTTTTTTTTTGTTACTTTTCAAGTGGTCGTTTTTGTGAGACAATGGTTGTCGCATTGGAATGAGTTGAATGTTCACTATCACTGCCAGTATCTGAGGCTGAGAACTGAGCATCAAGCTCACTGGTGATGATGCTGGGCTGCCTGCAAATCTTCTTGCAGCAAGAGCGGGCCTTGGTCTGGTGAGAATACAGCACAGAGGAGCTGAAAAATGACTAAGTCTGACTACTGCCTAATTCATCAAAATTCTGCGCGAGTGCCAACAATTACGAAAACAACTGTAAAGTTAAGGTATTATTTAGTTTGCAACACAAAATGGTATTTAAATTTTTATTCAATAAAGTTGAAACATATTATAGAAGTAGCTGTTTTTAAGGCTTTTACTATTATATTCTGAGAGGATGAGAGTATTTTTTAGTTTCTAAAATACTCCATACTCTCTTACATGACTTATAATTTATGATTAGTAAATACACTAGTTCTTATACTGCTAATTATATACTTTTATATTTAAACAAACTCTTATTCCCTCAATATAACAGTAAAAGCCCTAAAAATAGCTACTTCTATGAGATATTTTAATTCTATTGAATAAAATTTTAAATGTTTGTTTTGCCCTATAAATTAAATAGTATCTGAATTTTAAGTCAAATCATTTAATTTTGGTGTTAGATATCTCCACCTTATTTATTACTATGACTTAGCCCATATAATCTTTAAAATCCATTTGGAATTAAGTAAGAAATAAATTACAAACTTCGCGAAACCAAAAATGTTTTTTGGATTTGTGACTAATGTACAATAATTTATGAATAGCTATAAGGATTATTCTATTTGGCTCTCAAGGGTGCAACCAACTTCTCACGTACCCTTTATCTTATGAAGTAATAGCTAAATAAAATAATTTTAACTAATCAATTTTAACTTAAATTTTACTGGTGATAAAATAACTGAAAAATTATGTCTATGCCGTGTGAAGACTAAGATATACAAAAACTAATTCTTGTTGAATTCTGTTTAGTTGGTGTTTAGATATAGGCAGTAATCTCAAATGAGTTCTTTCTTTCCAAGCAACTATTCAATCAAAACAAAGCATTATTTTTCTATGAACACCTAGAAGTGTAAGATTACTCATCAGAAAATTTCTATGACTTTACTACCAATAGAACTTTAATTAAAACTGTTTCATTAGATGTATATCACTTAGCTACTACTATATAAGATAAGGGGTATGTGGCAAGTTGTGTGCACCTTAGGGTGCCAAATAAAACTACCCTAGCTGTAATATATAAGTTGTTATAAATTTTAACATGTTATGAAACATAAAAAAAGATCTTTCAAATAGGCAATATTATTATCTTAATACGCTGGGTTTTCCACTTACAGTTAATAAAGATGGGGGGACAGTAGCTTTTTAACATGTTCTGAAACTTTGTAGTATCATGATGAGTATCGAGTGACTCTGGATAATGAAAAACCTAAGAGGTCAATATAACAATGACAGTGGAATAGTTAGTATCGAGCTTCAATAAGATGAAAAAGGAAAAGCCAGCAAACAAGTACTATCAAAATCTAACTAAGCTGGTATAGGGTGACAATACCAATGGTGTCAGATATGGTGAGTCAGGTGTTGAATGGTGAGCAGTATAGAGAGATAGTTATGAGAAGGGTGAAGAAGAAGTAGTGAGTGCCAACAAGTTCTACGGATATGTCATTGCACTAATAGAAGGACTCTCAGCAAGAGGAAAAGGAGAGACTAGATTTCTTCTTTTGATATAGTAGTTGGGCACTATTTTTATAACACAAAAATCATCTATCTACTTTCAGTCAAGAGAGTTCTCAGCTGACAAGATGATACAAAGGAAAGCAGAAATGAGGATATGAAGAAGAGGTTGCAATGGCACAGTGATAGGAAAAATCGAGGGTAAAATTACAGCTGTTTGCATAATCATTGACAGTGAAAAAAAGTGCTAATTACAACAATTACAGTAAATACACAATAACTCATGAAATACCTGATAGATTGATATAGTTACAGAGTGAAAGATGTACCATTTTTGAAGGGCTATTGGCTCCTGTAATTAGATTTGGATAATATTTAGTGTATGGTGAGTTGCAGATGAAATAGATGGTAAACTGATCCTTTTTGAGACACAAAATGATATTGTAAGATTATGGCATCAAATCAGCTCCTATGAAGAAGATTGTATAGAGAAAGTTGTTCATTTGTGCAAGGGCTAGAAGTACATATATAACATTTTTCTTTATATTTGTTCTTTGAGCTAATATTTATGATTCATACAGCATTCAGATAATCAGATATCAAGTATAAAATTTAAAGATGCAAAAAAACACAAATCAAAGCAATCAGGTACATTCAGGAGGTGGACATTTGCATGATTCATGAATGGATACATCACCTTTTTATTTAACAATGCAGTGACAACACCTGAAACATAGTCAATCTACTTTTGGGAAGCATTCATATAATTCCTACGTTAGCAGATGGGAAGATGTAACATTAAGTTCCAACAAAACATTTTACAAGGATCTTAATCTTTCTGTAAACAGTAGAAGTGGTGTGAGTGATCTACAAGGAGATGAGTGTGCATTTAGTATAAGTGAATATCTCCTACAATATAACATATATCCTTGTTAAAGCCTGCAACTATTAGGCAACATTAGTATGACCCAAATTGACATTGTATTCAAGTTGAACTTACATGAAACTTTCTTATTGGTACAGACATGGGAGTAGGCAAGGGCATTAAACTCCATCATGATGTTCTTGTGTCATGTGGAAGAAGATGAAAGCAATGATGATTCTCATTGATGACAATCACTCTGTAAAAGTGAATTGTAGGATAATTGGGAGGAACTAGCGAAATGTCTCTAGAATGCATATCAAACATGTGGTTATCCTCAAGCCATCAGTGACACTGTTGTGGCATTGCATCTAACAATGAAGGACCCTGGTTTATGGATGTTAAGGACCCAGGTAATGATTGGTGTCATCCTTTAAATACTTTGGTTTACACCTATATCATCAGTCTAGATTGGAGGCTGTGACAATCTTCAAAATCATGGAATAGCAACTTTGCTTGAGTCATGATGGTTCCATGATGTCTGCTTCCACTGTACCAGCCTGTTCAGGTCATGTCTTCATGGAGAGTCAGAATCTGGATAAGTTATGTCATTTTTGTCTACTGATTTTGAGTGTGAATAAGATCAAGTATATGACTCTGATCCTGATAGTGGAGCAGATAGATCTTTTTAATTTGCATACCCAGGACTGATGCATCATTGTGCAGAGCTGGGTTCATTTATGACAAGGATCAAACAGAGGGGACCTGGTCTATATATCTCATTTGAGCATCAATTCTGACTATGTCCAAATCAATGTGCTCCTATGCAGCCTCTTCAGCTTACCAGGAGGATTTTATGACAAAAAGTGTAAGTACAAAAACCAAGGAGTATCCACTTGACTGTTTGACCCAATTGAGATCAAGCAGATCCATGGTCCAGACATGATTAGGCAAATGCACAGATTGGGTGGATCAACACGGATCACGGATATGGATCACCTCGGATATGGGTACAGATCAAGATTTCCTGATCCGTACACCCGTGTATCCGTAACCAGTCCCTATTTGGGTAGTATCACGGTACCCACGTCATACATCAACATCACCAACCCACAGCTACGGCGACAACAACAATAAGAATGTGTTACTTTTCACCCCGATTTAACCCCCGCTTCCGACCCCGTCTCCAATTCAGCGTCCCAAGACAATGTCATAACCTGGGTCCGGAACATCATCGAAGACAATCAACGACGGTATCCTAATCCCCATGATTACCCCCATCATCCGATCACCGCCGATACATCATTCACGCTTATACAAGCACTCAACAATACTGCACAGCACAATCACCGGATCAGTTGTCTGTTGACACCAGACCCACAATACAGCCATTGGCCACCTCATTGGTACCCCAAAACGCGTAGACCACGAAGCCAAGCAAGACGCCGTTCATCTCGGAGCTTGTTCTCCATGCAGCCACGCATGACGAAGAAGCTGGTCCTGAAGTCATTCACTAGTATATAATCAAGGACATTCGTAGTCAGTACCCTTAAGTTTAGTCTAGCTACTCTTCCCCCGACCGCTACTCGATATCCCAGACTTCCTTTTCCTCTCCTCCTTTACCATTGTCTGTATCCGCTTTTATCTTAATCATCCTCGTTTGGTTTGTTGTTGCCAGAGCCCGCTATAAGAACAGCGATCCGTAACAGAATGGCAAACAACAACAACGGACAACGATGGGACATGGGGAGAAGGGCAGCAGGAGGGCGGTGCACCCACCCCCCGTTGCAGTAGGTAAGTGTTTTTTTTTGTCTTTTTTCTTAGCTACTAATTACACAAATGACGATGACAGCAGTACCAACAACACAAACACCACACACCCGACGAGGACAACAAATGACAAGGACAAAGATGATAGCGGCCACTACCTCCATCACCATGACCACAATGAAGGCCATGGCCATCCAACCACCAACATACCTTGTGGATGCACAATGTCACATCAATCGACATTGGCGCTGCAACCGCAAGGTAACCAGGAGGATGGTGGTGCACCCACCACCTGGTCGTGGCCAACCCACCCCCCGCATCGCATTTGCGTTGAGACCGGGACAACGGGGAGCCCAAATACATCACCTCGCCACCTTTTGCCCCAAACCCCACCCCCACTTGGTAAACACCCAGGGCACCTGTTTCCTGCCCATTTTCGAGCACCCCCAACTCACTTGCACACCACCACGATGACCGACCATCACCGCTGCCTTGGCCACCACACGGCCAACCTACCACGTCTGCACTGTGCCCCGATGTAGATGCGGGTTCAGGGTGGCTTCGGAACAATAAAGAAAGATGATCCTAACCTGTGGGTGTCAGCGTAGAAGTGACTGGATAAGTCAGTGTCAGGAATAGTAGTAAAAGGAAGGGAATGTTAGTAAAAGTAAAGCCGCCGCGTAAAACTGGACTAATAACAATGAATCCGGCGATGAACGGAGTGAAAACGGACAAATAATGAAGAACACGACGACGCCGACGATGTTGGGTACAGCGGGTCGGGTTGGGTTGGGTCGGAAACAATGAACAAATAACGAGAACAATGATAAAGACGATGAAATGAACTATAATAATCTAAGGGTCTATGAGGACGAGCATTTGAAATGATTTAAAATGATTCTGACTATGAGGGAAATGGGGGCTAATGGTATCTTTTTTGTACGGTCGTTGGGGACTGTTTTTATAGTACATGTGTGTGTAGCTACTTTCGGACATGTCTACTTCAGCCGATAGAAACTACAAAGAAAAGCTGGAATGGGGATGTGGAAAGGGGGGTTGCAATGCAACGAAGACAGGAAAATGGAGGGGAAAACGAATACCCAAGGAAAAGATCTAAACTGTCCTACATATCTCCGAAAGGATGATGGGATGCATAAATATGGTAAGTCCGAAGTCGGGGATTGACTCCGATGAGATCCATCTTCTAGAATTGGAACTCCGAGGCGTTTGAGGCTGCCGGATTTGGTCCAAAAGCGGCCGTCACAAAGCGGCATACGTCAGGTCACGTCGGTCACGTCGGGTCACGTCACGCCGGGTTACGTCAGGTTGGAATGGGAATCGTTTAGAGGTGTCGGATCTGTCCGGATTTGTATTATATCGGCAATACGGACTCAGAGGGACGTTGAGTCTCTACACCAAGCACGGTGCAGACCTGTCCTCGGCCTCAGTTACCTCGCCCGAGCACACCGCAACGTCAATTGACGTTGGCACAGCGAACACAAGGTAAATACCTGCCATATCATATCCGTATCCGTGGCTCAGGTACGGATATTGACAGATATGGATACGAATACCAAATTCGGCACCCATGGATGATCCGTGCAGTTGCCTAGACATGATTCATCAAAAATGCAATTTCCATATGTTTGGTAAAAAAATCTACCAGAGAGGCATGCTCATACTGAACATGCAGTCTGCACATACTCTCCTTTATGTCTATTTCTGACCTCTTGCTGATGTAGAAGGCATGGTTCCTCTATACACAGAAACCCGATGACACAACCCAATTCTGCACAGACTCATAACGAACCTGATCGATATATGTTCCAAAATCCATCAAACCCAGATCCAGATCTGATCTGCAACACAGCCTGACACTCAACCCAACTATATACATTCTCATCGCAATGATCATCAACACCAAATCACTCCTATACTACAACTCTTCATCACATCACAACCCCCCTCTTCTCATCCTCATTCCAACTTTTCTTTGTAGTTTACCATCGGCTGAAATATACATGACAAAAAGTAGACTACCCACACATGTACTATAAAAACAGTTTCCGATGACCATACAAAAAAAGAGATACCCTTAGTCCCTGTTTTCCTACACTTAGAAGCATGATTTAATCCCTTCAAATGCTTGTTCTCATAAACTCTTAGGCTTTTGTAGTTGTCCTCATTGACCTCCTCTTAGTTCCTATCATTCATTCATTGTTTCTGACCTGACCTGACCTGACCTGATCTGCTGTACCTGACATTGTCAGGTTCATTGTTATTTCCCCATTTTCAGTCTGGATTATTGTTATTTTTCTTAGTTTTATATGGCAGCTTTACATTATATTTCTCTTACTATCCTTTTACCACTGTCCCTGACACTGATTATTCTTGTCACTTTCATGCTGACACCCCTGGTTTAGGATCATTGTTCCGCAGCCACCCCAAACCCACATCTACACCAATCCTCTCCAGTTTCCATTTATGTGACCTTGTATTCACTACTTGCCACTTCTCTGATTACTTCTACTTACTGATCACCCTTCACAGTAGATTCTCATCTGGATTTACACCACCACTAGGCATCACACCAAGATCAAGCCTTTTATTGACGCAGGCTTCGTCACACCTGCAGCAGCTCTTGCAGTGACTTCTGGAGAGATCCTTGTAAGTGTCCAACCTGGTGACTCCATTGAGCTGATTGGTGGCAAGGAATCAGGCTGCAAGGCCATGGTCATTACTTGCCATGACCATGTCACTTTGGTCGATGTCAAACCCTTGGTATCCAGTCAATCCTCATTGTTTTTGGAGGTTCCACTCAAGCATATACAATGTATCTTTCACATCGGAGACAGTGTTCACATTAGAGAGGGTACAGGTGAGCATGTTGGTTCATTGGGCTGTGTTGTTGCTATCCTTGATGGTGGGTGACACCTGAGCTTCGTTGAGGACAAGACCAGGAATATTGTAAGTCACCGCTCCATGTTAAGTTGAGCAAGCAAATCAATTAGCAATAGGTTGATGCCCTCTCCACATCTGTTGAGTCATTTCAGCCCATATCTATCAAGTCCCTCCACATTCATAGTGAATATCACAGGTACAGGTAAACCCACGGGTTTTGTCATGGGTTTTGCCTTGGGTCCAGGTCCAGGTCACACTTTGGTGACCCATGGCTGTACCTGTACCCATGATGGGTAACTCGTGACTATAGGTCACACAAGTCACACATCGCATTCAACTTGAATGTGACACATTGAACGACAAGGCAGAGACCAGTACATCAGGAAAACGTGGAGACACTGGTATGGCCAGGCGGAGTTGACAATAGCTAATCAGCCTGGATGGCTATTATCTAGTCTTACAATGGCCTGGAATTGTATTAGGATTAGGTCATACCATGTCATCCTGTTATATGGATATCTATTATTATCATTTCAGTGCCATATTGGCATCATTTTAGCATTTACCAGCATAATGATGCAACTTGGGGAAGCCCTTATCATTTCAGTGCCATATTGGCATCATTTTAGCATTTACTAGCATAACGGTACTGCCGGCAGAGAATTATGATATCATTCTGATAAATAAATATCATTATGACTTCGGAAGTGGTAAATAAATATTTAATCATTATCATTTCAGCCTGAGGAGTAACAGTTATACAAAGTGGCTTACAGCTGAATTCAGATAGATAGGCCACAAAAAAAAAACTTGTATTCGGAGTCCACATTTCTTCAGTGCTGAGTACTAAAATTTTGACAATATTTCAGACTCAGAGTGCCAAAAAATTCAGATTCTGAATGTGAAATTTTTTTATGGGCGGCCTCAGGCTATCGATCTGGATTCAGCTGTAACAGACTCAAAAAAAGTTCGGTTTCAATAGAGCCACGGCCCGGCAGGAAGGCTGACTCGGAGATCACGTCGTATTACCATCACTGCAAGCGACCGTGACTCGAACTCCTACATGTTCCTCATGGCTGTTCCGGCTCAGGCTGGTGCACCTTCCTAGAGGAACCACTCCGACGCACTTCTTGGGCTTCATGCCAGGATATGGCGTTTGCAGTGCAAACGCCATATCCTCCCGGAAGCTCTCTTGTCAGAAAGTGTCAGCGGACTCGGACAGGTCGCGACTGAACTACTAAATTCTTCATTGGCAACTGAACTTGTTCTCGCAGATATTACTTTTTCTTCTCCTCCAGATCCACCTCTGCCAACGTAACAGCTTTCAGGCTTCGCCGGCCCACACGGCTTCAGCCTTCTCATCCCATTGCCTTCGGAAGCAGTGTCCGGTCCTTCCCCTGAGGCACTCGAACGATCTCCAGACACACCGATGTATCGTTTTATCTGCAATGTTCCCACCAAGGATGGCATCCCTCCGAGTCCCCACTCTCCACCGACACCCTACATCCAATCTGCATTGAATAAATACGGTCCAAGCCATTTATCTTCGGATCCTTCCATAAATCCCAATCCAATTCAAGTATCGCAGACTATTTGGTCGACGCGGTACAAATCCCATGCCGCCATCGCTGAACGCTTCTTCATTCGGTTCAGAGGTGATACTGGTTCGGCGGCTGATGATCAAAGTGCCGCACACATTCATTCACCCAGTGGCGGACAGGGTATGAACACACTGGACTCGTGCCATTGCGGACATCTGCTTCTACACCTGGTGTCCCACTCAGCAAGAACCACCGGTCAGGCAAATTTTTGCCATTAGATTGCACTTCAGATCCTTCCATGTGCGAGTCCAGACGCCACTTTTCGATTGATATGGCTACCAAAGCTTTCATACATGGCCCTGTCCCGGCCTCGAATCCAGTCAAACTGGAAATTTTGCAATTGAGCACTCCTTGACAACAGAACCAAGATGGAAACGACGCACTGAGTGTCATGACTGAGACTCTCGCGAACCATCTGACACACAAAAGCGCTTTCGCCACCTGGAATGATCATCTCCACATCGGCTCCCGTACAAATCTGATCAAGGAGGGTACAAAGGAAATATCACAGAAATTGTGATCTGCACCGCGCTCGGCCCCAATTCTTTTGCTTCTGCCGATTTTGCCACATCCTCCGCACTGCTATAAAATGGAGGATTGCACATCGTAAAATCAAATCTAGTTAGAGAGTGTGTGTGGGTAAGAACAATGCAAAATTGATGAGTTGCCCGCACAAACGTGGAATTTGAATCCAAGGATAGTGGTAGAAAATGGGCCTGCCCGACGTTGCCGCCGTAATCGTGATTCGGTTTTGAAGATTATTGGACTCGATATTCGTTTGAGCATTTTGAATTGAAGCCTCGTCGATATCTGGACAGAAGCAGTCGTTAGGCACGTGTAGATGCATGAAAGAACGGAGTACCCGTGGCAGCGAAAGTCCAGCCTGGCTCCATCTTGCAGGCCAAAAGCGGATATATGGCAGATGCTCCGGTTCCTCTCATCAGTGTACGTGAGACAGAGAACAAACAGTAAAAAAAGTCAGCTGGGCATACATGTCGATCCCTCTGATGTGCACTCCGTCCTGGCTACCAGTTATACGAATGATGTCTTGAATCCACAGCACATAGTGTCTCTTTTTGTCGACATACAGGTGGACAAATGCGAGGCGGATCGAGTGACCAAAGTCGCAGTGGAGGAGCGCTTCAGTTAGACGTCTGGCTCCAAATTCGTGCAGGTGAACATATATGGCGCAGATAGAAGGGGTTCTGGCAAAGCTTTGAGATGGATCGTTTGAAAGTCAATGGTGCTGGATTCCGAGTCGTTGGATGGGGAAATAACACTGAGGTTTGAGGGGTGAGTATACGTCTTTCCCACCATCTGCTCCTTTCTCAGCACCGTGACCAAATGCCTAAAGCTAACTTGAAATCTATGGTGAGTCTCATTTACCTTTGCGGTATATTTAGTTAACCGTTACTACCTAGTCCACACGATCGGCTCGACGTGCAGTGTCTGCTTCCATCACTGGTCGTCGCACTGCCCAGTTCGAGGTTCGTGATCGGGGTATTGCAGTGCACTGGCAGTATACTCACGTCGGACATGCAGGAAGGCAACCTTGTCAGAGTGCGTTACGTTAACCAAGTGTACTGGGGGACATACGTGACATTGACACAAATAGTAAGTTATTCATATTATGGCCAATTTTAATAGCTTATCATGCTGCAAGGGCAATCACCGTGTTGATATCTATGTCAACGAACAGCGATTAAGAGTTGAGGTTGCGCCATCTGATGTGAAACATAGGTAGTTATTTGACATGACAAGGAAATGTATTCGAGGGGGAAGGGAATGTTCATTCAGGGTCGGATAGTTAAAAGTAGTGCTATTGAGAGCAAATTAGTTGTGAAGGATGGTCGTAACGCTACCCTTATGGAATTTTACTTACCTATCCCAGTTGCAATTGGAATGCGATATTCATCAAAACCCCAGCCCCCTTTTTTCGCTCACTGGCAGAGCGGATGGTATCCGGATGGCGAAGCATACATATAACCAACAGGCGGCTCTGGGCCTAGCATTATGATGATTAGGTGGTTATTCCGGCAATTCCAAGTCCATCAACAGCCAGAAGCTGGCCATGCATCGCATATTACAACAACTCAGCCTTCTGAGTCCAATAAATGCCCCACACAACTTAAAGTAATTTAGCAAATGTGCCAACTTGAGACTGAGATTTGTGAATAGATCGCTACTCATACATATCCAAATCTTGTGTGTCGTCATACATTTCCACCATCGCAAGGAGTTCCCTGTCACTGTAGTCCTCATCTTCAGCTTCTTCATCCTCGTCCCAATCCGCATCTGAGCCCTCGCTATTCTCCTCCTCCTCCTCCTCCTCCTCCTCCTCCTCCTCCTCCTCCTCCTCCTCCTCCTCCTCCTCCTCCTTTTCGTCGTCCTCGTCATCTCCCTTGTCCTCATCGGAGGCGGTGTCACCATTGGGGATATCGAGATAATTGATATCTTCTGCATCAACGGCATTATCATCGCAATTGGCAAGAACAGGGGATGGAGGCGTGTCGTTGTGTTGAGCCAGAGTGGGCTCTGTCATGTGGGTATACATGTGTCCCACTGCAAGGCCCCAATGGAAGCGCATAAGCATATCTCTATCGACAAAGCTGCAAATTGCATCATACAGCAGATGAAAAATCACTCGAATTGACTACTCACCGAAGAACGTAATACTGATGCCAATCATTTACATCTCGGGCACACTCCGAAATGCCATGCCCATCTGGATGCCACATCCCAGCCGCAAATTTTGGAACCAGATGACAGCTGCATAGTACATGCGCTGGATCGATGAAACCGAATGAATCTTCTTCGCTCATGGGCGGAAATTCTAACCGATTGAGCCGAGCATTGGCCCAACCTATATTGACCGGCTCCGAGTCATCATCCAAATTCTGATAATAGCGCACCCACAGGAATTCCATCTGTCGAGCATGATAATCCAACATGCCTGGTCCACTGTAGACAATGTTGACATGAAATATGCCAAGAACACGCGCATAGATATACTCATGATTTGGTGTAGTTGCATCTTGGGAAGCAAGGAGCATAATGTTGTGGTGATCTGTTCGTGGGTTAATCGTATCCTGACCACGCTGTACATCATATGTGGTAAAGTTTATCCTCATAATATGGTGTTGGTACATCCGATCGCCTTTGAAGTGTATACCGTTAACTTCTGCCACGTCGTCAAGTGCCGGAATCGGCTGGGAGTGGTTCGACGACGTTAGGTCATTTCTAGCTTGCCTTTCGGTATCCAGAACATTTTTTATGCGAGGTAGTAGGTGTTTCTTGAGCTTCGACCAAAAGTTCTGTTGTGAAGTGATTTGCTTAGTGTTTTGTAAAATAATGTGAAAATTTACCTTCACTGCCGGATCTTCGGTATGACTTCGCAAGAATGAACCAATGTGTATTGGGTGATTCTCAGTGACTCCAATATGGTGGTGAGCATCAGGGCTGTTCAACACCGGTTCCACACCAAGAGATGCGTTATGTGAGAGCTTTTGGCATATGGCTCTGATGCGGGCTTGCCGGCGTTCGATTTGAGCTAATTGTCTGGTAAATTTCTTTTTACTCGTCCTGCAGAATCGAGCTTTGGGATTTCGATGTTCGAGTTCGCCCTGTGACAATGTAACAGGTCAATATGCGCGATCTAGAAAATGTAGCAACACACAATTTTGGTAGTGTACGAATCAGTAGTACCGTATCTCTTGATTGTTGCCACATAATCTCCGAACGAGTGAGCCTTGTAAGTGTTTAGATTGAATATTTTTGGCTGGCGTTGATTTTTCTCTCGAATGTTCAACGATGAACCGACTTTTGATTGTCACCTGCTCTCACACCGCTTTCTTGCAGCCATTTCACGTTTTAATTCACTGGTTGAATAAGCGGAGCAGGTTACGGACTGAAAATGGCGAAGCTGTTCACCAAGGGCGGTTGTTTCGTTATCAAGGACGGCAAGTGTGGTGTCAGTGTGCATTCATAATTTGGCAAGACCATGCCAGTGAGCGAAGGTAAAGAGAAGTTGGAAGACATTCCCATTGTGGGGTTCCGGTAATAAACCGTCAAAAACGGGGATAGCACACTATGAAATACCAATAGAAGTCAGCACGCTATCACCAAGGATGTGAAGTGACTAACTTGTAGAAAGTCCTCGTAATCCCGTGCAGCCATTTGCTTCAGTTCCGAGGTGTTGGATGTGAATCGTCTGATCGTATCTCTGCCAAAAGTTGGAATTAATCGAAAGCTGCAGAGATGTGTAAGACATACAAAACAAGAAAGATAATAAAAAGTCACCGTCGATCTAGTTCATGGATTAAGTGTTCACCAGCGGCCTCTAGTATTCGAAGAAGATGGATAAACAACATCTTCCACACCCCAAGCTCAATCTCATGCAAGAGGTCGATCAGAAACAACAAGAAAAAGTTGAAACCGAATCGAGAGAGTTGCTCTGAAAAAGCATTCTACAACAGACATTTGAGCAGCTATCAAGTGATGATACATGTATGTTAACCTACACAAGTGGGAACAAGAGATTGAGTTTTGAGGAGCCGCTCCACGGGGGCACTGTCAACGGCAAAGTTTCGCTCGTAGATGGCTTTTCGAGCTTGAAGTACCTTGTATTGGCGATGTCGGTCATCGACAAGAGCTAACTTAACTCGCCTGGCTCGATCTCCTTTTGTGCCTGCGAGATGTGTGCTTTTCAGTGGAGTTGTACAATGAGGACATGGGAAGTTGCCCCTGTTTCGGATGCTAGTGAAGAGGATTCTTGAAACAGAGTTAGACAGATACAAGAAACCAAACTTCAAGCCTTACTTCTCTGGATAGTCTGCTGAATAAGTGAAAATGTGAGGATAGAACCTGCGCAAAACCCCATCGCAACACTCGATCACAATTCCGTGTTCATAAGCGTCCCGAAAATCTTCATCGAGGAGGATTCTCCACTGAGCGTGAAGTAACTCACGGTGACAGTGAGTCATGAACGCGCGTTTCATCTTCTTGTCGCCAGTATGCTGTTTTGCGAAGTCCTTAAATGAATCTGGCAACTACACGATCATCCATACCACAGTGACGTGGAACAGCGTAGCGTGGAACGCTCACCTTCTCGAAATAGGCAACGTGTTCGCAAAGATTGCATGATGGCTTACATCTTCGATATTTTGACTCGTTTCCAAAAAACATGTACAAGGGCCAAAGTGTTGTGTTTCTGAATGTCGTCAAATGGGTTGCATCCGACCAGAACATCAGTGCGACAATTACACGTGGGAGGTCACAGCCAGTTTCGCATGGAGAATTCTGCAGCTCATTATGGGCGTCAATGAATGCTGGCAATGTGTATAATTCGCCATGCATGCGGACTTCGTTCCCGTTGCCGGGGGGCCACCAAAGCAGCTCGTAAGGTTCATAGTGGAAGTGTGGGTGATCACTTTGCTTTGCGAGCTTCTCCTTGATGAGGGATACTAAAGGGCAATAATGGAAGTCGGAGACCGCAAGTCCCTAATCCCTGGATTGTCGGTAAAGCAGTGAAAGGGTACTGATATTGTGACGGGTACAGATGTCCATCCTGCATCCTCATCAACCCATTCTCCCTTGTCCCAGTCGTTGATTGCTAATTGTGCATTAATTTTGTCCCATTGCATTGTCCGGACCTCAGCGGGTTGGAAATCATCTGCACCTATGATATTGACAAGTTCCTTGAAATCCTCTTTTGACTTCCGAACGCCATGATTCCAATACCAATCACCAAGTCGGAATGAGCTCTTGTTCGGAAATGGACCGAATGATTGAGTAACATCAGATGATGAATGAGTAGTATTTGAGCCCATGTCAACGATATTGGACAACGTCGATGTGTTCACCTCGGCTTCGGGATCATGAGTTGGAAACTTTTCAGCAACATAGCGTTGGAAAAGGCCAAAATAATTCTGTGCAGTTTCGAGGACCCGGCGAAGTCGAGGACCATGGCGTTGCAATAGCTGCGACGTGGAAGGAATAGGCTGTTGTTCATAAGGGAGGGGATGGCGCAAAATTGGAGATGGCGCCAGAGCAGCGTCATCTACGCCAGGTGGCAGTAGCGGGGGAACGGCCTCTGGAAGAATATCCCTAAGTTTCTTGTCATGAAGCTCCAGACAAGCCACACGAAAGCGAGACAGAAGTTGTCTACGACGCTTTATGGGCCTTGTTTCATCGAATCGAGCATCTGCCGCTGGTGACACCGGAGTAGCCGATCCCTACAAAAGTAACATGTGAGAGATTCCAAGTCCAGGAAACATTACTTCGCACCCCTGCGCATTCTTGTTGTTCGGGACCTAGCGCGCCAGTCTCTCCCTGCAAATGACCATCAACATCATATGCACAAGGCTCTGTCGTGGCTATGTCTGAGTCTACCGTGTTGGCTATGCGTGTTTTAGACGCTATTGCTTGTTTTGCTCTCGCAAGTGCGCCAGATAAGCGATTTTTGCTTTTCTTGCAGCTCTTTTGATGAACTTTGAGTGCTCCCGAATGTGGGAATGTCTGACCGCAGTAACAAGTTTGAGAGAATGCTGAATCACGATCCATTGAGGTCCAGAAGGCGGGGAATGCAGAAAGCTGGGAATGCATGCTATGAATCGCACATCATGGTCACGTGAGGGTCCTCACGGCCTGGATTCAATGATTGATAAAAGCCGAGCGGTGTTCAAGTCCATCTATATATGAAATATATTCATAACCGGCCTCTGAACATGTCAATCCAACTTACCGTGTTAACCATAGATCGCTGTATTCGGCAACCTATGGGCCGAGGTTTGTGAAACTTTCATGTATCGTACATATTAGTTTCGTAGTTCGAATCCCAGTTTATTTTGATTTGTGCCAACAGTCCATGGACATTCTGAGTCTCATACTAATTAAGTTCGGACTATTACATATCAGCTAAACGAATGTACTGCACAGACACGGGGAGGAGGACTCTAAATAGGAAAAGTTGTTTTGAGTATCTACAAAAAGGGAGTCAAATTCGACATTACCTGCTCGTCGAGGCACTCGGCAGGTGGCATTACGATTGCAACCGAACATATTCTCGGAGCTGTAATGACCATTTCAGATTCGAATTGAACTTACCCTCAGTGAGTCAGCTCAGGCTATCTCCGACTCCAGTCGACTTTTCAAGTGGGCCATCGTTACAGAGGGCCCGGGAAAGCGTAATGATGGGCTTGGCGCATCTGCTGGGTAGTTGGGTATGGTCTCACGTCAATAATAATACTGAGATTGGGATAAGTACAGGCATGGCAGGTTCCCGGGTTTTGAAAAGAACACACAGCAAAAAGGGTGAAAAGAGAAACGTGAACACTTATGAAACAGGAATGTTTAGGGCAAGCTTGATGTCAGATTCATCACATGATATGTGTGGTTTCATATCATCAGGACCCCGAGTCAGTATAGAACCTTTGAATTTGACTTGGCGCTCCGCTCAAATATTGCCAAAGACAGAACTTTTGAAAGTTGTTGCCTCAACAGGCTGTCATGTCAAGATCTTTTATATGTAAGAGTTGTATATACAAGTAATTCAAAGCTGCCAGCAAAAAAGTGAAGCAACTTGCCAGTCAGTACTAACTACATACCTGCCAGTGCTGTAATAGTGATTTGAAGTTATATTGTGACTTCAACTTGAAGTTGTCACGGTCCAGTGCCTTACAGCTTGGTCAGTCATCCCGATTCACATCAGCAAATTCACAAAAAACTTTTCAACTTTTTTGACTTTTCAGACTTTTTGAAAGGATCAGAAAAGTCAAAAGTAAGCTCAGTGTAACAATTTTACTACAATTTTTGTTATGACTTTTTAGAAGTGGGACTTGAGTAAACCACTTATGACTTTTCGACTTTTTGGGCTTTAGAGTGACTTTATAAAGTCAAAAAAGTTTTATGCGAATTTGCTGATGCAACCATGGGACCCGGCGAGTGGCTGGATTGGGCCAGGTTCTGCCATGCCTCAACAAAAAAAGGGCAGCCTCTGTCCAACATCCGGCTTCAGCCACACAGATTTCAAGTTGGCATCATGATCAACCCAACACAGATTTTGCATGCCACTGGGAAGATGGTGCACCAGGTGGAAATAAATAGATAAATAAATATTATTGTCAATATTTCGTGGTAGCAAAATCACAAAATATATTATCACAATTCTGCGCCTGAGGCCAGCACTAACTTTGAAACTACACCACAAACTACTCAGGCTAGCATTATAAGGATAGAAAAAAAGCTTTTCCTTGCCTGCTGCAGTGGCTATCCATTGCCACCCCACAACAAAACAAGGCAGACTGCATCATCTTAGCACACTTAGAAGAGGGAGGGTCAGTGAATGGTAGCCTGAGTGTTGCCACAGTCCGGTCTTTTTTTGGACCTGGCAAAATAAAATTAATAAAATTCTGGAAATATTCTACCAACTGCTCTGCTATTTCAACTATATACCAGGATATTTCTGAGATATCAAGTTCTGATAATTTATTTGAATTTTAATTTGCAACAGTCCAGCAGCCATGGTCTTGCAACGGTCCCAAAAAAGACCGGACCATGGCAACAGTAGTGAATGGCAGAAGGGGTGGAAACTTGAATGTAGAAGAGGTGACCTTGAGTCTGTTGCTCTACTAGGTGTAGACATGGTGGAGGGAGGGGACAGGACGTTGTGGTTGGTGAAGCAGTTTCAAGTTGGTGAGGCTGTGGTTCAAGTTGAGAAGGTTGAAGGCCCAGGTTGGCAACTTCAAGTTGAAAGGTTTGAATTTGAGCTCAGAAGTTAGGTGGAGTTCAAGTTTGAATAAGGGATCCTCATGCTTGGAAATCACTGCTAAGTTTTTGCCCAGCACTGATTTGATGTCGGTTTCTCTCCTTGAGGTCTGTACTTGGCCCAGTGCCATGAACTAGGCTGGATTGTGGCCAGTTTCCATAGAAATTTATGTAAAAAGAAGCTGACTTGTACCGATGATGAATTCTATTCAATCATTTTCATATTGGTTACCCCCATTACTGAGTTTAGATAGGATTCTGATACAAAACTGAATTTAAGTTAAATCTTATCTATTTCTGATGCTGCCATTTCTAGGTCTCAGGGACACTGTGAGCACAACAGTGGTGTAGTCATATTTCATTGGAATCACTTGGGTGGCTCTGTTGTTTATGCTAGCAGCCCTGAATTAATTTGATATACAACTTGAACCCTTACATCCAAAAGATCCTGCCAGTGGCATCATGATTACTAGTATGCTTTCAAACTCTGAATGATGACTCAGAGCTTCTTGATTTCTTGTGTTATGTGCTGATGATTTCCTGGCATCGCATCCAAGAATCATAGCAATGTGCTAGTGATACAATATTTGTTCTCATCTTGTTACAGATCATGTCATTGGCAGGCTCTGGCAACAATTACTATAACTTCACATCTGAGTCAGAGTCAAGGTAAGATGAGGAAAGCACTGGCAGCTATTATCATTTGGTTGCTACAGAGGTTTGGATTACATCAAAGAGCAATCTGTGTGTGGGGGTTACCCACAAACCAGACTAAACATTGGAGTGGCCCAGGATCTGATAGACTGTCCAAGTGCCCCCCATTCCAATTTCCACCTTGTGAACATGTATGGATCACATCAATTGACATGTGGACGTCATTTGCAAGGTGTCTGGGATGGGCACCTACCAGTGCAATTACAGCCCAGCTGCATGCCCATAAACAGGAAGGGTACAGGTGCAGTGGGTATAGGTGTGGTGTCCTAATTTGGAACCTGTGAGTTACCTGTGTCAGGCCCTTCTAAGTATTGCCATCATGATTGCATATCAGTTTGTCATATGATATCAGGATGGGAGACAGTGTAGAGGCACCTAGCCTCTATGAGTGCAGAACCCCTCATAAACAGACAGTCCACTAAAAATGCCAAATTGGTCCAAGACCCGAAGTCACATCCGGAGTCACATTGCAATCCAACTCACCCAACCTCTTTCAGGATTGATCGCACATTTCGCATTGAGTCCATCCAAACACTGACCTCCTTCACCAGTGTGACGAAGTCTAGATCGCAACACGAGCGCACTAACTGAACACCACAGACTGCTGCATGCTACCTGTTCTGAAGGAACTTGAACATGACTAGACTGGATCCTGTCTGTCAAGTCCTTCTCCCATGCAACCACGACATTTCAGATTCAACACTGACAAACCAACCAATGTATCCTCTCACTCCCTTTGTACATTTGTAGAGACCTCCTATCTGCCAGTGTGCTAGTCCATAGATTCCAAGTCCAACACTGTATAAAGTAGACAGGTTTTGCACCATAAAAATAAGTTATGCTGTACCCTCACTATTGCAGTCTGAACCACTCACTGTACCGTGACCTTCTGCTCATAAATTTGATGTTAGACCACGATCAGATAGTAGTCTATGACCTACATGGTCTCCATGCGTCTCTGTCTTCACTCCCAAATGCACTTCACCTTATCGGACTCAATCCCGACACGTCGGAATCAACTGGAAGTGTCGGACTCAACGTTCCCACTATTGGACACCACTCTGGCACTAGGATTCCTTTTCACATCATCATGACTGATAAGCTGCTGACCCCCTCTGATCACTTCCTAGTCAATCACCCCTGTCATTCCCAGTCCGGAACCACACCGACACTCGCCGTCACAACAGTATGCTTTAATGTTGAACAAGGATGTATCTGTCAGCAAAGGGCTTATTTGGTACAGCAAGGTCATGAGGGGATGTGTTCATGATTGCACAGTGACAACCAGCATTTTCAACGAGTCAAAGGCCAACATTTGGTAGTTATCATATGATAGACCATGGCCACCACTGGCAAGTATCAGCCTGTGAGAAAGCTGATTGTGCACCAAAAATTCAAAACCAGGATCAGCTTTTCCTGACCAGCTGAGTTGAGGCAACACTAGACTCGAACCATTGGCAGGGGTAAGAAAAGAACGATGTCCAATTTGAAAAGAAGACAAGGGACAAAAATGAAATGAAAAACAACTTGAACTTGAAAGGTGTGGCAGCCTGAGTGAAGACTCAGAATCATAACAAATCTGAACCAACAAAGTATGTAATTATAAAATCAATCCTGTCAGAAAAAGCCACCTCTCACACAAACCCCTTCAAGTTCAATCTGCCCTCAGGCTTCTGTCACAACTTCTGGAGCTCCTGAACAGCACCATCAGCAAAAGTGCCGAAAGATGACATGGCCATGTATCGGCCTAAAATCTAATAAATATCGTACATTCCTGTAAAAGTTGTACAATTCTGGCAACCAGCCTTACATCGCCATGTTAGCAAGTCCTTTTTTTACCAGATACTGCCGGAATTGTACAAGTTGCCACGGTAGTGACAGAAGTGCATGAGTTGGCAAATTTAGTGCAAGTCTTACAAGTCTATGGCCAAACTTTCTCAAGCTTACAACTGCTATTGGGATTGCAAGTTCGAAAACCATCATTTGATTACTGCAGGTAACAGAATGCAACAACAATTTACATGTAAATGAAGGACAGTGGCGAGTACAACATGGAGCATGCAGAGAGAAATGCAACTGATCTAGTGTTGCCGTAGTTTGGTTCCGAACCTAGCCGAACCCGGTTCAAACCCCGAACCGAACCCGAGGTTCAGTCTAAGTTCAGCCAAGTGCTGAACCGGACCGCGGGTTCAGTTCCGGGTTTCAAGGCCCGCCGGATTTCCTGAACGGCTCCAAACCGCGTCCAAACCGCGAACGCAGCTATTTTTACGGTATTTATTTCATTTGTTTTTCGTATTTCTTGACTTACTATTTCGTGTTAAATGGTATCATGTGACCGGCCGTGACCGTGTAGCTTTCACGCAACACAACATCAACACGCAACACAACATCAACACTCAACGCGAAGGTCAGTTTCAAGCTTTTCTTAACTTTACTAATGTCATTTGCGACAGGGAACTCGACCGCGACCACGTCGCGGCCACACCCATCTTGGCACAAGATGGATGCCAACGCCAACCCAATGCCAACGGACGCGCGACAGCTGCAACACCACCACCACCACCACCACCACCACCAGCGGCGGCAACAGAAATGGGAACGGCTATGGCAACCAGGCAACGACGATGGCAACGGCCAGCAGCAGCAGCAACAGCAGAAGCAGCAGCAGCAGCAATAGAAGCAGCAGCACTGGCAGCAACGGCAGCAGCAACAGAAGCAGCAGCGCCGGCAGCAACGGATGCACGACAGCTGCAACACCACCACCACCACCACCACCACTACCACCAGCGGCGGCAACAACAACGGCAACGACAACCACGATGGCCAGCAGCAGCAGCAGCAACGGCAACGGCAACGGCAGCGGCAGCAGCAACGGCCACGACAGCAGCGGCAGCAGTGGCAGCAGCAACGGCGACGGCAGCAGGAGCAGTGCCGGCAGCGGCAGCAACGACGGCAGCAACGACGGCAGCAGTGACGGCAGCAGCAGCAATGGCGGCAACAGCGGCAACGGCGGCAACAGCAGCAACGGCAGCAACGGCAGCGGCAGCAGCAGCAGCAGCAACAACGCCAACGGCCGCAGCAACAGCAGCAACGCGACGGCAGCAGCAGCAGCAGCAGCACCGGACGGCTCCCCCGCAGCCCAACTACCTCGCGAAGTGTAGCGCCGTATCAATTGATACGTGCCTGCCATTCGCGAGGAGAACGGAGCTCACGGGGTGAGCCAACCTCAGCGAGACGGTTCAATGCCGTCCGGGTCCAGGTTTGGCCATGCACCAAACCGGACCCGAAGTTCAGTTCGCGGTTCCGCCAAAAAGGCTCGGAACCGGACCGAACTGAACTTCGGCAACACTAAGTCAGTAGAGATTCTAGATTTAGCCTTAGCTTCCGAGCCCTGCGATCCGCTCGAGGACACTCTATGTGTCCATCGTGGTGATGAGAGTGAGATCTGAGCTTTAACATGCCCACTTGACCTCTGCTTATCTCCGCTTTCTCTGTGTTTCTTCATCTTTGTGTCTTTGCATCTCTCTGCGTATCTGCGTTTTCCCTCTGCATCAGCGTCTCAGCGTTTCTGTGTTATCGCGTCCTTTGTCTCAGCGTCCTACATCCATTTCTTTATCATTTATTGTCGTCCTTGCCTTCCACTATCAACTATGCCCAGCCCTAGCAACAACAAAGCTACAAAGAAAAAGAAAAATACACCTTGCGTCGAGTCAACAGATACAATAGACATTGCTACAACCAAACACGTCAAATACACGGATGACTACAAACGTCGTATCGGCGACTCGTCTATCAGCAAATTCGTCGCAACAGAAGACAAAAAATCAGCACTCACCGAGTTCTTCAACATTGCATTCGGACTAGAACAAATAACAGCGAATGAGGAGTCAGCGAGAGATGCTGAAAAAGAAGCAGCAAGCCGACGAAACACATATGCAGCAGGCAGGAATGATGGCTACGCACAAGGGCATGCAAACGGATTCGAAGCTGGCCAAGATTTAGGCTATCAAGATGGATACAAAGAAGGGCATTCTGCAGTAAACACAACCCAATGCAAGCCGCCACCCAGCATGTCTGTGTCGACCCAAACGATGCTGCCCACCAGTGTTTCTGTCTCAGCACAGACAGATTCGATGCCAGAGACGGCGCCCACCACAACCCAGACAGAACCATGTACTGGCACCCCAGTATCCACACAAACGACGCTGCAAAATTACACATCAATGGCCATACAAGCGTCGCTGGCCCCCACCTATGCATTCCCAACGAAGATGATGCGCCGCGCGTCAAAGTCAGCCCAAACGAGCGCACACGCCCTCGCGTTCGCGTCAGTACAAACGGACGAACCGCAAACACACTAGTGATGCCGAAGTTCGGTTCGGTTCGGTTTTTTCGGTTTTTTGCAAAACCTGAACCGAAACCGCCGGTTCGGTTCAGCAAAATGCCGAACCGAAACTGAAACCGCTTTGAACCGTTTTTTAGCGTTGGTTCGCGTTCAAACCCGGTTCAAACGCCGAACCGATTTGATTTAAAGCTTCTCCTACCTGTCAGCTTCATTTTGATCCCCTGATCATCCAAAACGGTCAAGTATTGAGTGAGTTATGATTAAAATAACTTTTATTCACAATGGGAGGACATCCATAACATATCTTTTATTCGGATATAGTTTCCCCCATGTTGGGACAAGATTCCAACACTGCAAAGACCCCAGAAAAACATTTGAACTCCCCACCCTAAACGGGGTACAGATATAATACAGAGATGTGATATCTATTGGAGGGGGTCGACCCCCTGAATAGACTACAAAAACTATTTTCAAGGTCCGACCTCCTGAAGTGGGCTATGCCGATCACTGGCATGTCATCTATTGGTTCCATCAACGATCCCAAACTGATATAAGCAAAGCGGTTCCAACCCCAACTGGCACCCTGTTTATTGCCCAGAATATTTTTATCGTTACGGATGTCCTCCCAATATATAGATTGTGATTTTAAAAAATGAAAATAGCATTATAAGTAAAATAGGTAAGATTACCAAATTATTTGAGTACATTACCCTCATCAAAAGGTAATGGGTTCTCTGTTAACATTAATTAATATAATCAATATCCACTCACCTATTGGACCAACTTGGAATTTCTGCATAATTGGTTACAAATTGAAGTCAGTTTAATGAGTGACCAGATATTGGTTAAATTAACTAATCTTAGCAGAGGACCAATTATCATTTAGTGTGGGCAATGTACTCAAATAATTTGGTAATTTTATCTATTTTATTTATAATGTTATTGCCATTTTTAAAATCCAATATATATATATATATTGTGAGTAAAAGTTGTTTTAATCATAACTCACTCAATACTTGACCGTTTTGGATGATCAGTGGATCAAAATGACGGGAAGAACTGTATCTATCGGTTCGCGGTTCGAACCGGGTTCAAACGCGGTTCAGAACCGCTCAAAACCACAGAACTGCAAACCGAACCATCGGTTTCGGTTCAGCATTTGGCTGAACCGAACCAGGTTTTTCGGTTCAGTTTGCGGTTCAAACCGGGTTCGGACCGGTTCTGAACCGAACTTCGGCATCACTATGGCTAGGCATGGTGTTGTTTGCCTTTTGGGGTTCCGGAGTCATCCAGAGCGGGGTTTCGCTTTTGTTCTGTAGAATCTCCCACCTGCTGTTGTGCGGAATGTGCAGGGTATCGTTGCTGTAGTCGTGGGTGGCTCCGTATTGTTGGAGGATGGGTTTCCCCAACAAGACGGACCAACAACCCCCGCTGGGGAATACTTCGAATGACACTGTCTTGTGGGCGTTTCTGAGTTAGACGCTTCCAACCCAGCGGCCATGTGATGGTACCCTGGTGCCATCCGCCATGCGTAGGGTTTTGTAGGATGGTTGCAGGTGGCCAAGCTGGTGGCATAGTCTGTTGTATGAAGATGTACATATTGCATGTACCATCGCACCATCGTCAGCGAGGCTGCGGGCGCATTGGTCAAACCCGTTTGGGCCTTGAAGGAGTATGGTTTGGATAAATGGTCTTGCTGTGTCTGTCACAGCCGGTGTGTCCCTTCCCACCACATACAGGTCAATTATTTCGTGTTTGAACATCGTGTGACCATGACATGAAGTAACTGTACTAACTAATGAGTCCTGAGTGTCGTCTGTATGCAATAAGATTTCAGGGGGGTGTACCGGCGTGTCCCCGACCCATCCCGCACAGTGGTCGGGGACCGGCGCGTCCGCTCGTTGATTTATCTGGGCTGTCCGACTTCCGCTTACACAGATGGCCTCCTCCCATTTCCCTGGACGTCATCGAAATTGTTCGAGTAGAAGTATCCACCATACTCATGTGCGTGGTTGTCAAACCCATCGTAGCCTTGGTGTCCGTGGGACACGTAATTCACATTTTGTGTTTGGCATTCTTTCCACGATTCGTGGGCGATGTGGGACACTATCCTGCGCCAGGTGCATTCATGTTCGGAGAGTGTGACCCCCCTGCAAACCGGGGCTGCTCCACGGTGGCCTGCCTGGCCGCAATCCCAGCACTCGCGGGATCCGAGTGGTGCGGTACCGGGATTCAGCGGGTAGGGGTGTAGTTCGTCCAGTTGTATGTTACCGTTGACGCGGTTCCACTCGTCGACTTGGGTTCTGTAAGCGGCACGTCCCGTGTCCGTGTCGGGGTGCTGTTGTATGGCGAGGTTCTGTAGGTCTTGGTATCAAGCAGCGATGGGACGGCCCCTGGTGCTGGGTCCAGGCAGAAGTGGACCGGGCTGTCTGGCCATGTTCATGGGTTCCGGTCCCCCTCTGTGGGGATGCGGGGCTAGACCCCGGCCTGCAAACAAATTCCCCCTGCCTCCCATATTACTGACGAACGGGTCGAGTGGATTCCCCCGGGTGGGGTGTGTTCGGTAATGCTGGGTGATGGTGTGTTGTTGTGGGGGGTTAATCGCGTGATGGATGTGAGTGTTGGTAAGGGTTTCGCATAGGGCCTTTGTTGGGGACGCTGTGATTCGCGCTAGGCGGGCGGTCTCCTCGTCTTTCTCGTATTTCGCTACTGTTTCTCGCAGGTGGATGACATCAATACTGCGCATGGTGTCAGCGAGTTCTTCGTACGTAGTACGAGATTTGTGTCTGATAAGGTCGCGGACCAGTGGAGAGGTACCGAGGTACCTCTCCAGGGGCTCACGCAGGACTCGAGGTGGAAGTCGACTGGATAGGAAGGATGAACTGACTACTACATCGGGAACTGCTACTGACTAAGGGACTGGTCACGTGATCTACCACTACACCGGTGCTGGTAAGGAGTCGAACATGTCTTGTAATAGGATGCCTCGACCAGCTTATCCCAGTTGCTTTTAACGTCGTCGGCTAGGCCATCTAGCCATTGGTCGGCGGTGCCACCGAAGTCTAGGTTGTTCTGGAAGGAGTCGACCTTTTTCTTGTCCATCGTGTACTATTTGTCTTCAATTTTGATGTTGATCTCGCATAGGAATTGGCTGGAGGTTGTTTTCTCGTCAGGGCCACCGTCCCAGCATAGGGAGCCGGACTCGCCCATTCTGGTTCTAGGTGCGGCTGGTTGAGGGGTGGCTGGTGATGTTGGTGGTGTGGTCGGTTGTGGGTTTTCAGACTCGGTTGATGGTGTTGTGATGGAGGAGATGGATGATGCTGATGATGTTGATGGTGAGCTCGAGTATTTACCATTTTTGTCTCAAGTCCATAAGGTGATTGTACGTTTGGGCGGTGTATTATGTGGGCGACTTGACGACACCGTTTTGTGGTACTGGAGTTGGTGTAATGTGTAGCTGTTCTTGGTACGCGGTTCTCGGTTCTCAATTTTGGTGCTGGTGCTCGGTGCTCGGGTCGCGGTGCTCAGTGCTCGGTGCTCGGTTTTGCGTGGAGGTTTCAGATGATGTGGGTGTCAAAGTTTGCTCTCATCACCATGTTGTGGAGGGACGGAGGCTGCTCAAGAACTCAAAAAGGAATTGAGTGATGGTAGTGATGATAATCGCTACAACACGAGGTCTGTGCTACTAAAGGAACTGAACCGTGGGAATCCTAATCACGTGACTGCCCAGGCACATCTACTACAGCGGTCAACTCCACCCAACAACCTCCCTCGTGTTCCAACATGAATCGATGGCAGCAGCAGCAGCAGCAGCAATAGCAGTGGCAACACCACCAATGCCACCACCCCAACGATGGCCAAATGGCCCCAAGTGACAGCAACTGCAACAGCAGCAGCAGCAACCGCAACCGCAACCGCAACCACAACCGCAACCACAACCACAACCGCAACCGCAGCAGCAGCAGCAGCAGCAGCAGCAACAGCAACGCCGGCAGCAGCAGCAGAGCAACACCGGCGGCAGCAGCCACCTGCCACGTCAAACGCGGATGATCGCAACCATTGTCGCCTCCACCACTACTTACAACACCAACACCAACACGACAATGATTACGACGGGGAGTTGAAGGCTGGGAGGGTGGTGCGCCCACCTACCGGCCCAGGTACGTCCCTCAAATCCAGTCCAAATGACATCGGCTAATGAGGGGAATGGATGAGGTGACGACAAAGACCCACCTCACGAACACGCCCTAGCCATGTCAATTGACATGCGGACGCCCATAGGAAGTCCCCAGCCCCATCCAACCTCGCAAAAACAGATGGAGCGCATCAATTGATGTGCCCCATTCTTCGTGAGGTCATCAGCATGCATGGACGCCCATGGAAAGTCCCTGGCCCCATCCAACCTCGCGAAAACAGACGAAGTATGTCAATTGACGCATCCCCGTTCTTCACGAGGTAGGTGGCATGCGCGGACACCCATGGGAAGTGCCTGACCCCAACCCAACCTCGCAAAAACAGACAGAGCGCCCCCCCATCTACCTCGTGAGGGTGACAGCCACGTCAATTGATGCGTGTCTGGCCCACGCAAGGTATTTGGAGGTTGGTTCGGGGTTTGAACCGCGTTTGAACGCAGACCGAACGCCATGAAACCGTTCGACACGGTTCCGGTTCCGGTTTGGCATTTGGCCGAACCGAACCAACGGTTCCAGTTCTGGTTTTTCAAAAATAGTGAAAAACAGGACCGAACCGAACTTCAGCAACACTACTTTACTTCAATGGTCTCTCCAAATACCTTCAAGCAAGGCCTGCCTCAGGTGCATGCTGCCACATTGCCTATATCTCTTCAGTAAGTTCATTAGTCAATTTATGTTTCCTTCAGGTTTGGCGGCTATTCTTAGACAATGATTTTATGGCTGCATACCAGCATGGAATTGTCCTCCATTGTTGGGACAGTGTATTACAGCAAGTGTATCCACATATCTTTACTTACTCTACAGATTATCGAGAGAAGTATGTTATCATTTATGTGTTGTAAACATTTCATCTTATATAGGGTTCTCCTTGCAACCATTCAGGATTGAGGGCTTCACCCCTGACTCATTGTTTGACAACCAAGGTTGACATGGACAAGATGGAACTGGTCAGAGACTTGTATGGTCAGGCTCAGAAAGCTCACTCACATGTTTGGAACAAAGTCACCCAAGCACACAATTTCATGCATAAGCTTGGCCTCTCTGTAACCAGTGCAGCTTTTGAATGGGTCCTCAAATCTGGATCCTGGGTTCCAACAATAGTAAACTCTACTTTAATCAGTGCTTTTACATTGCTCACATCCTCTCCAGAATGCCTTTGTCAAGAAGCTTAGCCCCCTTAGATTGGACATTTTTCCAATGCTGTGGGAAGTATGGGGTGACCTGGTGAACAGGGGGTGGGTGCACCTCTCCCCTGGTCTTGCTTTGCTTGGAGTAACTGTGATGGCCCTCACCCTCATTGAACCCTTGTCAAATTGTCATCAAACCTTTGCCAAACTAGTGTTGGGGAAGTTCACTCTCAGACCAATCCAAACCCGGTTTAGACCAAACCAAAACTGCTGGTCTCAGTTTTAGTTGGGGAATTTCCAGCAGACACCAAACCCTTCAGGTTTCAATTTGGGAGATTTGGCTGTGGTTCAAACCCAGTTCAAACTGAGTTTGAACCGAACCAATAAATGACAGCCAGCAACTCAAAACTTGCTCATCGCCCATCCACAACACCTTGAACAGGCCCCAAACAAGGATCAACCACCAAAGGAGAGCAGAAATGGCAGCTGGGAGTACCCAGCCACCCAGGTAAGTGTTATTTATTTTATTTATATTGGATTCTAACTACAAATATGACAGGCAACACAACCACTAACACAACCATGACCACGACCATGATGACAATGACCACAACCACAACCACAATGACCACGACCATGACCATTACCACGACCACAATGACCAATGGCAACGACTGCATCAACCACATGACGGACCCCAATCCAGCATCAAATGTGCCCACAACATGCACACTGGCATGCGAGCAAACATGAACACCGCGAAATGGATAGGGTATAGCACGGGTTCGGGTAAACCCGCGGTTTTAGGGTTAAAAGTATGGCGGGTACGGGTACGGTGTTTGCTCACTCCCAACCCGCCACTACCGCTCACCCGTTGGAGTAGTAGCGAGTGCCTAGTCACGTGACGAGGCTCCCACGGTTCGTTGTAGATAGATCCCTGTCAGTAGTCAGTCCGAATCCATCCTTCCTCGCCAGCTCTTCTGCGAGATTCTCCAGCTAGCCCTCGGAGTGGTATCTCCGTACCACTCCAACGTGGTGATGAGAGCGGATTCGAACCCAGCTTCTGTCTTGAGCGACTTTCAGCGACTTCCAGCGATTTCCAGTCATTTTTCAGCACCCCAGCGATTTTCCGAGTACAGAGCACAGAGCACAGAGCACCGCGCACCGAGCAGTTCCCCGAGCACCAAGTGATTTTCCAAGCACCAAACGATTTTCCGAGCATCAAACATTCTCATTTTCTCGACCTACACAAATGACTACGAAAAAGAAGCAAAAAGAACGAGCGAAGAAGGAAAAAACGCGGCGGAAAACCAACACAAAAAGAGAACCAACAATCTCGCCACCAACGGCCCAGCCCACAGCGACGTGGACCCAAATGAACACAACGACGACGCTCACTGCCCCGGTGCCCGCCAACGCCATCCCAACACCACCCAGTGCCTCCGACCGTGAACATTCAACAGCCTCGTCGACCCACCTTACCGCCAACTGTGGCCAGCCAAAAACGAGGCACGGACCCCAAGATTCAACCCTGCACACCACAGCACGCCCACCTCCACCAAAAGCGTCGACGTTCGCGCCCGAGCACGCCACGTCGTTATTGCCCACCCAAATGGCCCCACCCTCGCTGCAAAACGCGTCAGAACGCGCCCCAAACCCAACCGCCACGTTCGCGTCCCCCACCCTCGCAACCACGCCCCAAGTCCCCACAACGTCAACGGCAACCCCGTCTACCGTCTCGCAGGCCCCAACGCCGTCCGCTCGCGTGCCCATCACGCCCAACACGACTGCCATGTTACGGCTGCACCCAACGCTGCAGCCTTCGCCTTCAATACTCGGACCATGGCCCCAGCGTCCAACCACACCCACGTCGACCCAGGAACGGCCAACGCGAGCACCCGTGTGCCCAAACGAACCCCAGTCCAGCCCAGCTGCTGCCGCCACGTCACCAACGAACGTGAAGCACCGCGAAGCACCACCAGCACCTCAGCCGCAACCCCAACGTACGGCCCCGCCCCCGTTGACCCGGAAACCACAGACGCCAATGCCGGTGTACCAAGACGAGCCCCAGCCCACGTCAAACGCGTCCACCACACCGTCCCACAATGCCAACCACCTCCAAACCGAACACGGACGCGAATACCCAGCGCCCATGGCTCTCGCCACCCCCAACCCCAAGCACCCCCGAGCAGAGCGCAGCCGTGAGCTGCCTTCGAAATACCCCAACCCCAGCGCCAAAAGCGGCCGTGAGCGCGAACGCCCGGCGTGTAGACCCAACCCCAATGCAAGGCCAACCCCAGAGCCCTGTCCCGCGCCCGTTCCATCCCAGCCTGCAACCATATCCCACCCCAACCCAAAAAGCTCGCATGAGCGTGAGTGTTCAACGCCCACCGGCATGCCCACTCCCAGCACCGCGAAACCGGCCTCGAAACCCCTCCGACACGAACGTCTCGCGCCTACACCGTCTCGCGCCACCATCCCCGTCTACCCTGACCCAAAACCGAACCCTCAACACGACCATCTCGTCCCCACACCGTACCGCGCTTCCACCATCCACCAAACGCGTCATGGAGACCCGCACGGCCAGTCGTGGCCTCTGGCATCCGAGATCGCGGAGTTCCTTGCAGGAGAGAGCCGAGACAAAGCAAATGGCGCTGCGAGGCAAAACAACAAAGAGCAGGGTGAGAAAACGCGACAACACGCGAGCACGAAGGAGGAAACGCGCACCGGGGACAAACCCCACCGAAAGGGAATAAAACAGCACGACGAAACGTTCCAACACACGACCGCATGTGAAGGAGACCCACCTAGCCCCACAAAACGATATGCCAACGTGTCTACACAAACGGAGCCCATGGAGACACCGCCGTCAGCGTGCCGCACCAATATCCCTACCCCAAAAACTCAAGCTGTCCCCACATTCAACACCCCCTGCCAAAATCATACTTGGCGCAACACCTATCATACCCACGTCCCCATCTGGCGACCCAAGAATGTCCCCACCCTTACCTACCCCCGAGTGCAAAATCCATGGTCCACGCTTCGCTACCGTCACCGCCGCGTCCACCCTCAAAACCTTCCCCCGAGATACCCTGTAAATAGACTCCCACCTCGTTATCAACGATACCCAATACATTTCGACGACTCCCCGTATCGAGTACAACCCCACCACCTTCCCACTATCTCTATGCGAAACTCATCAAAACTTCTGGCTCGTGTCCACCACGTTTCTCATAACCTTTCCCATCCCTCTGTTTCTCTCCCATCTTTTTTCAGACAGATTCCTGTTTCCTTTGATCCCAGTCTTGGACCTCCTTTACTAGACCCTAGTGGAGTAGACTAGCTTGGTTGTTTTTGGTCTGTCTTTCAGTCTGTTTTCCCCCTTTTCTTTTCCTCTTTCCCCCCTGTTTCGAGTCTTTGATAGCGACGAGGACGTCGCTATGAGGAAGGGGGGCACTTGGAGTAGTAGCGAGTGCCTAGTCACGTGACGAGGCTCCCACGGTTCGTTGTAGATAGATCCCTGTCAGTAGTCAGTCCGAATCCATCCTTCCTCGCCAGCTCTTCTGCGAGATTCTCCAGCTAGCCCTCGGAGTGGTATCTCCGTACCACTCCACCGTGCACTTGGGTACGGCTTTTTCTGCGGGTCCAGCAAGGCACGGCCGCTGTCATGCCACGCCAAGATTCTGCTAACTATTTCGAGTCACAAATTCTCCTCCCGCCACATGAAACGTCGTTTTCCAACTCCTTCATGGCCGCGTCATCCAAAGAAAAATTAGTTGAACATTGGTTAAAAGGGCGGGGTATCTACAATGTTCCAGTAGGTCTTCTTCCCCTTTCATTTGTCATGGCCCCTCATAAAAAACATCAGGCCTCGACCGCCAGCTCTCTTTCCTCTCACACATCTGCTCCTGCCCCCAAGCCGAAGCCAACTGGCAAAGCTCAGAAGCCCGTCGAGGCTGTTCTGAAGCCTGTCAAACGACTCAAGACAGCTCTCTCAACCGCATCCAGCCAAGCTGACTCCAACGATGTGCCCAACAACATCAGCGACGACGCCTCTATGCCTGACATTAACATAGTTTCGGATGCCGAAGAGGATGCAGACACAGCCGACGAGGTGTCGCCCGAGGAACAACTCAGTATGTGCCCTTCGCCCAAATCCACCCATCCTCCTGATCTGTTTTCATCCAGAGGCAGCACAGAAGACTTGGCGTTCCCCCGTCTACAACTTCTTCAAGTCCAACGTCTCCGTTCGTTATGAGGGTACTCGCATGTACCATTTCTTTCCCTGCGCTGCCCGCAACTGCAAATCCAACTCGGGCGGCTGCCGCCGCTTCCAAGACAAGGGCGACCGAGCTTCCACTTCCAACCTCAAGGCTCATGCCATTGGCTGCTTCGGTGATGAGGCCGTCAAGCTTGCCATCAGTTCGAAGGAGATCGAGTCTCGTACTGGCAGCATTTTCACTGCGTTCGCCCGGCAAGGACAAAAACCCGTTGCCTACTCCCATCGCGCTCACACGAACACCGAGGTTCGCGCTCGCATTGTCAAATGGGTGACTGAGAACAATCGGCCTGCCAACATCGTCAAGGATCGCGAACTCATCGACCTTTTCTGTGCCGGCCGCCCTCAGATGTCTGTCCCATCCCCTACTACGGTTGCTCGAGACATTGCCTCAGCATTCACAAAGTGTCAAGCACGCATCGCCAAACTACTACAAGACCACTCAGGTCGTCTACACTTTGCAACGGATGCCTGGACATCGCCCAATCACCGGGCATTTGTGGCGTGGACAGTTCACCTGCAACACAATGGTGTTATGTTAGCGTTTTTGCTGGACATTATTGAAGTCCCAGAGGTACACCATCTTCCCTCGTCTTTCGAGTCACACTAACATTTTATGGTGTCGTCAAGACCTTGTCTTGATGGAGGATCTTGTTGACGCTATCAAGGCCAATACAAAGAAGCGGAAGTTGGCAGAAGTGAGTGCCGAGTAGGCAAATGAGATCCGGTCGTTGACGACGCGTCGTCTTAAATATTGTTCATGTTGCTGTACTCCCATCTGAAGTCTGTACCCGTGGAACCTTGGCGGTGATGCCGGGTGCCACGGGTAAATGCATACCCTTTGTTCTCCATGGGTAATTAAGACCCGCACCTGCAGCGGGTACGGTGTTAGCGGGTACGGGTACGGGTCGGAGTTTAAAAACCCGCGGGTCACCCGTGCTATACCCTAGAAATGGAGAGGTAGACAAGGCAGCACATGCAGCAGGGGTGGTGTGTCCACCTCTGGTATTATTGGTATGTTTTCTTACTATTCATTTGAACATGATGTGGCACCACCAACACCCACAACCAACATGACCAACACCCACACCACCACCACACCACCACCAAAAATGGCCAATGTGGACAACGGCCCAACCTGCCCAGCATCAAATGTGTAGGATGTGTTTGGACACCACCACCACCACCATGCCCAAACAAAAGCGGAACACATGCATTCAATGCATGTGTTTCATCAGGACAGGGCAGCCCAATCTCACCTTGTTCTTGCACCCTGGATGCAGCTGCCACCTCACAAAGATGCTGGCCCCCAATCCCACCTTGCAAAGATGCCAGCCATGTCAATTGACATGTGCAGCTCTCCTGCGAGGTCAGATGGAGTAACAGCAGGGCATGGCAGCTCACCTGCCCCCCAATCCCACCTTGTGATGATGCCAGCCACATCAATTGACATGCGTGGCTCTCTCATGAGGTGGATACCTGATGGTCTCAGTTTAGACCAAGTTTGGACTGAACCAAACCGACATAAATGGTTTATGTCAGTTTTGGTTTCGATTCCAGGATTTTTGGCAGGAACTGAATGGTTCAGTCTCAGTTGCGGGCAAAAAGACCCAAAACCAGACCAAACCGAACTTCCCCAACACTATGCCAAACCATCACTGTTTTCATTGTTACCATTCATATCCATGTAATTATGCCTGTAAATTTTGTAAGTAACAATGTAAAAGTAAAAAAAAACTCACTTTAGGCAGAGACCAGCTTTGTTCTGGTCTCTGCCCCATCATTCAACATGTTGCATTCAAGTTGAATGTGATGTGTCACTTGTGTGACAAAGTCACAGGTAACTTGTCATGGGTACAGGTACAGCCATGGGTTGCAAAAATGGGACCCAGACCTGTATCCAAAGGATCCTGGATCCAAACCCACACACCACCTGATTGGACCCTGGCCACCCCACCTCAGGTGCTGGGTTCAAATCCTGGTTCCCCCTTGGTTTCAATAGCCACAGAGACACCTTGTATACCCTGATACCAGTCTATCATACCAGTCTATCATATTGCCCCTTTACTGCAATGCCCCAATAATCTCTATTACAGTCATTTGTAGTGAGCTTGACACTTGTAGGAAATTTTTTGATCAATTATTGCTGTTTTCAAAATGCATGACATTTTTTGAAAAAATAAATCTTTCAAAGAATGAAGGACCATAATTGTGGGAAAGTTTCTATATATAGTAGCACTGGTAAGCATTTACTTGATGAAGAGGAGATCAACAAGGTCTGTACATGTTCAGCAATTCTTTTATTGACATTGTACACAGGGGGCTACAGTAACCACAATGATAGGAAAGGGTTCACATTCACTGTCCAGTTCACAGTGCTACCATATATAGAAACTTTCCCACGATTATGGTCCTTTGTCCTTTGAAAGATTTATTTTTTCAAAAAATGTCATGTATTTTGAAAACAGCAATAAAATAATATGGACTTGGTGAAATTTTCTGTGCTCTACCTTGTATCTCATGAAGTACTGCATGGATTAACATGGTTACAGAGGGAAAGTTGTACTATTTCTTAAGGGCTATCTACTGCTATCATTACATTGGGACCATATTTTGTATTTGGTGACTTGTGGATGAAACAAAAGGTAAATGAGTACTTTTTGACACCCAAAATGATATTGTCAAATTATGGCATCAAATGAACTCCCATGAAAGACATTGTAGGGAGAAGTTTATTCATTTTTTCAAGGGCTAAAAGTACATATACCGTGTTTTTCTTTATTTTTGTCCTTTGAGCTCATAATCATGATTCTTGTGTAATGTGGACAAACATAGTACAGATGAAATATTGCCTCAAAGGACAAAAATAAAGAAAAACATGGTATATGTACTTTTAGCCCTTGAAAAAATGAATAAATTTCTCCCTACAATGTTTTTCATAGGAGTTCATTTGATGCCATAATTTGACAATATCATTTTGGGTGTCAAAAAGTACTCGTTTACCTTTTGTTTCATCCACAAGTCACCAAATACAAAATATGGTCCCAATGTAATGATAGCAGTAGATAGCCCTTAAGAAATAGTACAACTTTCCCTCTGTAACCATGTTAATCCATGCAGTACTTCATGAGATACAAAGTAGAGCACAGAAATTTTCACCAAGTCCATATTATTTTATTACCACTTTCAGTCAAGCTGGCACAGCTTGAAATGTGCACCAAATTCAGCAAAATCACCATTTTTTAAATAACTCATGGAATACTGTATGGATTGTTAAGGTGTAACAGGGAACAATCATCTATTATACAAGGGCTAGGCAGCCCCAGGCTTAGATTTTGAATATTACATGTATTACAAAATATCCAAACATTTCACCTGTGTTCAGTCCCCCTTCTGTGTGAGACAAATAAGTCAGCAACCAAACCTCAGATTGGCATATATGTAGAGGCAAAATTCATCTATAGTTCTGGGGCTAGGCAGCCCCATAATCAATGTTACACACTTGTAATTTTTACATGAAGTTATGAACACCCTAAATAATGCAAATTATATGGACTAATAGGTCTTGCATAGATTGTTCACATGTTCATGATTTCTTGGATAACAGGTGGGGCTGCCTAGCCCCAGAACCATAGATGAATTTTGCCTCTACATATATGCCAATCTGAGGTTTGGTTGCTGACTTATTTGTCTCACACAGAAGGGGGACTGAACACAGGTGAAATGTTTGGATATTTTGTAATACATGTAATATTCAAAATCTAAGCCTGGGGCTGCCTAGCCCTTGTATAATAGATGATTGTTCCCTGTTACACCTTAACAATCCATACAGTATTCCGTGAGTTATTTAAAAAATGGTGATTTTGCTGAATTTGGTGCACATTTCAAGCTGTGCCAGCTTTACTGAAGGTGGCAATAATTGATCAAAAAATTTCCCACAAGTGTCAAGCTCACTACAAATGACTGTGAACTTTGCATTCCTTTTACAAGTTCCTACATATATATCACAACTGTTTTGCACACATGACATGTATTGGAAAAATAATTGCAGCTATCCAGGACAATCTCTATTATTGTTTCTGACCATTAGGATTGAGATTGAGCCCCTCAGACTTTGCATAGTGCTACAGTGTTGTAGGGATTGACTTCCTTCCTTGTAGACATGGTAGTATCATGGTACATATCATTTTTCTGGAGCCCACTGCAAGGGTTTTGTTGCAATATCCTTTGGCCATTTTTATCATTGCTATCTTGCCCTTCTCTTCACTGATTTAATTCTTCAAACCCTTCAAACCCTTTCCATTGCTCCCCCATCCTCATATCTTTCACCTATGTCCTTTGCTATTGTATCACACCACCCTTCACACCACTCTAGATCATCTTTCTGTCACTCTGTCACTCTTTCAAGCTTCACAATGCCTGCGGTTCGCCAAATGCCAGCCCGCGGGCCATGATGGGAACTACACCTCGAAAAGAGTTTTATAGCCAACGGGGTGGGACTGGATATGATTTGAACTGTTTCGTCTGTTCTAGGGAACTGTTGCTTCCCCGTTCTTCGACAAAATCTTGAAGTGTTTATCCATTATTACAGATTGGACACGGAAGAGTGATGGTAATGTGCTGAGGGCTCATACTGCGACAGCATGGAACCTTAACCTAGATTTAGGGTGCTTACAAGGAGGTTTGAATCCGAGATAAACATGCATTATTAGTACGTTGGTGAGTAGGCTACTCGTGAATAATCCGCGGGTCGCTTCGGTGCACATTGCCGGTGGCGTGCAGAACGTTGAGTGAAATTCGGGGTCCATGTTAAGGAGATCGTGAGGGAAGCCTAGTATAGAGATAAGCAGAGACCATTACCCATCGTCAAGTGGTAGACACTAAGGTCAAATCAGCAACAAAGTGGATACATTGAGATGGCAAAACTTACTCGGAATTCAATAAATGCATCTGAGGAGCCTCCTCGAGGTCTAGCAGTTGGCATCAAAAACTGCAAGCTTAACAGCCCCTCTTCATCTATTCGAAGTGAAGTCTTTGTAGAACTCTGAAGGGCACGCAGCGTCCGTGACAAATGGACGAACCGATAGCTGTGTTTCCATCCGCTGTGAAAATGATCGCCCGAAGCTCTGAGAAACGTATACGAACCTAAAGCTGACGTCTCGGTGGCATTCAAAGGTTTCTAGGACCTCTCGATCATTCGGGTAATCCATCTATTAGTCATACATCAACATTCCTGTCAGCATAAAACAAGAAATATAGAAATATCACTTGTGCGCTGCCAAATGTGCCAGCAGCCTTAATCCTGAACATTGGCTTTGATGGTGTGCCGCGAGAGACTCTTACACCTTGTACAGGTGCATTGCCAATAAATGTCAACCTGTCGCATGACGGGTCGAGCTCAGAAAGAGCTTCATGGAGCCAAGATGACTATATAGATATCAACACTTGTCCAAGATTGAATATTTTGGAGGGAATAACCTTGAGTATGATCTTGAGGACCCTACCTCCATAAAAATTCAACCAAACACCCATGGACGTCGATCCGGGCTCACTTACGTTAGTTTAGAATCAAAGGGAAGTTCTAAATAGGGCTCAGGCTCAAAGGTCGTGATTTCGCAAGTTGTAGTCGGGCCAGTTGCATCTTCTGCTCTGGACAGAATAAATGTATTCAAAGCGAACATCGCACGCATACGAACTGTGAAACTTACATTAGTAGTGTCAAAGGATACCCGACTCCCGTGTACGACATTCTCATCCCAGTTCTCTTGTCAGAGCCGGAAAAGTATTGATCGATGCGTCCACCAGCAGCGTCATTCGAACGCTGACGATTCTGGTTTCGGCCCTCATTCTCTTCCCCATGGTCGGAATGATCGTCTGCACGCCGCCACGTCTTATATTTGGATAAATTGGAAGAGGGAGGTGGCCCTGCCGTTCCGAATATATTCAAACAATCTATGAGTGTGTTGAGCGGGATTTCGAGGGCGGCATTCTCGGCATGATCATCTTGCGAGCTTTCTGGATCGGGAGAGGAAGCTGGCTTAGAGGACTTTTCCGGGTGGTACTCGTATTCATCAAATACATCCTTGAATACATACGCAGTAGCTAGAGAATTCACATTTAGGGCTGGCGCGATATCAAGCAACAGCGTGAATACCTAGAAGCGTCCGCGCTTCCTCCACAGTAACGGTGAAGCCACTCTTTGTAATTGTGAGGGTGGCCCGCTTGAGAACTTGCGTGTGATTGCCATGCCGAGTGCATTGTCCAAAGAGAACTCACGTTAACAAAATTCACGCCACGCAAAAGAGCCGAAAAATATCGAACATCATGGACGGAAGCTGCTAAAACCTGACAATGATTATGAATGGGTATCGGTTGATACTGAAAACTCACGGGTGGAAGCTCTTCGTCATCCATAGTAGGCATCGGACACGAAAGTGGTGACTTTCGAGAGCTACAAGACCCACGTGACCAACCATCCGACATGCACTATACCAGAACCCACCCTTATTAGTAACATACACAGCCTATAGACAGTCATTTCGGACGCCATTGCATTACCCGTCGTTGTCGTGAATGCGTCTCACAATCGGGAACCTCACCACAATCAACCTCACCGTCAACTTTGACAAGACCAACGACCCTCGTTACTATGAGGTCCCAGCGTCTCTTTCCATAGATACTGATCTTCCTCGACACCGTTTGGGTGTGATATGTATCTCTCCAACGTTTGGAGGAGCCCAGCATGACCAGCCCATAACACAGGCCAACTCGAAAGGAAATGCCGTTAATCTTACCATGGGAATTTCCAGTTGTGCGTCGTGGCGTGTGGTTCCAACACCGGATGATAGCTGGAAGGTATACTGTATTCGTGTGAGTCTTTTCGTTCCCGTACATTTGCGATTTCTCACCGGATTCACGGCAGGTCTCTCGGGGACATTACAAACTTTTGATTTTCCCTTCCCGAAATCTTTCCGCATTTCTATCAGAGATTCCTGACACGGTCTCATTGTCATCACTTTCGCTGCCTGGTATGTCCCTCCTACTTTCCCAAATCGGCATTCTAAACTAATTCTCCACAAGGCACACACGACACGTATGTTTGGTCGACAAATCTGGGCAACGAAAACTGACAACATTCATAGCATGGCATTTTATGGATGGCCCATCTCGCAGTGTCAATCACTTTCAACACCATTAGCCGTTCAGCTTCAATCCGGAATACGTGTTCTAGATATTCGGCTTGCAGTCATTGATTCCCACCTGGTAGCATACCATGGCATTTATCCGGAAAGAACGCATTTTTCAGACATCCTAGCCATAATTCATACCTTCCTCACTGCACCACTCACTTGCCGTGAAACCGTCGTGATGTCCATCAAACAAGAAGATTTTAATGTAACTCCTGGCCCCGTCTTTTCGAGATTGGTTCACGACGAGATACTTGCTGGTCCAGGTGGAATAAATATGTGGTTCCTAGACAACAGGGTCCCGAAATTAGGCGAAGTTAGAGGCAAGATCCTGATGTTTAGTAGGTTTGGCGGAGATGGTGCCGATTGGGATCGGGGGCTCGAGGGGCTTGGGATGCATCCCACTGCCTGGCCTGACAGCGATAAGAATGGGTTTACGTGGACATGTGAAGATACACTTGTTAAGACGCAAGATTGGCTAGTATCTCTGTAGCTGCTGTGATTTTCATTCTCGTGCTGACATGTGAATGTAGGTACAACATACCCTCGTTCCTCTCGATACCGGAGAAGTTCGCCCTCTCGACGCGTGACCTTCTCGCAAGCGATAACCCATCCTCGCCAACGCTTACCATCAGTTTCTTATCAGCAGCTTCATTCCCATTTGCCTTCCCTCCAACGGTCGCTTGTGGAATTGGATGGCCAAAGTTGGGATTAGGTATTGAGGGTGTCAATGGCCGCGTTGGGAAGTGGCTGCTGGGCCTGTTAGGTGCTTCTCGTAATCTCGAGAAGAGTGACGCTGGACCTCGACTTCGCGGATGGGTGCTCATGGACTTTTACAACAATCCTGATGACAGCGTGGTGCCACTACTAGTGGAGTGTAATTTTATAGGGAGGAAGGTTGGAGAGGAGGGTTGGATCTAACATGCTTTGTAAATTCTGTTTTCGTTAGCTACTAGTAGAGTCTTCTGTTCACAGGTTTCACGATGACATTTCTTAGATATTCTGTCTAATTTCACGCCTACCAGATTTCGGATTTCTCGGGGAGCCGAATTCTTTTCATGATTGCTGATAGCCCCGCAAGAATTGATCATATCATCTTTTGATTGGTAGAAATACATGGAAGACAAAATTCAAGATACTTCTGCAATATCTTACAAAGCGGAGATATCAGCTAGGATGCCATCTCCTATCGCTACTTTCCGAAGATAGTGGCGAAGGTCGTTCCGTTGTACCTTGGCACGGGCGATTAAGTTGCGACTCACACCCATCACGAGGGACATGGCACTCACCCCATGAAAGCGTTCCCAGGGTCAGTAAAGGTTCTGAACGACGACGGGCAAGTATTAGAGTCCCGATGAACCAGCAAACAGGTGAACGATAGAATGAGACACACATGTAACCACGGTCGCCGTTAACGCCCAATTTCTTGTGGAAAAATTCAAAGAAGGCTTTGCTGTATATCTCATTCACTTCGGGATTGATATTACCCAGACTGTTCTGCAGCAGGGTGAGATTGGGACGTGCAGCTTCCGAGGCTGCCAGTAGTGGGGGTGCTCACGATGGCCAACACGAAAGCCGGCTCGAATGTCCCGTTGAACGTGAGTGTCTCATTGTGAGTATAGCTGACGGTGATGTATTTTTCCGGTTTCCCAAGCGTGTCGGCACTGAACTAGCGATAGAACACATGGATGAATTGTCGTATTAGGAAGTGATTTGGCCGCCACCTTGGAAAACTCGAGGGAGAAGGCTTTGGGGTCGGCAACCTAGGAGTGTCGGGATAAGGCTACTCATAACAGTGGGAAACAGACTGTTCATTACCCGGACGTTCGTAGTGAGCAACAAGGAAGGCATGTTGAGTGGATGTCGTCACTGAATTTGGCAAGCAAGGCTCAAGTTTGATTCTGAGCTGACGTTATTTATTGCCATATTGGCGGAGATTGAAAGTCTGGTTGCGGAGTATTAATGGTTATCTTTCCCAGACGGCAACAAAATGAAAGTGAATTGGTTACATTGTATTCTGCAATTCACTCACCTTCCCATAAAAAAGTTTCAAGCATTGCCTGCCAGTGGTCACTAAATATTTCATCGCAATTTACTATATTGACCTTCATATATCACCAAACCCACCAGAACCGAGATTAGCAATATCGGCGGTACGTAACGTACCGTACCCTCTCTTGACCAACTACGAGAATCCGAAGTGCAGTTGAAAGCGCTGGAGGCATTGGCAGAGAATGTAGATCCACAAGAAACAAATACAGAATCATAACCCAGGACATTGAACGGTTGATTCGACATAAGAGGGAAGCCTTGACTGAAAGTGATTGCTACTCAGTCCCGGTGGAAAAAAAAAAAAGTACAACGAGGATCACTTACCCGTTCCCAAGGTTTATAGTCCCGCTCGTTCGCTTGTATTGCACATGCGCAATCAACGCTCCCTTGGTAAAATAAACATCCATAGTTAGATATGAGGAGGCGGGAACGAAGGCACCAAAGGGGGGGGAGCGGGGGGCGGGTAACACACAATTTGTCCAGGCAGGATCGTGATCCCAATGATTTGGGATTGCTGTATGGTTCTCGTCTGGCTCCAACTGAAACCAGCGTTATCAGCCAACGATACGTTCAGCTCCCAAATGAAATCCCGATGGCCGCGGTTATGCTCCAAGCATCTGATAGACTGATAGTTCCTGTGATGGTATCCGTTGTGGGCGACATCGCATGCGGATCGCAATTATAGACAGGTGACCCCACAATCAGGTCGTAAGTCATACCGGGCAAACTGTACTATTGTATGCAAAAAAAAAAAAAAGACATCACATAATAACAACGATTGCATAACATATAGACCGAAAATTAGAACACACCTCAGGAGTGAATGTGCATTTCCCAGTGCCGCATGGTCGGCAATTCACCAACTGTGACAAGTCATCGACAGTTGGTGAATGATTGATTCTCAACGAAGAAGTCGTCGGCGACGAGGACACAGATTTGGTCGTTGACGCAGAAGCGGTTGTGACGGCACAATAGGGCGCATTGTCTACAATGGCTGCTAGATATGTAAGGCTATCTGCCTCATCAAACGGGACACATATGACATTGGTCCCGTCGCTGACGCAGCTCATGGTGTACTTGGATGTGCAGTATATCGAAGCGAGTTGGCACGATGATGCAGAGCAACACAACTGGGTATCCAAAACGCCGTTCGCCAGGACGGACGAAGCACTGATGGATTTGAAGAGTGTGCTTGGCGTGGGGCGGTTGACGCACAAGAGCATTTCCACACGATCGGATGTGAGATTGGCCACATGGCGAACCAGCGATCAAGCCATCCCCACCTATCATGCATATCGTCCCCTGCGGAACCTTATTGCATGACGCCCTCGCACCGTGAGCAGCATCACAGGGCTCGTATCCGGATGCAACAGCTTGTCTGGTCAAGAAGCAATCCACTCCAGACCTCGCACAACACGCATCCCACAATCCGTAGTCATTCGACGATTCGGCCTGTTGGAGGAGAGATTGCATGAGAGGTGTGCATTCAGTTTGCCCACTTGCCGGATCGATTAAGCGCAGGAGATGTACTGCTATCAACCCTAGACGACCGAAACAAGACAAGAAACGCATAGAGTCTCTGGGAGTGACACCACACGGCGAATGAACGTTAATGAACCATTGGAGAGTGGGATCGAAGCAGCGCCAATCAAGAGTCCCATACTGGTACCTGGGCGGTTAGGAAAACAGTATAGCACGTTCGGAGTTGATCTTGTAGTCCACACTCGATCCATTCTACTATAGTCCGCGAAGGTCCCCGGGCAATTGAGCATCTTCAATAAAGTGGTTCACATATTAAGTGCTTTCCACTTGCTAATAGGCTGCTTTCCAGACGAGACTCGGAGGTGCCTCAAAGGCCCGGAGGGATCCGAAAGTCCGCCAACAATTTTGAAAGTCAGCACTCTATTTACTCAGAAATAGCTGAAGTGCTCCTTAGTAAGGGACCTTGATGTAAGGTTTGTGGATACACTCATAGAGGGAAGGGGGAAATAAGGATCTCTCCGTGCCTGTGATGTAGGGCGGCCATCCTACATCACAGTCGAAAGCGGCTTAGCAGAAGCCAAGTAGTCATCATGAGCAAATTCTTTCATTTTCTAACGTCTAAAACCCAAAAAGGACAAAAACAAACACAAAAATTTACAGACCAACAGCGCGACAGACGTGGTATATATATACACACATGAAACGCGCAAAGAGTGGGTAAGGGGAGGAGGAGGAGGAGTAGGGCGAAGGAGGAGGGAGGAGGGGACTGCCAAAAAAAACAATGTTCATCTTTCATGATCTCCGAAAGCCAGAAAGAAATGGCAGATGAAGAACTGCAAGAAGACCCATCTGAATCCCCCAGGACCAGTCAGTCAACCATCCGCAGACTTTAGCAACATAAAAATATTTCTCACCGTGCGGAAATCCCTTCCAACGGAAGACAAATCGTTGGGGTGGGAGAGAAGGGAAAGAAGACACGATAAATATAAAAATAGCCTGGGTTCGGGAAGTCGATGCGAACCTCTTTTTTATTCCCGACCACGAGACGAAAGAAAAAGAAGTCGGATAGCGGAATCGACGGAACGGTGGCGGCAGCGGCAGCGAGGAGAGGAGAGGGAAAAGCGATGTATTAGTGATACGCACTTGGCGTGCGCGAGAGACGAGACAGCGTCCTTGCGTCTGTTAATACAGTTGTCACGGTCGTGTAGTTGTGTGGTCGTGGATATGCCAGGGAAAATGTTTGGAGACGGAACCGTGAAGTTGTGGAAAAAGTGACCGTGGAGTGGAGTGGGAGATTATGCGTGTGTGTTCCTAAGGTTATTGAGTGGGTAAAATCCAAAGTGGTTGCTCGAGAGAGGAGGATGGTGAAAGTCAGGGTATGAAAAAGCAAGTCCATGAATGACATCAGTTTACGTTCGGCAGAAGGTTAGGCCCAGGACGTGAAATCCGAGCAGTCGACACAAGGAAAAAGAAAGGGAAACAGAAAAAAAATCAACCCCACTCCCGCATAACAATAGATTCTTCCACATTCAGACCGAAAAAAAAATAGTGAGAAAAAGGAAATTTTGAAAAAGACAAAGCCTAGAGGAGGAAGTAAGTATTGGACCGGCACGGCCGGGGAGGCGGGAGGGGAGTCCACACTCCAAAGCATCCGCTACACCTTGTCCTGGTGGCGGCTGATTTTTTCGACCCTGGCGCAAAGCGCCGTCTTTCTCGTCTGCTCCTATACGAGCGGTAAACGATGAAGTTCCGAAGTAAGAAACGAACACACACACCTCATCTTCGTCATCTTCATCATCCTCGCTGCGCTCACTCTCAGTCTCGCTCTCGTCCTCGTTGTCCTCGTCATCCGGGACCTCCGCGCCCTTGACAATCCGCCGGAAGTCCTTGAGGTCGAATACGCCGACCGCCATGGCCTGCACATCCGCTATTGAGCCCACATGTGAGCCCACTTCAGAGCCCCCCCGCGAACCAGTGACGAATGCAGTCGGATTCGAGGCAGAGTTCCCGCGTACATGCCGATGCGGTGGAGCTGGTACTGCGACGGCACGCAAAATATTAGTACTGTGACTGTCGCGAGCGGTGGACTCGTCCGACGGAGGTGGGTGGTGTGGCAGTGTAGTAGATGGAGGTGTTTGAACGGCGGGATCTGGCGGATCCGCAGGCTGAGCGCCGGGGCCGGCATCGCCACCCGCTGCGGGGGTAGGCTTCTCTTCCCTCTCGCGCTTCTCGCGCTCTCTCTGTTCCCTCCGTTTACGGACCCAGCCCATTCCACTGCTATCATCCGGGCCCTCCCGCTGTGGTATGGCGGCAGCTCCGTCGCCCAAAGCGACACTGTCGCTCTGGAGACGCTTCCACATGGTATTCCCGCCGCCATTCACGCTGCCCATACCTCCATACCCCCACTCGACAAACTCGGGATCAGGGTCATCACGTGCGTTGGCAAAGGGGTTCTCGCCAGGTTGGCGACTGCCATAAACGCGGCCGTTGAGCATGCGTGTGCCCTTGCGAACGCCTGTCCTGCGGGGAATTGCACCGAGGACGGGCATGCGCACGTTACCCGTGAGAGGTTTGGGAGTCTGTGTGCGTTTTAGTTGGACGGGGCTCGAGTCAGTGGCTAGAGAGGTGGGGGTAGCCCAGCGACCGAGTGAGATACCCCAAGAGGGTGCGGACGAAGCACTTATATCGCTGTGTACGGAAGAGGGCCGGGAGGGGGGTTCTGTGTCTGAGTTTCGGGGGGAGTTGGGTGATGAAGAGGGGGCTATTGAAGAACGCCTGCCAGAGAGGAAGGGTTTGAGCCAGGATCTATATTTTGGGGGGAATTTTTGATGATGGTTTATGAGAGGTATTGGAGGAGGGGGAAGGCATTGGAATGGGGGATTTGAGTAGGGTTTTTCGGAGTGGAGGTCGATGGAGGTGGAATGGTCAGGGACGTCGGGGACAGGATGGGGTAAGTCGTCGGAGGTATTATTTGAGGACTGGTCGTTATTGTCGTCGAAGGAACGGGGATCTGGGAGGGGAGCGAAGCGAATACGGCGTGTGCTTAGGCTTGGCGCCAAGTTTGAGGTTGAAGAAGAAGACTCGGAGGAGTCTTCTGCAGAGTCGGCGGAGTCAGAGGAAGTGGAAGTGGAGGTGGAGGTGGAGGTGGAGGTGGAGGAGAGAGACATGGAGGTGTTTTCGCTGTGTTTTTGGAGAAAAGGATTTAAAAGAATGCCAGAATTCATCTGGAGGAAGATGATGGTCCGTCGCAAAGTGAACAGCCATGTTTATAAAATATAGAATATGGCGGTACCAGGGGGTCGCATTTTCCTTGGTCACTGTGTCTCGCAATGTTCTATCTTATCGGTGTTGACTCGGCTTGGTAACCGCACGAACGTTCGTCTTCGTAAGACTTGTCATCGATGTCATCCTCTAACGATCCCTGACGCGTATACAGACGACGAACACACGGCGAACACAAAATCTCTTGGCATAGCCACGGCCCCCCGACACCTCGTTCTCCGCTTTGACACAGGAGTCGTCTGTATACAGTGCCTCCGGACCATCCTCGTCCATGATCGTACATCAAGTATACGTGGGTATGTCCCGCAACCCGGATTTGCATACCGTCATGACGTGGAACAACCACCGACCAGGCTCAGGATCTCACGCAAATCGCCGTGGTTTCCCAAACTCTTTTCCCCTTGTGGAACAATTGCCCACATTTCGGAAGCAACATGCCATGTTTTGCAAGATCGAAAACTCACGGTAATGTGAAAATCAGCCGGTTGCGTAGTATCACCCTGGCCGGCATTGACAGTCATGCCAGTGATGACATCGATGAGTCGACGATGACAGAGACTTGCAGCACATGAATATTAATATTGGTAAACGAGTTTATCGAGCAAATCCAGCGTGGTATTTCTGCAGTATTTACAACAACACGTGACTGCTCAATAGCGGAACGTATGGAACATATGTTTCTCATCGTCTTCAGCCAACATACTTCGGGATCGAAGGCGCGGCTGCGAATTCTATTCAGGGTGCGTCTGTAAAAGATCTCTAGAAATTCTAATGTTCACGTCAAGCCATCAAGGAAGCTGCCAATTGGGGTTTTGGGGTTCAGAGCTGTGGTTTTGCCTTGCGAGGATACGTAGCGCGGAAGATAATCGGCAATGACAGAGTCGAAATCTGGCACTGGCCCTGTGGAGGATATTAATAACCATCATAGCCAAGAAATTTCGGAACCTTACCCAATGAAACCTTGCGCGCAGTAATCGAGTTTTGTAGCATCGTCGATGCGATCAACCTCCGAAGGGCTGGTCCGTCCAGTGGCTATAATATATGATGTTACGCCAATACGTCGCAAAGATTTCGCAGAACCGTAAAAGTACCTTATCCTCTTCCTTCTTTTCCACTTGAACATGCACAGACTTGACCTCTTTGTACGTTCCAGTCGGCGTAGACGCTTTCCCGAGATAGGCCAAGACATCTCCCTTGGTCAACATCCCGCGTATCCCCGTGGCCTTGATGTCCGCAAGATTCAGGTCGCCGTTCTCTAAAAGAAGTCTGTGAACCGATGGAAAGAGGGGTCTCGAGTGCTGATGTCTCGCTGACGGCTTGGCATCTGATTTCGGTGCGGCTTGTTCGACTGCAGAGATCTCGGGTGGCGGTGAAGGTTCACTGCGAGGTGCCGTCATCTCTTCGTTTGGCGGCTGTAGATTCGTAATGTCCTCTCCTTCTTCTGCGAGAAGAGCGATTACTTTACCCACGGGCACGTTTTTCGTACCGTCTGGTGTCTACAACACATTCAGCGGTATCCACCCAGCAATTTTAGTGTCCGTACCAAAATTTTGCCCATTATCCCATCATCCTGAGCTTCGACGTCAATGGTCGCCTTGTCTGTTTCCTACACCATGTCATCACTCCGATGCATCATGTGGTTCGTGGCAGGAAATGTACAAAGGACTTGGCTTGCACAACGTACAATTTCAAGTAGGATGTCGCCCACGCTGAATGACTCCCCTTCTTGCTTCTTCCACTGAGAAATGCCCCCCTCTGTCATGGTTGGGGACATGGCTGGCATTTGGAGATGTGTGATGGCATGGCATATCGCCGACTTGTGCAGCACTGAGCTCAAGACGTTAATGCATGTAACGATCTGAGCTGCTAGAACATACACCGTCGAGACACAGTCCGCCCAGAACATACCGATTGTCGTATCCCATGGCCAGCAGACAATACGAGAAGCTGCATCGACGGTATCGTGGGTAAGGTGGAGTTCCTGGGGAGTTCGGCAAACCGTTTTCGCTGTCACGCCGCGGCATATATAATCTTTTGCTTTTGCAATGCCCCCTTTAGAACGCGAGTAGCCCGTTCTAGCCAGTTGCAAGTTGCAAGGCACTCTGCATTATGCTTCCCAAGCCTTAATAACGGACCCAACATTTTCATTGTTCCTCCTACAACGTCTGAATCCTTTCACCAACAAATACCGGCAAGCAAGCACCTTGTTTTTCATATGGTGAGCACCGTGGTCGAAGCAGCTTCCTTGGTCCTCCAACGCGCGCGGGCACTGGGGACTAGGCTTTTTCGCCGCTTCGGCATGTACGTCGGTAGTTGTCAGGTCAAGCGTTTCTGTCTGACAGAGAATTGTGATGCACCTGCACTAGACATTGTGCGACCCATCAAATCAGAATCATCCTAATATCCTGCGTCGTTATCACATCCCTATTTTATCCGGCTTTGGCAATATACTCTTCCTCTCAGCCCCAGTCGCTCTCCACCTCACGAATCCTTCGTTTCTTGGCCGGAAACGCCGTATCTGGCTTGTATGCCCGGGATGATGATCTGTATAGCCTCTGGACAGGGCACAACTCACTGTTGATTCGCGAGGACGCGGTTTCCAGAGCTCGGTGTGGTATGGAGCGGACACTCAGAGTGGAACGAATCCTCGTCCAGAGTCCTGCCTCGGGAGACGAAGGGGCCTTGAATCACCGAGTTCTACTGTCCACGTTACACCTTGAACGCCAGATCGAAAGAGTCATATCTTCTCGTGGGTCACCATGTCTTAAACGACCCGACGGACATTGTTTCGTTCTCAGCCCCTTGGCGTTTTGGCACTACGATGAACAGGCCCTGCGCTCCGACGCAAACATTTTCAGTACGTTGGGCCTTTCCAGGAACATTTCTGTAGGCGGGATTACCGTTACTCCTCACATGGTATTGGCAGGACGCGGTTCAAACGAACATGTACCCTCCAGCTTTGATTATTCGATGTATCTGGCCCTCACCTATTTTTTCCCGGGGACAGATTGCCTCGGGCACTCTGACCATGCGATGTGGTTGCAGATAGTCGAGAGTGCTGCAAGCCAAGACGCAGAATTGGCAGTACAAGTGCAGGAACCAACTCTGATCGCTCTGGAGGTGAGCTGTGGCTTCTCCCCCCCTTCCCCCCTCACTTGCTATGACGTTGGACATTGCCATTGATAGCTCATTACACAGTACGAACCGAAACAGTCCCGGAACAAGGGCTTTTCAGCCATCTCCGCGTTCCTCTATTTGGCGTACATCACTTTTTTTGCTTATGTGGCCCTGTCCATGAGGCGAATGAATTCGGTTCATTCGCGCATCGGATTGACGTTCACGGCTCTCGTCGAAATCGCAGTTAGTACAATCACTAGTTTGAGTGTTTGTGCACTGGTCGGATTCAAGGTGACGATGGTCCCTTGGTGAGTTAGTATTTTTGTTGTTGTTGTTTCATTCGATTTAATAGTGCTCACGACGAGATTCTGTTTAGGGAATTGCTTCCCATCGTGATTGTCTTTGTGGGTGCCGAGAACATGTTCAACCTCGTAGGCCCCTTGTACTTCCTCCAGACGAACCCGAGGCTAACCCATTTTTTTGTGTCCCCCCTCCAAGGTGGATGCTGTTGGAAAAACATCGGTTACACTGCCTGTCAAAGAACGAATAGCATTAGGGCTAGGCCATGCCGGCACCTCCAACACTTTGAAAGTTGTCTCTTACAATGCGATCCTGGGTGTCATCGCCGTACTTAGTGTCGGTGCCATACGCCAATTCTGCGCGTTTGCCATCGTTGTACTTGTTGCCCACTGGTTCCTCGCACATACGTTTTTCATGGCCGTTCTTTCTATCGATATTCAGCGTCTAGAGGCAAGTTTTTTTCGCAACAAATTGGCTGACTGGCCGGGTTCTATTGACGTTACTGTTGTGATTTTAGCTCGAGGAGCTCTTGAGGCAGAATGCCAGTTTGGCCCCCTCACTTTCGAATGCTCGTCGCAATGTTCCTACTCCGCCGCCTCTGCCTCGATGGCGGAAGCTGATATTCGTGACTCAAAACATGCTCAGGGGACGCGCCACCACAAACATCAGTTTTTTTCTGGTACACATCTTCCTCCCCCCATTCTATTTACGCTCATTATTTGCTCGCAGCTCCTGGCGATAACTGCTACACTTTATTACACTACTTATCCTTCATCGACTCGTAATATTGAAGACACACCGTTAACTTCCCCTCGTGGTACCATTTCGAGGACGGATATGACAACGACAGATCACCAGTCACCTGCATGGCATATTTGGAAATTCCTGAACCCGAAAGAGGACCCACTATTACATCTCCGCATCGAGATTCCCACCGTTCTCACATTCAGGTCGGATGTTGCCAATATGAATCAGCTTGTAGACAAGGCACAACGCCTCCGTTTTGCGCGCACGTTCAGGCAAGTTTTCTGGATATCCTACATTGTCGTTTTCCCCATAGCCGTGACAACCGGTTTGCTCTACGGGCTTCTTCTATATCTGTTGAAGAACGCAGAGCTCCTGGAGGCGCAGCGGCATCGCGCGGAAGGAAATGTTCCCGTCCCCGAGAAACTATCCAAGCTAGAAAGTCGGATCTCTTTCACAACCTTACCTCGTGCATTTGCAACTGATGTTGAGCTCATGGCTGCGAGTGAAGACGGGAAAGTCGTTGCGGCGGTCAGCCTCGAGAATGAAATCATCATCTGGCATGTGAACAACCATACGCATATCTGCATCGATGCTACAGATATTTTACTCCGTGCCGCAAGCACATCATCAACGCCTTCGGCTATTACGGCTGTCACTGTTGCTGCGAATGGAGGATTTTGCGCGGTTGGGACAGGAGCAGGAATCATTGCAGTCTGGACGATAACGGGAGACTCTATCCAATCATTGCCCCACCTCACCCTAGATAACTCGACGTCTGGAGTTATAGAACTGCAGTTCATCAGTAAACCTTCAGGGGTGGTGTCTAACCAACGATTTAGATCTCGTTCAGAACCCAACTCACCCTCCGACTATGTTGGGCTTGTAGCCATTTACGAAAGCGGTCTGGTTGCCAAATGGAGTACTCATTCACTCCACCATGTCGCATGCATGGTACCATCCCGCCCGGGTTCCGTCGTGAAGACTATGGCACTGCGCGTTCACGCCGACGAGCGGTATCTGGTCGCACATGCCATGGAAGACGGCACGGTCGAGCTAACTGAGCTTCCAGACTCTGGGTCGTTGTTGATGCCCGGCTGTTGTCTTCAGGCCGGAACTCGTACCAATTTAGTTTCAAAAGTCCATGTTTGCCGCACCGAGATAGGTGGCAGGGCCCGTCTCATCATTGGTGTCGCCACTGATGCTGGGGTTGTATCCATCTGGGATGGTGTAACGGGCGAATGTATTTCCGCATTCGACGAGGCTTTCGGGGAAGTCAATAGTCTTCGGATATCGCCCATCCCACGCGAGACGTGCCATTATTGTGGGGAACTCCCTCTTGAGAGCTTCGCCATCTCGCTTTCAGTCGGTCACGTCATCCTTGTTTACAAAGCGTATATTACTGTCCAAACTAGACGATGCTCTTGTGCTCGTAATCAACCGCATAAAGAGCCTTCTCGAGACATGCTTGGTCGTCGATCTCGCAGCGGCAGTGCAGGATCTCCAGTATGTTCCTCCTCCCCTTTGAGCAAAAGGGGAAAGTTACCTCTGGTATTCGATCCTTCGCCTTTTCCTGTTTCAGGGCATGGTGTTCACTCAAGGAGAGCGTCCGAAAAAGATTCGCTCCGTCGGGCGTCTGAAGTTTTGTCTCTGCCGTTGCCGGCAGATGATCAAGAACCCTCCCAATTGGTGATTCCACCAGATGCCACGTTATTCGCCTCCCGAGGATCCATTTGGCAACACGTCCTCATCGTGAGGGTTGGAGACACAACCTGTGAAAAGGGCACGTGGAATATCGTCAACGATAGTATCATAGGTGTGCGCAGGAAGGTTCGTACACACGGGCAATTGAAAGGTGCAGCAACTACCAAGCCGCCGTTGGGTGCGACACCGTCACAGGGTTTAACTCCTGCGATCATGGAACGCTGGGAATTGTGGACATTTGACCCAATGACTTCGGGACTTCAAAGTTCTCCGTTGATTTCTCTAGTAGACAAACTACACGCGACTCACGCTAATTTACGGACAAAAACAGTGACGCTTCCGGTCCCTCGGTTACCTTTTACTCGCGTTTCTACCCTTCTTGTCAGCGGATCCTCCGCATTTGCTGGCTTGGGCAATACGGTTGGCGTGTTCAATTTTGCTCTGCCATAGATAGTTTGTCCGCCTGTCGGTGATGGACCTTGTAATACGTATTGGAAATCCCAATTGTATCCGTGTTTGAGCAGAGGGCGTACTAGCTTCACTTCTAACTTGCATGTGGATGGATTTTTTGGATTTTGGCCAAATGCTAGATCCCAATCCCGACATGGAACAGCAAAAATGGGGTTATAGCTAGATCTTGACTCCCTGGTTTGCAGAAATGCCATATCCTCATTTGGAGTCATCACCTCCATCATTGGCCAACTAATGTAGAAGTCTTGTCATGACCCAAAAAGGAAAACCTCCTTCCGAGATTATGTATAATTATGTATAATTATATAGAACTAGATGGTACCCAAGCGTTGCTACGGTATTAGTTATTTTATTTTATTTTATTTTATCGCGTTTCTGATTTTTTATTTTTTTATTTTAATTTTATTGTAAATGTATTTATTTTCAATTTATGTTCTGTTTTCCATTGATTTTTGTATTCAATGGTCTGATGTTTGTGAGCAAAGTGAACAAACACCCGTGGCGGCTACTGATAACAGTGTTACATGCTTTTTGTGCCACTGATGTTTGTTCGCTTCGCTCACAAACACCCGTAGCACCCGTCCTGCAGTGTTACATGCTTTTGTGCCACTGATGTTTGTTTGCTTCGCTCACAAACACCTGTAGCACCCCGTTCTCCAGTGGCTGCATTGTTCATTTCACCTGCAATATGTTGCTCCAGGCTGTCTTGAATTTTATTTGAATTTTAATGCACTTGTTTACATTTATTTGCACATTTTGTACTTATCCAGGCTCAGCTGCGCCTCACGGTTATAGAAGGGGACAACGGTGGCTCGGCTGTGCCTCGTGTGACTTATGCATGCAAGAATTAAGCGGCAAGCAAGAAAACATGCGCACACACGCGCAAAACGCGACCATAGCCGAATACCCATGCCACCGACACCCCTTCCTCCCCTTCCTTTTAGATTATATAGGATCTAATCAAGCACTTAAGTTTTGTGCGAGTATAAGTGTATGGGCAAGGCCCAGAAAAAACACAAATATTACATGAGAAAGAAATGATGCAGTGCAATACAGTACAAAGAGTCCAAGGAAGGGGTGGGTGACCAAGTAAGACACTAGTGCTAGTTAAGGATTAGAAGAGGAAAAAAGGGCAAGAAAGGAAAATGTACTCAAGGAGGAGACGAAGGGGGTAATGAGGCATGTCTCCTCCCTGAGAAGATAAAGGTACAGGAACTGAGACTGAAACTGGAACAGGAACAAAGGTAAGCGGTCATGGGTGAGAATCAAAGGTAAGGAAGGGTGCACAGGCCCTTGATTGCAGCAAGGCAAGTGCAGGCCTTTGGATGTGGGAGCCCAGTAGTAAGGTTCAGGCATGATTAGACTATAGTAAAGAAACTTTAAAAACAACTGATCAAGCACTTAAGTTTTGTGTGAGTATAAGTGTACGTAGCCTTGCCCCATTACCTGGATTGCAATCTATGTCCTACTGCTTGCTGACCTTTTTACTTACATTTATGACAACTTCTCTTGGGAGTTTGCTGCCAACTTCTCTTGATATGCACCTTATGGCAAAGCCATGCCTACCAAACAGGTCTGCCTGCTTGGCCTTTGTGACGATCTCGGCATCCCCCATGAGGAAAAGAAAAAAGAATGGGGCAACTCCCTGATGATCTACCAACCAACATGGCTGCTCTTGTACTGAACCTGCCAAACTCCTAAACTCACAGAATCCCAAATATTAGGGATGGATCCCATCAGACTTGGTCCCTGACTTTGGACTTGCCCCATTTGCACGTACCATCTTCCTTATGGAGATATAGAAGTATTTTACATCTTTTTCATGGATATTCAATTTTACCTTCCATTTTCCTGTCACTGTCACATTGCAACGCCTTCTTCATGTCCCCATTTCTACTCCCCTTTGTATCACCTTGTTGGCCAAGGACTCTTGACTGAAAGTAGATAGACAATTTTGTACTATAAAAATGATGCCAAACTGCTGTATCAAAATAAGAAATCCAGTTCCCCCTTTTCCTCTTGCTCAGAAGTGCTTCTCTTAGTACAATTATATTCTCATACAACTTGTCAACACTCACTGCTCCTTCTTCACCCTTCTCATGACTATCTCCCTATACTGCTCATCACCTGACACCTGACCCACCGTACCCGACACCATCAGTATTGTCAGCTTAGACTGGCTTAGTTAGATTTCTGCAGTACTTGCTCGGTGGCTTCCTCTTTTACTACCTTCTCCATCTCATTGAAGCTAGATACTGACTATTCCACTGTCACTTCCATGCTGACCCCTTAGATTCTTCATCATCTGGAACCACCTGACACTCGCCAATACAGCATGTCTTGGTGGGGTTGTGAGTGAGGATTGAGAGCCAAATGAGGGCCAACAACTCACCTGGTGGGGCATGATGGTGCATAGAGGGACATGGGAAAGTTGTGGGGCAGTAGGGGAAGTAGGGAGCTGGCAGGACCGGCAGTGGAAGGGAGGGCAGGTTGATGAGAAGAAGGTTTTGGATTTGGCTGAGTGCAAACACTCTGGCTGTGGATTTAAACTCAGTTCGAATTTCAGCTACAACTCTGGATCTGCCAATTTCCCTGCCTGTTGTAGCCTCAACAACATCATTTGAGAGCTAGGTTTAGTGACAAAAGTGACAGCCCCAATCATGTAGAATATGCCTGTAATTTATCCAAAATTTGCATGCCCTACTTCAGCCACGACACCCAAAACAGTGCCCACTGTCTCACAAATCCCCCCTACCAACTCAAATCCAACTGGACCCCCCCGCCAATTTTCCAGGATCCTCATTAGGGCCATAAGCCCAACATCGTCATCAGGCTTCTGCATGTTAATCTGCTCAGCTTGAAATTCCCGATGACGATGATGCTGGGCCTGTAAAGCCACCTGTTTCCATGTTTGGTGAGGAACTACATGAAAACTGATCAGAATGACCCACTGATGAGGTCTATCCATCCAGTTCTGCAGAAGATTTATCCCTGGCTGGGGACATGCAGGGCAAAACAATGCCAGATCGCCATTACCAGGCTCCATCTCAGTATCATGCCAAAAGCCAAATCGTTTCTTGAGGTTCAAGTACTGCCACTGTCTTGAAACCCTCATTAGTTCACGATAACGATCCTGAACAACATAACTCAGTACTTCGTTCTGTATGGACTGTGTAACCAAAGAAGAAGTATATCATGAACTGGCAATGTATCTGGAAATGCATTGCAAGACAGTCTCCTTAAATTGGTATAAAAGTTGTTTGCAGACATTTTGCATTTTATCGAATCAATGTAGAAATGATCCAGGAGCTGGAAAGTGAAGGCTGATGATGGTCATTTTGCCATTGCAGGATACAAATGCATTCAAAGTAGTTGAATGTCTCGAGTGGGGGCATCTGGGCAGGAGCACCATCGGATTCGACATTGGTAAATTCCATTCATATGAGTGACAGTGAGGATATCTTCCTTGGCTTGAACACCCAATTCCGGTTCCAAATCATTCTCCTCATCCAGGCCAGACATTAAAATATCCCTCAGAGATGTATCTTCGACAGATGGCTCCTGTCCATCATGTCTGTATGATGGACAATTGCCTCCACCATGGCCAAGACACATGACCAGGCCAATCATATTAAGGTCATGTTTCAAGAAACATTTGCCATTCCAGATCTCAATTCTGTGGAACGGATTATGCTTGTGTGTCTGCAAACAACAACGCTGGCAGAACGAAGGACAACCATAGCAATCAGGGCAATGAATAGACATATCAGCCATAAGACATGTCTGGCATGTGACATTGGAAGGGGGGGCCTCAGATGATAAGAGTTCAGAGAGGTATTGCTTGTGAATCGCTTTCCAGGCTTCCATTTCATCGTTCTGTGTCTAATTGACATGCAATCAAAATCAAGTTGAACAGATAATAGTTGTGTCAACCTTTCCACTCTTATTTTGGTGTCTCCTTGTCAGAGGCTCCTCCTCTTCCACAAACAATGTTGAGGGCATGGGAGGATCTTCACTCCTTTGTGATTGTTTTACAGGACTTGGCTGATGAATGACTGGATGAGCCTTGACTGTCTTTCCACCTCGTTTCTTTGCCACCACCATAAATTCAACCTCTCTGGCAAATTCCTTTTTTTTCCTGACCGGGAAATGACTTTTGATTTCGGCATGGATGAACAATAGTTGGATGAGTGTGGGAAAAGTGAGCAAATGACATGCATTATAAAGACCAATGCACGAGGCAAAACACATGGCAAAAAATAAATATGACATAAATTATGTAGTGTTGCCGTAGTTCGGTTCCGAACCTAGCCAAACCCGGTTCAAACCCCGAACCGAACCCGAGGTTCAGTCTAAGTTCAGCCAAGTGCTGAACCGGACCGCAGGTTCAGTTCCGGGTTTCAAGGCCCGCCGGATTTCCTGAACGGCTCCAAACCGCGTCCAAACCGCGAATGCAGCTATTTTTACGGTATTTATTTCATTTGTTTTTCGTATTTCTTGACTTACTATTTCGTGTTAAATGGTATCATGTGACCGGCCGTGACCATGTAGCTTTCACGCAACACAACATCAACACGCAACACAACATCAACACTCAATGCGAAGGTCAGTTTCAAGCTTTTCTTAACTTTACTAATGTCATTTGCGACAGGGAACTCGACCGCGACCATGTCGCGGCCACACCCATCTTGGCACAAGATGGATGCCAATGCCAACCCAATGCCAACGGATGCGTGACAGCTGCAACACCACCACCACCACCACCACCACCAGCGGCAGCAACAGAAATGGGAATGGCTATGGCAACCAGGCAACGACGATGGCAACGGCCAGCAGCAGCAGCAGCAGCAATAGAAGCAGCAGCACTGGCAGCAACGGCAGCAGCAACAGAAGCAGCAGCGCCGGCAGCAACGGATGCGCGACAGCTGCAACACCACCACCACCACCACCACCACCACCACCAGTGGCGGCAACAACAATGGCAATGACAACCACGACGGCCAGCAGCAGCAGCAGCAGCAGCAGCAGCAGCAGCAACGGCAACGGCAACGGCAGCGGCAGCAGCAACAGCCACGACAGCAGCGGCAGCAGTGGCAGCAGCAACGGCGACGGCAGCAACGACGGCAGCAACGACGGCAGCAGTGACGGCAGCAGCAGCAACAGCGGCAACAGCGGCAACGGCGGCAACAGCAGCAACGGCAGCAACGCCACGGCAATGGCAGCAATGCCACGGCAATGGCAGCAGCAGCAACAGCAGCAGCAGCAGCAGCAGCACCGGACGGCTCCCCCGCAGCCCAACTACCTCGCGAAGTGTAGCGCCATATCAATTGATACGTGCCTGCCATTCGTGAGGAGAACGGAGCTCACGGGGTGAGCCAGACCGAACGCGGCGAGACGGTTCAATGCCGTCTGGGTCCAGGTTTGGCCATGCGCCAAACCGGACCCGAAGTTCAGTTCGTGGTTCCGCCAAAAAGGCTTGGAACCGGACCGAACTGAACTTCAGCAACACTAAAATTATGTGCCTTGACATACAAATACATTTCAGTACAGGACAAGGTTACAAATCCAATGAACTGTCAGAATATGATACCATCGTTGGGGCCTCAAACCAACCTCAGACCAATTTAACATCACTCGATGAACCCTCCTTTCCTTCCACTACAACCCTGTCCAGCACATCCCCTGAATGCAATTGTGAACAGCTTGCCTGTGCAAGGCCCCCTGGAGTTCCTGACAAAGCATGGGTATTCGCCAGTCTTGCCATGGATCTTTGGCAGCTTTGATGGTACTCTTGTCACCCAGCATGATGTCCATCATTTCCATTGGGTTTTCTAAGAAGATTCGAAGGAAATGCAGCATGTAGATGCCACAATCGTCAAAATTCGGCTGTCCAGGTACCTGAAAAGAAAGCTTCAATTCAGTCGCAACACTGACATTAGACATTGTTCACTGTGGGGATGACTCTCTTGATATGTGCCAGCTTTTTCACCTGGTGTTCATCGCAATGCCTGCCAGCCATGCATACACCAGGGATATATCTTTATAATGGTTCGCCGGGGGCAGTGAATCGAGAACAAATGTTACACTAATTGAAGATGAGTAAGTTCAAGGCAAAGCTAAAATGGATAATTACATGTGCAGTCCATCAGGAGGATTTTCTGACAAACATGCACCAGGATTTGTCATGATAATCAAATACCAGTGGTCACTGATGGTGAGGTGAGATGTTGCCTTCACGAAAGCTGACTACACTCACCCAGTGGGAACAGGAAAGACCAAGTATCGGATCGAAAATATGTCGATTGCCTTTGTCCACCTAGTGATGCCAAAGTTCGGTTGGGAACCGATCTGAACCTGGTTTGAACCACGAACTGAACCAGAAGTTTGGTTCTGGTTCAGCCCTTTGGCTGAACTGAACCGCTGGTTCCATTTGCGATTCTGGCACTGACATGCGGTTCAAACCGCATTCAAACGCGGTTCAAACCGCGAACCGTAATGTATAGTTACCTACGTAGATACTCATTTAGATACTGAATTTTTCACATTTTTTTCTATGCAGTCGTGTGAACTTAGGTCATGTGACCTTAAACATACTCGTGCGACACCCTAATTTCAACTCAACACTAACGCTACTCAACAACCACGGTAAGTAACGGCTTCATACTATATTTTACTGACATTTTATTACATAGAACAGCGCCCCGTGGCCCACCTTGACCACTGTAGAGGGTCGACGTCCCTCTGAGTCCGTATCCTTGATATATCACTAATCCGGATGAACCCACTGCCTCCATTCAACTCGCATTCGAACCCAACGTAACCCAACGTAACCCAACGTGATGTGACCCGACGTGACCGATGTAACCTGACGTATGCACCTGACCTTCCCACACTACCAGCCTTATAAGGCTGGTTGAACACGTGTCTCAACCAGCCTTATAAGGCTGAAAAGCGTTATTTTCCAACACCGGGGATAAACCCTACCGTGTTGGGTGCTTTTTCATTGACAAAATATATCATTATAAGTCATAGCTATAAAATGAACTAATCAAATACATGCAGGGATGAGGGAGAACCCATGTTCGTTGCCAACAACGACGAGCCCGAGACCCTGTTGTGATGGGCAGGGCCATGGCAATGGTGGCGAGAAAGCCCGAGCGTCAGCGCCTGTCCCCAAACAGGCTACTAGTAATACTACTAACATTATTTACGAAAATGCTAAGTACTGAGCAGCATTGGGGTAGGGTTTATCCCCGGTGTTGGAAAATAACGCTTTTCAGCCTTATAAGGCTGGTTGAACACGTGTCTCAACCAGCCTTATAAGGCTGGTAGTGTGGGAAGGTCAGGTGGTCTGGGCACTCAGACGTGACATTCTATATTGTGACACATGTGTGATCGTCAAAACAACGCGTCAGGTCACATGAACAAACAACTACAAGACCAAATAACTACAAGCCCATCAAACGTGGTTGAAAATTTCTTCTTACCTCACCACCACCACTGCCACCTTTGATAACACTACAGGATCTTTGGCTGTTGTACCGGGCAACAACCAGAGATTCTGGAGTGTTATTGGCATGACAGGTATGTGATTTCCTTTGGATTTGCTGTTTAGTTCACAGGGCTACATTTACTGTTGCTTTTTCCGGAGTCAGGTATTGTCTTTGTCATGTTTGCATTCAGATAAGGGATTTCTGTTAGCTGATTACTAACAATACTCTTTTCAAGGATTACTTTTTAGTGACTATTGTGGTATCTCTGCATGCCCAACCGTTGGTGGTGGGTCCTCAGCAATGAGCACTTGCCACCATGGGTCTTTGATTAGGAATTCAGGGAGGGTGAATCCACCTGAGTTCCTGGCTAGGCAACCTACTTGTAGTGGGCCTGGTGGCATTGACAAGAATTTATTGGGTAGGTCTCATTTTCATTATTAATCCTTGTATTATTGACATTGTATCAACAGGTGATGTGTTTTACTTGTCTCAATTTCTTGTATTGTGTTGCATTTGTATTTTCATGGTTTGTTTGTTCTGTGTTCGCAAAAATTTTGACATTACTTCTCTTGTCAATCAGTCTTGATCAAGAAGGAGAAGAGCTCCTCCTTTGAGATTGAGACTGAATGACTTTTCTTTGCAACTGTATTTTCTTCGTAGTGTTCTTTTCACACTTAAATGTGTGATTTCACATTGTTGTACTTTAGTGAATGTAATGTAAATCACTGTGGGCCTATTTATTGATTTTTATCGCTGCTAACCCTAACCCTGAGTCACTGGGAGGAAGTTTGGAGGTGCACGAATATAATATTCAGATATCTTCTCAAGATGAAAATATGTGAGTACATTTCTTGATTGAACCAGCCACTTTTCATGTAATTGGTTGTTGTAAAATTGAAGCATGTGACCAGACAAGATAAATCTCTCAGATTGCTAGTCATACCTATTGGCTAGGTGAAATGACCACCCACCTCTGTGAAAACCAGCTTGTGCTGGCTGAGCAAAACATTTTCTGGTAAAAACATATTCCCACAGGATGCTGTTCCACGGTAGGCCAAACACTATTAGTTGACTAGCCAACGTACCCATTGCTGTTGATCAACCCATGCTAACTGGCCAGCCAATGCATCAGCCAACCCATCTCTGCTGGTCAACCACATTTCTTTGCTAGTCAGCCAACCAATGCCTGATGGCCAGGTAAAATATCCCTGCTTGTATGCCAGCCCATGCCTGATAGGGAGCCAATATAGGCTAGAGGGTTGGCCAACCCATGCTTGATGGCAAGCCCATATATGCCAGTGGGTTGGCCAACCCATGCCTGATGGCCAGCCAAAATGTGTAAGTGGGTCAGCCAACCCAGGCCTGATGGCCAGCCAAGATAAGCCAGAGTGTCCACCAATCCAGGCTGCCTGGCCAGCCATATATGCAAGTGGGTCAGCCAACCCATGCCTGATGGCCAGCCAACATATGGCAGTGGGTCAGCCAACCCATGTCTGATGGCCAGCCAATATCCAGTTGGGTCAGCCAACCCATGCCAGATGGCCAGCCAAAATATTCCTACTGGTCAGCCAACCCATGCCTGGTAGCCTATATTGGCTGATGGTTGGCTAACCCATGTCTGATGGCAAGCTGAAACCCCCACCCAATTGGGCAAAATATCCCCTGGTTGGCCAACCCACTTGGGGTGGCCAGCTGTATGCCTCAGCCAAGCTATCCGTCTTGGGAAAAGATATTGGTTGGCCAAGGTCGGCTGGCCCACTTCAAGTGGGAATTGTCCATCTCAGCTGACTCACATTTCATGGAAAAGATATGCTGAAAGGGCTTCTCTCCTCCTCCTCCTCCCTCCCATTCATCCTCCCCCTCCCCCATTCTTCTCCCCCCTTCTTTCCCTCTACTCTTGACACCTCTTCCCTGTCCCCTAATTCTCTCTCTCCCCTTCCTCCTCCCTCTGTTGGCTAACTCCACCTCTCTTCCCTTGTCTTTATGTGCTTCCATTTTCACTCCCTTCTACTCTCCCCTTTTCCTCTGCCTCTTTATTACATTAATGTAGTTATGATCTGTAAATAGCATTTAATTTAATTTGTTATCACATTTTGGAGACACAGGAGATGGATGAGGAATTTTTGTGATCAAATAATATGCAGATATCTAATCACATTTTGAAACTATTTGTGTTGTTATCTCACTTGTGAACATATTGCAGAAAATAATATTATCTAAAAGTGGTATTCATACAGAAAATAGTGCATACAGAAATTACAATTATTTAGGCCTTTATTGTTTTCATTATTGTGAATATGTATTCAGAAAATAGAAAATGACTCAAATATTTAGGATTTCTAGACCAATATCTATGGCTTTTATTGTGAGGGCAGAATTGTAGACCATTTGTTTGTCAGATAATCAGGACCTGGCTTGTGCCTGAATTATCTCGAGATCCGAATCTAGATTCTGTTATTAATAGTGCTAAAATTTCAAGTCAGTAAATAGTTGGACCAAAACTAAGTCTCTACTCAGCAGAAATTAGACTAATATGTGAAAGATTAGGTTCAGGTTTGAACCAGTTCAACCTAGGTTCACAAGATTCCCTCCTTGACTGAACCTTGAACCAAACCCAAGGTTCAGTTCAGGTATTACCCTGAACCTTGAACTGAACTTAGGTTCAGTTCATGTAGGTTCAGTCAAGGAGGGAATCTTGTGAACCTAGTTCAAACTGGTTCAAACCTGAACCTAATCTTTCACATATTAGTCCAATTTCTGCTGAGTAGAGACTTAGTTTTGGTCCAACTATTTACTGACTTGAAATTTCAGCACTATTATTAATAACAGAATCAGAACCGGAATGTACCATCACTGCTTGTGGAAATATTCTAGGGGAGGATTATTCAAAGACAGGGTGCAAAGAAGGTGAAAACTGGCAAGAAACAAGAAATATGGAGAAGAATGGTGATGAAGAAGCTGGTATTGATATTGATAGAGAATGGATATGCATTGTTAATATAATTGTTTCATATTGTAATAGTATCATAGGCAACTTGACCGCGACGCACATGACCTGGCACAACATGGATCCCAGCGCAAACGCAATGCCAACGGACGTGGGACGGCCACAACACCACCAGCGGTGGCAACGGCAATGGCATCAACGACAACGGCAACGGCCATCAGCAGCAGAAGCGCCTGCAACAGCAGCAGCAATGCCAGCAACAGCAGCAACGCCGGCAACAGCAGCAACGCCGGCAACAGCACAACGCCGGCAGCAGCAGCCATGGCAGCAACACCACCGCGACCATACCACCACCCGAAGAGGACAACAGCAGCAGTGCCGGCAGCAGCAGCTGCTGCTGCTGCTGCACCAAGCCATCCAATGCCAACGGACACGGGACAGCCGCAACACCACCACCACCAGCGGCGGCATGGCAACGACAACAGCGACGGCCAGCAGCAGCAGCAGCAGCAACAGTGGCAGCGGCAACGGCGACAACAGCAGCAGCGGCAGCAGCAACGGCGACAGCAGCAGCAGCAGCAGCAGCAGCAGCAGCAGCTGTGGCAGCAACACCATCACAACCATACCACCACCCCGACGAGGACAACGGTTGGCAGCAGCAGCGCCAGCAATGCCACGCAGGGACCATGGGACAAGACCCCGTCCCTCCACATCCCTTGGGGACACCGGAGGGCTCCCCTGCACCCATCTACCTCGTGAAGTGCAGCGCCGTATCTATTGATACGTGCCTGCCATTCGCGAGGAGAACGGACGGGGTGAGCCCACCTCGGTCTGGGTTTCAGACCACGTCTGAACCCAGACCGAATGCAAAGAGACAGTTCGACGCCGTCTGGGTCCGGGTTTGGCCATGTGCCAAACCGGACCCGAAGTTCAGTTTGCGGTTCTGCCAAAAAGGGTTGGAACCGGACCAAACTGAACTTCGGCAACACTAACCTGGAAACCACCTTTGAACCGACAGTTAGGGACATCTGTGTCAAGGTCACAAAGGATTACCATGGCAGGCAAGATCGACAAGCCCACAGCCATCCTGGAACTCATCGTGGCCATACCTTTAGTGTTGCCCCAGCTCAAGCTGATATTTTTCAAAAAATGGCTATCACATTGTAAATAAAATAGGGATAATTACCAAAATATTTGAGTACATAGATCGCACCAAAAGCTGATGGGTCCTCTGCCAACATTAGTTGATCTAATTACAGCCATTTTTAGAAAGCATGGCAGTTGGCATGAAATTTTGATCAATTAGGCAGGTGGGGACTTAGAATAATTTTATGCTCTAGACTCTATCTGTATCTACCATGTGTCGGTCTAGAAAAAAGCCTTGCAAACAACCAAGCATAATCGACACTGATCTTGACAATCGTTTCTTGCCCTCTAACAGTGACGTTGATGTTGACAGTGACAGCTCTGCTCAGTCTACGGAATCATTGATTGATGCACCAGCCATTCCTCAAAAATGTCAGAAGGTAGCAGCGACACAAGCAGCAGTTCCCAATGCCCCTGCTGCCTTGATCACCTATGTTGCATCAATTTTCTCCACTACCAAGATGAAGAAGCCTGTGTCAAAACAAAGCCCCAAAAACATTTCATTCCAACTTTGTTCCAACAAGCCTTGGGATACCATGAAGGCACAAATCTTGGCCAAGATTTTGCAAGCACTCAGCCCTATCATCCTTGACTTTTCTCACTATGACATCCTTTTTTTCATCACTCGTGTCATCTCAAAACCTGGTATCCCCATAGCTGCCAAAACCGACTACACCCTTTTGCTGTAAAAAGTGTTAGGTGGCAAAGTCAAGAACACTATCGTGAACATCACTATTGTTCAGTGCAACCTTGATGGAGACAAAGAGAATGTACCAGATGAGGACGTTAGCAAGCTGAAGAAGACTACAAAAGATCCAGCGATGCTTCCAGGCAATGTCAAGAAGGGAAGCAGCATTGAGGCGTTGCAAAAACACTGGGTATGCAACAAGAAACAGGGAAATTGTGGTGGGACATATTGTTGGATCGACGAGGATGGTGGACATCTCCCATTCAACCATCTAATGCTGGATTGCTGGGCAGCTTCCATGGTATTGTTCCCTCTTGTATTCTTCTATCTTTACTTACAAAATTCTAGCTAAAAGGAGAGGAATGCGCTACACTTGAGCAGCTGCCCAATAACTGATTGTTTGATCCAGATAACAACAAACTCTCTTCTTTGCCAACGTCTCAATACAAAGAATGCCCAGGCCATACCACCACCAAGTACCGCTCCCATTTTCAATTTCAGCATCAGCAGGGAGGTTGCAGAGTTGTTTCATCCAACACCTAATGTTGTCCCACCCACTGCTGTCCTGCCTCCGAACCCTGCCCCTGTCACATCTGCCACTCCGAAACAAGACTCCTATGACCTTTAGTGCCCAACCATCCTTCAGGTCAACCGCAAGTCTGGCGTTGACATGACGATTGAAGAGTTCTGCAAAACATTTGAGTTTTGTGAAGGAATCAAGGAGAAGTTCCAGGAACATTCATATACACACGCTCAGATGCTGAGGTTCATAACCATCGAGGAGTTGAGGGAAATGAGGTTCAAATTTGGGGAAATTGTGGGGCTGCGGGATGCCATTGAGCATTGGTCTGTCATTACTTAGTTTACATAGTCACTCATTTGGACAATACACACCATTTTGATTGAATAGCATACATGAGACACGTTGAGAGGTACAGCAGTAGACTAAAAATATCCAGCATGAGCAAAGTATCCAGCCACATCATCTGGGGTAACAACATCCAACACTTCAAACATATCGTATAGAATCCCATCGCCCTGCGTAGCTCCATAGTAATCTTGATGTTGCCAAATAAAGTGCTTCACCTTTGAAAAAGCTTCTTTGATGGGGTTCAGATCTGGCAAGTATAGTGGGAGATATTCAATCCGAACGCCAAAACAGTCAGCAAGTTCGAGGATTTCAGGGCTGTGATGTATTTTTGCATTGTCGAGAACTAATACACTGAGAGGGCTGGGGTATGGAGTGCAGTATGGTAACTAGCTTGAGATCAGTACAAGTCTAGAAGAAAAAAGTAGCATACATACCACAGAGAATTCCAACCATTGCAAGAATGCTGCCCTTGTCAATGACCCCTCCACCGCCATGCCAGATATGAACCTGTTGAGGGTCAGTACCCCAACAGTTGAAGTACACCTGCCATGAACGAATGGCTGTGATTTGCAAGCACGATGGCCTCGCTTGGACCTCCCATATCTCCTACCAACAGTGCGTTCGTCCTTCGAGACCTCATTGATGAAGCCAAGTTCTTTGGGGCTGAATTGTGCCATGCGAGAGATGAAATCAGCATGCCAAGCTTCATTTTGCTCAGCAGCAATACGTTGCAGCTGCTTGCGGCTGACACCAGCGCGAGTGAGTTCTTGATGAATTGTACTGTAGTGAACTGAAATAAAACAATTGGTCTTGAGCAAGTGAATTAGTTCATCAAAGAAGTAGTCGAGATTGCTTCTGATAAGTTGCACCAGATACTGGACATCATCATGGTTGAGATTGTGAAGACGGCCATACTGGACAGGTATGGTGGAAACAATGTCACCAGTGGTGCACCAGAGCTTTAGGATGCGATAAAAAGTGCATTCAGAGAAACCACAGCATAAAAGAATGTCATTGAGGGTGAGAAGGTGGCGTTCGAATAGCTGGATGGCTGTGATTTTGACATCGCGGCTAATATGATGGTACATGGAGGGTAAAGAAATGCAAAATTATTCCAAGTCCCCACCTGCCTAATTGATCAAAATTCCATGCCAACTGCCATGCTTTCTAAAAACAGCTGTAATATCTTGTCACTTATCAGACCAACTTGGAATTTCAGCTAATCATGACTAGATATTAATTAGATCAACTAATGTTGGCAGAGGACCCATCGGCTTTTGGTGCAATCTATGTACTCAAATATTTTGGTAATTATCCATATTCTATTTACAATGTTATAGCCATTTTTCGAAAAACATCGGCTTGAGCTGAGACAACACTACATACCTTTTGGAGCCATCCACGAAGATGATACTCTTAATCGCCAGGCTTTCGGAGCCTATTGTCACATGCTCGACAGCTACAATAATGTACAAAGAGGTGGATCCGACCGTTTGAACACACTCAACTGACTTGTCAATGCTGATTATGGCGAAAGCGCACTCAGGGAAACCCAAGGTGAAGACGACGCTCTCATTACTTGACCACCTAAACGTGGAGCCAGTAAGTCCCTCAATGATGCCGATGACCAGCCTAATCCTGCAAAACGGTGCATTAATATCGCCCTTTTCCTGTGGGTCATCCAGGAATCTCTCCATCCATTGATCCTCCCTCCCTCCTTACACGAAATGCATACCCTACTCAAAAGCTTCTCACAAGATATCAAGTTTACTGTCGTGTCCATACTCAACTCTGCTTCCTGCCCCCAGTTCCCTCACTCAGAATGGACTAGTCTTGTCTCCAGGCATGCCATCGACCTTGACCACATTCTGTCCAGCCTCTTCACCACTTGCACTGCAAGCTCATGCAAGGAACAAGTCAGGTCTTTCAAGATCTCACTTGGACCTTCTTCCCTGGCTAAGACTGTCACCTCACATGGCGAATGGATCACTGCTTGGGAACCTACCATGGAAGCCACCACATTCATTTTCCCACTATGGGAACATGAACTATGTTCCCACTATGGGAACATGAACTATGCCGTTTTGGACATTACATATCCAGACTATTCGCAGCCCTCCTGGCCAAACAACACCAACGCGTCATCGCCCTTGATAAAGGCATCTGCATCCACATCACACAACACTGGGACCTCCTCCTTACTGATGCAAACGAGTTCGCAGACCTCCAACTCCACTGGATCCACTCATGGGACAGGCAACTCGAACCACGATGTGCAGCCAGGATCACCCCGCAAACTCGATGCCATGATCCATGCCACCGTTGGAACCACAATAAGTGCCCAAACTCCGTGAACAAGTGCAACTACATCCACCATTGCTCTAAGCGTCACTCCACCTCGCACAGGGCTCCTGATTGCCCACCTAAGCAACCCTGATCCTTGGTCCCACCGACCGAAGTACGCTCGCTATCTCGTCTGGGATGAGGTTGGCCCAGAACACCTTTCCATCGCACTGTCCAGCCTCCATGAGCCGCCGGTCCCGATGGTCCCCCTGAATAAACTCCAAAACACAGCTGCCCTCTCCACGATCCACAAGCACCCCAAACTTTTTATGATCGTGACCCCCATCCATGTGGATGTTTTTGAGAGTTATCTTGCCTCCCACCCCAACTGTCCCTTTGTGGACTCTGTATGCAATGCTTTATGTGTTGGTTTCTGGCCATGGGCCCAGACGTCTGGCCTCGACTACCCAACTACTTGGGACAATTTGCACTGGCCAATCACTGAGCCTTCCCACCATGCCTTCCTGTTGGAACAATGCGATGCGGAGGTCGCCCTTGGCCAGCTTTCACTGTCCTTCAGCATGGACCTCCTCCCTGGCATGTACAGCATGCCCCTTGGCATAATACTCAAACCGCACTCTTTGAAGCTCTGTATGGTGGTTCTACTCACAGAATTCTTTGATCCCCAAGGATCGCTTCATCTGGATGGACAACTTGCACCAACTCAGATCTGCCTTGCACTGTGCCCCCACTGTTCACCCCACCCATCATCTTGTCATCTTCAAGTCCAACATGTCTCATGCATACCGATTGATGCCCATGGCCCCCCTCTGGCAAATCTGTCAGGTGATGACCTTTGACAACGAACGCTTCATGAATCATTGCAACCATTTTGGTAATGGTGCTGGCAGCCACATTTTCAGTTCCTTTGTGTGCCTAGTGACCTGGATTGCAGTCTACATCCTCCTTATTTTGGACCTCTTCATGTACATCAATGATAACTTCTCTTGGGAGTTCACCAATGAGTTCACATGGTATGGTGTAGTGATTGCAGCCTGGGTAGATGCAGAATCGTGTTTGTGAGCACTGTCAATGGGATAGAAACCCAAAACTCAACTTGTTTGTAACTATGTACACAAGCCACTATATAGGTACTGTATAGTATCTATAAATGGACTGTGGTGAAGTGGGATTGTAAAGAAGATAAGGTAAACTGTAACAATAGAAAATAAGAGAATATGCATGCAGAGAGATATCAATCTCTACATCCACTAGGGACACTAATAGAGACTGTCCTCAGTCACACACAAGGCAAGGAATAACAAAATGGATGAATAAAAGGGTGGGAAGGGAGGCAAGGGACAACACAGAACAGAGCAAAGAAAAAGAAAGAAAGAAAGAGAGAGAAAAAATCCAATCAACAAGAATCTTCCAACACATAATCTTCCAACTTCTCTAACCGATCAACCAACTTAACCATCTTCTGCTCCAAAACCTTGAGGGCCTTAAGGGATAGCAATGCCGACTTGAGCACAAGTAGGGTTGTAGTGGGTAAGTCGTCAATGGCAGTAGACTCTGGGTTGGGCATCGAAGAGAACATGACCTCAAGTAGACCAGTGTGAACTTGTGGATAAGGACAGTCATGGTGGCCATTTTTGAAGGGGGAGAACACATGGGGAGGTGATGAGGAAGAGGGAGGCAATGGAGAAGGGAAAATCGGGGGCAGGGTGGACACAAACACTGATGACGTGTCCTGGCTCGCTTCTGGGGATGATGGTGGCAACGAAGGTGGAGATGGGGGGCCAAAATGAGGTGGAAACGGGGGCAGAAGCATCAATACGCACATGGACATGTCTTTCTGGGGCTGGTATAGGTGCAGACGGTGACGGCATGTCAATACTTACTGCTGGGGATGACAGAGAGGGCGAGGATGTGGACAGCAGGCAAAATGGGGGTGAAATGGGGGCAGATATGGTGGAATTGGTTGAAAACAAGGTATGTTTGGGGCTGGCACGGGTTTCTGGGGACAATGGGGGCTCAGATGGTGGGGGTGTGTCACGGATGGCCTCTGGGGATGATGGCGAGGGCAGAGATGTGGACGGCTAGCGACACAAGGGTGAAATGAGGGTGGATATGCTGGGACAGGTCGAAAATGGCATCCGTTGAGTGTCAGCACAGTTTTCTGGAGACAGCGCAGGCTCAAACGGTAGTGGCATGCCAATACTTGCTGCCAGGGATGATGAAGAGGGTGCAGAGGGGGTCGGTGGGTGAGTCGAGATGGAAATGGGGGTGGAGGTGTCGATACACATGTCATCCTCGCGTTGGAGGGTGCAGGCGCGTTTTCCTGGTGACAGCGTGGGGTCAAACGGTGGGGGCACATCACAGATCACTGCTGGGGATGATGGTGAGGGCATAGGCACAAACGGCGGGCGAAATGAGATGGAAACAGAGGTGGATGCATCAACACAGGTCCTACCCTCGCATTGGCACGTGCAGACGCATTTTCCTGCACGGTGTTTTGTGTGGGAAGTGTTTGAACAAATCCACACCAAGGGTTTCCGGAGTGTGTCATTGATCGGGAAATTACCTTGTTGTCCTTTAGGAACAAGGATTTAGCTCTTTATTAACTCTGGGTTATTCCTGTTGGGTGGTTGGGTTGTGGTGTGAATCCTATCAAAGGTTAGCTTTGAGGGATACAACAAATACTTGACAATAATATAAGTCAGATGTATGACTTATAGAGGATGAGTGAACAGTGAGGTCTTCCCTACTGAAGGTAAAGACTTTGAGTGACAAGAGGCATGCGAGAGTATAAGCGGATAATAACTCAAGCAAGTATGAACAGTGTAAGATGAACGAGTGTACAACAGTCAAGTATACAAGTAGCAAGTATACAATGAGCAGAGGTACAATAGAGATGAGCAATAGATGATGGACGATGGGTGATAGACGATGGGTGATGGGCGAGTGTAACAGTAGATGTCAAACAAAAGGGAGGTGTGACAAAATACTATGTACAGAATGAATGAACCGAACAATAGGCAAGTAGGATTGATGATCAAGATATCGGACTTTATTCTGAAGCTTCAAATGCACATTGGCTACTAGTGCAGAATAAAGTACTGGGATATCTTTGGTGATGATCAATAGAACTTGAAAGAAAGATGAATATGACTGTACTACGTGACAGAACACAAAGAATATGTATCAAACAAGTAATAAGGGAGTATCAATATATCTGAGATTGATATCCTTAAACAAATGAATGATGACTTGAACTGCAATTGGTATTTGGGTACTAGCTACTACCAAAGTAGATAATACAAACAAATACAGATGGGGTGAATCAGAATCTGGGAGAGGGACTGTCCTGTGACTGGGCCTGTCAGATTAGGTGACTGAGCCATCTCCAGCAGAAACTGGGCTCTATATATACCTATTCTACAGCAGGAGTCATACTGAGTCATAGAATGGTATATGAAATGGAGAGCATAGGATATGACTCATAGGGAGTCATATAGAGGAGAGGCATAGGTTTATGACTCATAAGGAGTCATAATAGTGAAAGGCATGGGGGGTTATGACTCATAAGGAGTCATAAGAAAGGAAGGCATGGGTTTGTGACTCATACAGAGTCAATTAATGAGTCACATAGGTATTATAATCAAAGGAGGGGGCATAATGAGTCAGAAATAGTCAAAATTAGTCATGGGTGGTCATAATGAGTCATGGGGGGTCATGAATATGTCATAAGGGTCATAATTTGTCATGGATAGACCAATGAGTCACATTTGATGGGAGTGAATCATGCTGCTGGTCTAATCTTGGGTGTGTGAATCAAAGGCAAGGGCTGTGCCAGGGTGTGCTTCTAGAATCATCTTCCTGAGGCTGTGCTTCTTGATCAATTGATGCCATGCCATGTGTGTATCCTTATCAGTTAAGAAAAAGATAAGATCAGGGCTGGGCTGTATTTGATCAATTGATATGAAATATGATGTGCTTCCTGATCAGGGAATGATGGGTGGCATGTGTTATCTCTATGATTGGAGATAAGGATGTGGCTGTGCTTCTTGTGCTTCTTGGGCCTCTGATAAGATGTTTTGGGGGCCTTATCAGTTAAGATAAGGGTATTCCTTCATTTCCTCTGCATAGATAAGGGTTTTCTTGCATGTCCCTTCTGTAGATAAGGATTTCCTTGCATGTCCCTTGTATAGATAAGGGTTTCATGTGTGTCCTATGTGCAGATAAGGATTTCCTGTGTGTCCTATATGCAGATAAGGGTATTCCTTTCTACTCCATATGCAGATGGGGGCATTCCAGTATGAATGGTCCTTGTAATGTGATGTGTGCTGTAGGGATGGTGACTAGTGACAGCATATTACTATGTTTTGATCTGAATCCTTTTTGGATCATGACAATGGCAACCATGGGAATGACAGGGACAGGCGTACCTGGGACTGTACATGCAATATCCATTGCATTGGGCCCGTTTTCCTGCATCTACAAACAGTCCGTTACCCGTCGGACACGCGTGAGATGTTCCTTGTTGGATGCGCTCGTTGGGGCCATTTTTGGGCCTGTCGGGTCTGGATTTTCGAGCGGAATTGGTGGGGCGTCAACTGCCGAGTCTGTTGGATGTGTTGAAATGAGTGGAGGTGGCAGGATTAGTGAAATAAAAAGGAAATGTGAAGGGGGGGGTGTATTGGGCACCGTGTGATGTGGCTGTGACAGTGTGACAAAAAGGCCAAAAGGCCGAGTTCTGCAGCCCAGGAGGTGCAACGGGTATGAAATAACCATATGGAGGCATCGAAAACATTGGAAATGGGCCTGAGAGCTGGTGGGAGACTGGAGGTGCTCGAAATGCAGCCGAATATGGTGCGCTGTCGCTGTCACAAGGGAGAAAAAGGTATAAAAAGCCAAAAATGGCAGAGTTAAAGAGAAAAGGGTGAAGTGAGCTTGACAATCCTTGCGGTGGGCTCCAGATGTAGTGATTGCAGCCTGGGTAGGCGCGGAATCATGTTTGCGAGCACTGTCAATGGGATAGAAACCCAAAACTCAACTTGTTTGTAACTATGTACACAAGCCACTATATAGGTACTGTATAGTTTCTATAAATGGACTGTGGTGAAGAAATGGTGAAGTGGGATTGTAAAGAAGGTAAGGTAAACTGTAACAATAGAAAATAAGAGAATACCCATTCAGAGAGATATCAATCTCTACAATGGTCCTTACAACAAGTATATGCCAACCAAGCAGGTCTGCCTGCTCGGTCTCTGGGATGACCTCGGGATCCCCCACAAGGGGAAGAAACAGGAATGGAGTGATTCCCTCATGATCATTGGCTTCCAGGTCAACCCCAATGCTCTCACCATCACCATGCCCCCCAACCACCAGACTGAACTTCTGGATGCCCTCCGTACCTTCACAACCCCTGGCCACCACTATCCCCTATGCGATTTCCAATGTAGGGCCAGATGGGTGAATTGGGCACTCAATGTTTACCCCCTTCTGCACCCTGGCCTGTCCTCCTTGTATCACAAGATGTCTGGGAAGTCCCTTCCCCACAAGCACCTCTGGGTGAACTCCGCAGTCGTCCATGAGCTCTCCTGGATCATGTTACACATCGAGGTGTCCGCTGGTATACACCTGCTCTCCTCCATTGCTTGGTCTTCATCTGATGCTGACTTTACATTATTTTCAGATGCCTGCCTGACCAGGATGGGTTTCTGGTCCCCACACCTGGTTTGTGGTCACCAGTGCCTGTTCACTGTCCCTGACCAATGGACCTTCTACCTTGAGGCCCTTGCCGTCCTCTCTGCCCTGCACTACACTCTGCTCAACATCCATCCCCTTCCCTTGCACGTTGCTCTGTTCACTGACAACTCCAACACCATCAACATTTTCAAACACCCTCCATGCCCTGCCATCCCACAACCCCATTTTAATGGCCGCTGTCAACCTCTCCATCCACTTCAATGTCCAGTTCCAGGTTTTCCACATCCCTGGTGTGGACAACATCATCGCAGATGCTCTCTCAGGCGGCCGCAACAATGTTGTCCACTACGCTGCCCCAATTATGCGCATTGTCTCCTTTGAACCCCTCATCTTCTGCTGGGGGCTGCACCACTATGACTCCAATGACTCATTCAGCCAGGCAACCCCATTGTGTACCTTGGCCAATGTTGTGACTGCAGCACAAATGTGCAGTCGCGATGGGCTGCACGATTGAACATAGTACCGCGGCCGTGTACTCTTTCGCACTCGACTCATATCTTTGTTTCTGTTCTGACCACCGCTTCTCACCTGCCCCAACCGCAGACACCTTCAGTTTCTACATTGTGTACATGTGCTCCCATATCAAGCCCCAGTCCATTGACAACTACCTTTCTGGCATCTGTAACCAGCTTGAGCCGTTCTACCCTGATGTTCATGCCCTCCATTGCCACCACCTTGTAGCCAAGACCCTTGCCGGTTGCAAGAAGCTACGCTCCACCACCATCACACACAAACGTGCCCTCTCCTAGATGGAGCTCTTGTCGCTCTGTGCCTCTTACCCCCTTGACCCCTCTTATGATGATGCCCTCTTCCTCACACTTATCTCAATGGCCTTCCACAGCCTCCTCCACCTCGGAAAACTCATTTGGCCCAACTCGCTTCCCCTCCAGGACTACCACAAGGTCGTGATGTGCAGCTCTGTCTCACTTCACCCCCACTCATTCAACTTCTTCCTGCCTGGACACAAAGCGGACCGTTTCTTCAAGGGCTCTCATGTTCTTCTTCATCACACCATGACCCTGGACAGCCCCCTACATCTCTTCACCCGTTATCTCCAGTCATGCGACCACCTTTTCCCTTTCCACCCTGAACTTTTTCTCCATTCTGATGGTTCGATTCCCACCCATTCCTGGTTCCTCTGCTACTTACACTGCCATTTCCCAGATCCTTCCATCAGTGGCCACTCCCTGTGCTCTGGCAGTGCCACTGACCTCACTTCCACAGGCGTGCCACCTTATCTGATCCAATGCATTGGCCAATGGGCCTCCGACACCTGGCAGTAGTGTTGCCGTAGTTCAGTTCCGAACCTAGCCGAACCCGGTTCAAACCCCGAACCGAACCCTAGGTTCAGTCTAAGTTCAGCCAAGTGCTGAACCGGACCGCGGGTTCAGTTCCGGGTTTCGAGGCCTGCCGGATTTCCTGAACGGCTCCAAACCGCGAACGCGGATATTTTTAAGGTATTTATTTCATTTGTTTTTCGTATTTCTTTACTTACTTTTTCGTGGTAAACAGTATCATGTGACCATTACACGTAGGTTTTCTTCACCAACACCACAACAACGCAAGGCCAATGAACATGACACAATGTCGCGTTCATGAACACAGGTAAGTCTCATAAAATTTCTTAACTTTACTAATATTATCTGCCACAGGCAACTTGACTGCAACGCACATGACCCGGCACAACATGGATCCCAGCGCCAACGCAATGCCAATGGACGCGGGACGGCTGCAACACCACCAGCGGTAGCAATGGCAACGGCATCAACAACGATGGCAACGGCCATCAGCAGCGCTGGCAGCAGCAGAAGCGCCTGCAACAGCAGCAGCAACGCCAGCAACAGCAGCAATGCTGGCAACAGCAGCAACGCTGGCAACAGCAGCAACGCCGGCAACAGCACAACGCCGGCAGCAGCAGCCGTGGCAGCAACACCACCGCGACCATACCACCACCCGAAGAGGACAACAGCAGCAGTGCCGGCAGCAGCTGCTGCACCAAGCCATCCAATGCCAATGGACACAGGACAGCCGCAACACCACCACCACCAGCAGCGGCATGGCAACGACAACGGCAACGGCCAGCAGCAGCGGCAGCAATGCCAGCAGCAGCAGCAGCAGCAACAGTGGCAGTGGCAACGGCGACAACAGCAGCAGCGGCAGCAGCAACGGCGACAGCAGCAGCAGCAGCAGCCGTGGCAGCAACACCACCACAACCATACCACTGCCCCGACGAGGACAACGGTTGGCAGCAGCAGCGCCAGCAATGCCACGCAGGGACCATGGGACAAGACCCCGTCCCTCCACATCCCTTGGGGACACCGGAGGGCTCCCCTGCACCCATCTACCTCGCGAAGTGCAGCGCCGTATCTATTGATACGTGCCTGCCATTCGCGAGGAGAACGGACGGGGTGAGCCCACCTCGGTCTGGGTTTCAGACCACGTCTGAACCCAGACCGAACGCGAAGAGATGGTTCGACGCCATCCGGGTCCGGGTTTGGCCATGCGCCAAACCGGACCCAAAGTTCAGTTCGCAGTTCCGCCAAAAAGGGTCGGAACCGGACCGAACTGAACTTCAGCAACACTACCTGGCAGATCTATGTGCGCAAGCATCTGACGCTACAAGCCGCATTCTTATTTGCCCGGCGCTGACCTCTTCCGGTGCTCACCATCACCCTCTCAGGTTCCAAGGTGGTGGCGGAATGGGAATCCCGAACCAGGGGTGGGGGGGGGGGGTCCAGCCGGGGGCCTTAAATTTTTTTCTGACTTGGGTTCAAATGTGCCCTAAAATGGACATACATAGCACACAACGAGAAGAAGAGCTGTCCATGCGAGAACCAGCTGTCCATGGATCAATACATCATAATAAAATTTTTATTCGTCAATCTACACAGTTGTTACATGGCAAAGAGGAAGAGGTAAGAGATTTGAGCTTGTAGTTCTACATTATATGAAGACCATTGCAGGGCCACACAGGAATTCTCAGCTGACAGTTTCCTTGACTGTCCGGACTGTGGCCAGGTGATTCATGTTGGTACTGGTGGGGAAAGGAACCTAGAGAGTCATTGCTCCTCAAAGACATGTAGGACAAAAATTGCGGAACAGAAGGCACAAATCAAATGAAGGCCAGATAAATCACTCCTCACATTTTTCGGACCCAAGCTTGCACTCAACCAACCCACAGTCTCCACACCTACACCTGTCCATGTGCCAGAAGATATCACTAGCAACCCAGCCATCTACAACGACATCTCTCCCTCAATGGCATCCAGCATCCTCGCCCAGATCCGGCGTGATATAAAGGCACGAGTGAGCCTGATCCACCTCAACATCGAAATCGTTCGGCCAGGCACATTTGCCGCATTCAAGGAGCACCTAGACCAGACGGCACGCATTCGCGGGCTGAGCTACTTCCACATCGTCCACTTCGACCTGCACAGCGCGGTGTCGCGTAAGAACAAGCAAGCCAGTCTGTACTTCAGCTCGCCAGACTCGGACGAGACGGAAGAGGTTTCGGCGCAGGACGTGGCCGCACTCCTCCGTCAATTCCAGTTGCCATTCTGCGTGTTGAATGCGTGCGAGTCGGCACAAGCGACCTGTGGTGATGATGCCAACATCGCGAAGGTGTTTAGGGCTCACGGCGTCAAATCTGTTCTTGCAATGTCCTTCAAGGTGTCCAGCAGTGCTGCCAAGCTTTTCCTAAAGGCTGTTACATTTTACCCCGATTTAACCCCCGCTTCCGACCCCGTCTCTGACTCAGCGTCACAAGACAACGTCATAACCTGGGTCCGGAACATCATCGAAGACAATCAACGGCGATATCCCAATCCCCATGACTATCCTCATCAACCGATCACTGCCGATACATCGTACACGCTTGTGCAAGCACTCAACAATACCACACAGCATAATCATCGGATCAGTTGTCTGCTGACACCAGACCTACAATACAGCCGTTGGCCACCTCGTTGGCACCCCAAAATGCGGAGACCACAAAGCCAAGCAAGACGCCGTTCATCCCGGAGCTTGTCCTCCATGCAGCCATGCATGACGAAGAAGCCGACCCTGAAGTCATTCACTAGTATATAATCAAGGACATTTGTAGTCAGTACCCTTAAGTTTAGTCTAGCTACTCTTCCCTTGATCGCTACCTTGACACCCAGACTCCCCTCTCTTCCATTTGTTTGTACCTCGCTTCCCTCTTATAACAATCCTCGTTTGGCTTATTGTTGCTGGAGTCCGCTGAAGAACAGTGATCCGTAACATAAGACTAAACTTTCTCTACTCCCTCGACAATAAACCAAAGACACCCTGGAACCACGACGATATCGAACCCCAGACTCAGAACAAGACGACGAGTATCATCTCGCACCCGAAACGTCAGATTCCTCTGACGACGACTTTGACCAATACGTCGCAACCCAGACCAGTCTCCGATCCGCGCCTTTCCCCTCGTCATCATTTCCTCCTTCAACAACTACTTCTTCTCATCAAACATACACCAGAAACAGAATGTCAAACGAAACAGCTGAAGAAACAAACGATATCCAAGACACCACCACTATTGCACCCGCAGCCCCGTCACCTCCGAAATCTCATATTGCTCCGCCGACTAAATATGACGGTAACAAAGAAGGATTCAAAACATTCTTCCGAAGCGCCTTCATCTATATCCGTGCAAACAGAGTCGCATTCGACAGCGAGGAAAAACAAATCCTTTTTATCCTCTCGTACTTACAAGGTGGACTCGCCGGACGATGGGCAGACGAGTACGTCGACATCGCCCTACAACACTCCCCCATCAACTTCGGATCGTTGGACGAGTTCACCAAAGAGTTCAAAAGGCATTTCGAAAAGCCGGATCAGAGGAAGGATGCGTTGATGAAGTTGAACGACTTACGTCAGGGAAAGATGACAGCCGATGAGTTTTGGATTGAGTTTGACACTCTCCGACGTATCGCTGGGCTCGGCGAGATCTTGAATGACAGTTATCTCATTCAACTCATTGAACTTCACATGAACAAACCATCGATCGATCAAATCTATACCGGAATGACGATCCCGACCACTGTCGAGGAATGGCGAACGCAGACAATTCAGTTGGACCAACAGTGGCGACGCCGTCAGGACCAGATACGGTCCATGAATGCAACAACAACAAAGACACGATATAATCCAACCACAACATCCACAACGACAATTCCACGCCCCCAACAAACAGCAACACCCCGCCCACAAGTGGAATCCGTTCCAATGGACGTCGATACCCGACGAACCCAACCAAGACAACAAATGTTCACACGTTTGACAGACGAACAGCGACAGGAGTATATGAAGAAAGGAATATGTTTCAAATGCCGGCAACTTGGACATATTTCACGAAATTGCCCAGAACAACAAGGACGGCAGCAAATCCGATCAATGCAGACGATACCGCAAACGACGAAACAACAGGACGATGATGGCAAAGACGCCCGAATTGCAGCATTGATGGATGAGTTGACGGCGTTGAAGTTGAAACAAGAGGGTTTTTGACGAAGCGACGTGAAATGCAAGAGGCCATGATCGCACGACTCAAGAATGATGTACGCGTATGTAAACAATTTGATAACGTTTTCATCAAACTCAAAGCCCTCCACAACGAACTGAGACTGGAGCCGAAAGAAGAAAGCAACACGTGGCAAGATACCCATGTTGCAGACGAAGAAAAGAAACCAATTCCCTCGAAGGAGAAAAGAAAAACAACAATTGAATCGGAATTCAATGTGACAGAAACGATCGTTGCTATTCGTTCGACCACAATGGGTTATGCCCTTGATCTCCTAAGTGACTTTGACATCTACGATCGATGGATGGAAAAGATATCACCAGGATTTGTCTTGTCACTCAATCGACGACCCATCACAGAAGCAGTACAATGGCTGATACAAAATATGCCACAGGAACCACCACAAAAACCACGAATATTGGAATCAATATGCACAATAACACAAAAGAACTCCGAACTCCGTATGGCTTTGTTGGTCCATGGTTTTGTTTCTGTTCCCCAGGATGGATGACAATACCCCATGACAAGCCTAATTGATTGTGGTTGTACAATTTGTGCCATCGATGTCGGATATGTCAAAGCACATAACATCCCGACAAAACCATATTCGAACCCATTCAATTCATACATGAGCGACGGAACACAACCAAAGACAGGACAAATTACGGAATATTGCGAGTTGCAAATGCGCCTTGGAGACCATCAAGAATTACTTCGTTTCGCCATAACAACATTGGCGAAAATGGATATTTTCCTTGGTTATGATTGGTTGAAGAAACATAACCCAGAAATCGATTGGCGTGAAAACGAAATCAAGTTCTCGCGATGTCTTTCTGGTTGTGGCATACCATCAACAATACGATCAACCGAATTCAATACCGTGGTCTGGGAACGACCTCTTTGGTTCGACCAAGTAATGGAGGAGACAATGGATCCGGCACATTTTCGTTCATTCATGACGAAGTCGACGGAACTCACTATAAAAGCACAAGAACAACAGAAAGAAAAGACATTCGAAGAGTTGGTCCCAGAGACATATCATGAACATCGTGACGTATATGAACCATCCGGTTTCGATGAATGGCCAGCACGAAAGCCATGGGACCACGCGATTACGTTGAAACCGGATGCGCCAGATCATCATGATTACAAGTTATATCCGTTATCGCCAAGTGAAAAAGAACATCTTGACAAGTTCCTTGATGAAAACTTGAAGACAGGATGGATCCGACCATCAAAATCACCATATGCTTCTCCTTTTTTCTTTGTGTCGAAGAAAGATGCAGCTGAACGACGACCAATACAAGATTATCGATGGTTGAACTCATGGATGATCGATGACAAATATCCATTACCATTGATCAACGACATCATCAACCAATTGGCAGAAGCAAAATACTTCACGAAACTCGATGTACGATGGGGATTCAATAATGTCCACATCAAAGAAGGTGACGAACACAAAGCCGCCTTTTTGACACCAAAAGGCTTGTTCGAACCAACGGTTATGTTTTTTGGATTGAAGAACTCACCACCGACATTCCAACAACTGATGAACCACGTCTTCCATTACGAAATACGTGAAGGATGGTTATTGGTATACATGGATGACATCCTGATTTTCTCAAAGTCACTCAAAGAAAACCAAAGACGAACAAAACAAGTCCTGAAGATTTTCCGCAAAAACAATCTATTCTTGAAGCCGAAGAAGTGTACATTTGACAAGGAAAAAGTCGATTATCTCGGTCTCATCGTCGGACATGGTCAAGTTCAAATGGATCCAATCAAGACCAACGCTATCACCGATTGGCCAGTCCCAACAAACCAGACCGAACTTCAACGTTTCATTGGTTTTCTGAACTTTTATCATCATTTTGTTGAGAATTTCTCACAGATTGCGAGTCCATTGCACAAATTAACGGGAAAAGCAAAATGGGATTGGACCGGGGAGCAACAAAACGCATTCGATCGTTTAAAATCCATCATAACGACCGATCCAATCCTCGTTTTGCCTGTCCCTGACAAGAAATTCACCATCGAATGCGATGCATCGGATTACGCAATCGGTGCCATCCTGTCGCAAGAACAACCCGATGGCCTTTTTCGCCCTGTAGCTTACATGTCAACAACAATGACACCGGCTGAACGAAATTACCAGATCTTCGACAAGGAATTGCTCGCAATCATACGAAGTTTTGAAGAATGGTGACAATTCCTTCTCGGCGCAAAAGAACAGATCGATGTTTTTACTGATCATCTGAACTTGGAATATTATTGAAAACCACAGGATCTTACTCGACGACAAGCTCGTTGGATCACATTCCTGCAGGACTACAATTTCCGCTTATTGTATCGCAAAGGATCACAAAACAAGAAAGCCGATCTCCTTTCACGACGTGTTGATCATAAACCAAAAGAAATGGATAATAAAGGTATGATTGGTCTTCCTGAATCACTGTTTGTTCCACCAGAACAAGCAATTCGACAAATACTCCACACATCTTCCATGAACGATAACATTATTGCCCTACACCACGACAATCCCATCGCTGGCCATCCCAGCCGTGACAAGACAATCGAGTTGATTTCGCGAACAACAACATGGCCAAGCGTACAAGAAGATGTAGACCGGTATATCGCTGGTTGTACTGCATGTCAACAGAACAAACCACGATGCGGAAAACAACTTGGACAACTTTTCCCGCATGATGTGCCACCATACAACTGGCATACGATTTCTGTCGACATGATCGGTCCCTTACCGGAATCACATGGCTTTGACGCCGTTCTGGTCGTTGTCGACAAACGATCGAAACATCCCATATTCATCGCCACAAACACAACATTGACATCGGAAGGATGGGCATGACTATTCCGTGATCACGTCTTCAAACGCTTTGGCATGCCACGTTTCGTCATCTCAGATCGTGGTTCTGTTTTCGTTTCACGATTCATCACCGAATTATATTCCTTGATCGGCATCAAAGGACGACCGACAACAGCTTATCATCCACGTGCCGATGGACAGACAGAACGAATGAACCAGGAACTTGAAATCTTTCTTCGTTTCTTCACTAATTATTGACAAGATGATTGGCATGAATGGCTTGCCCTCGCGGAATTTGCATTGGCCAATTGTGAATCTTCTGCGATCAAAACTTCTCCTTTCTTCGCGACACAAGGGCAACATCCATGGACAGGTCTCGACCTCGACACACATACACCCATCGCAAATGAAGCCGTTCATGACTTCATCACACAAATGAAGACGATACAGCAAAAAATCGGTGAAATAGCGGATGTCACAAAGAAGACAATGAAGGATAAGTATGATAGTCATGTCAAGAAAATCATCTTTTCTCCCGGTGACAAGGTCTGGCTGAATGGCAAGAATTTAACCACAGATCGACCGAGCAAGAAGCTCGACAATCAGAAATTTGGTCCATTCGCCGTTCTCGACAAAATCGGTTCTTCCTCGTACAAATTGAAATTACCGAAGACCTGGAAAATCTTCCCTGTATTTAACATTGCTCTCCTTTCCCCATACCATCCTCCTTCTTCTCCCATCCAACAGAAATATCATCTTCGACCCCCTCCCGAAATTATCGACAATGACGATCATTACGAAATAGAACACGTCCTTGATTCCTGTATACGCCGTAACAAGTTATATTATTTGGTACATTGGCTCGATTACCCCCACGACGAAGATTCCTGGATTCCCGCATCCGAAACCGCATACTGCCAGGATCTTGTCAACGATTTCCATAGACTACATCCCCGTGCTCCTTCTTCTTTATCTCTTCATTCCCTTTTCACTCTCCCCCCTTCCGTTATCCCTCCTTTCTCTTCCTCTTCCATTTTACTCGCTATTTATCCACACAATGCCGCCCTCATCCTTGATGGTTCAAAAAACCACGAATTCCGTAAATACCTTTTTCCTCCCGGCATCACACACGCATATCTCTATGAAACCGCCCCCGTTGATGCCATTACCTCCATCATCAAAATCTCTTCCCCCGTCATCGCCCCCGCCCAAATCACCGATACCACCGGACTCGGTAACCTCGATTTCAACTCCCGCAAAAAACTCTGTCCTTACGCCTTCCCAATCATCCATTGTTTTCGCCTCCCTTCACCAATCCCCTCCGCCGCCCTTTCCCACGAATATAACATTTCCACCCCACATCATTTTTCTCTTCTTCCTTCTTCCTTTACCCGTGATCATCCCGTTAACCCCGATCACCTCGTGTATTGATTGCCTGCCCTAATCTTTGCTTTCGTATATATGGACTGTTCTCTTCTCCGTATTATCACCTTCTTCCTCCTCGTTTTCGTATTCCTCATTCGAAGCGCCGCCTCTGCGATCGTAGTGTTCACTTCACTGTTGACCTCATGCGTCCTTCTTCCTTTGGCTCCATCCACCCCACGATGTCCATCGCCCATCTCGGCGTTGACCCTTTCTTTGCCCCGCGTTCCTTCTATTCCACGCGTCCCATTGGGCCTCCCCCTCCTGCTGTGTCCCCCACTGTTCCCATCTGGTTCACTGATGATCCTGTCAATCCCTATCGCGAGTTCATCGATTGTGCTGCCGTGTACGATTCCGTTTTCCCACCGGTCAATCGGGACGATTCCCCTTGTTCCGGGGGTATTGTTACGTTTTACCCCGATTTAACCCCCGCTTCCGACCCCATCTCTGACTCAGCGTCACAAGACAACGTCATAACCTGGGTCCGGAACATCATCGAAGACAATCAACAGCGATATCCCAATCCCCATGACTATCCTCATCAACTGATCACCGCCAATACATCATACACGCTTGTGCAAGCACTCAACAATACCGCACAGCATAATCATTGGATCAGTTGTCTGCTGACACCAGACCTACAATACAGCCGTTGGCCACCTCGTTGGCACCCCAAAACGTGGAGACCACGAAGCCAAGCAAGACGCCGTTCATCCCGGAGCTTGTCCTCCATGCAGCCATGCATGACGAAGAAGCCGACCCTGAAGTCATTCACTAGTATATAATCAAGGACATTTGTAGTCAGTACCCTTAAGTTTAGTCTAGCTACTCTTCCCTTGATCGCTACCTTGACACCCAGACTCCCCTCTCTTCCATTTGTTTGTACCTCGCTTCCCTCTTATAACAATCCTCGTTTGGCTTATTGTTGCCGGAGTCTGCTGAAGAACAGCGATCCGTAACAAAGGCCTTCTACTGCAAGCTTCTTGTAGATCAGATGTCATTCTCTGCTGCCACTGGAAGTGCAAGAAAGGCGCTGCGAGAGTCACCTATCCGCCATGCCAGATTTGGTCTCGAGCGGCCGCTGGTAGACTACTTCGTTCCTGTGGTGTATTCTTCCAGCGAGGAATCTGTACTCGTGGTGTCAGAAGCTGGAACATCTGACATTGCATCCATTGATAAGGAGCAGACAACACAGGGCTTAGGCATTCAACTGTGTGGCCACGACTTTGTCGCAGAAAATATATACACATGATCTAAACATACCCTATATGGAAGGAAGGGGGGGGGGGTCCCAAGCTGGCCCTTAAAATAAAATATGAGTGTATATCGGAAATTCCCATTCCACCACCCCCTTGTCAGGTTCACCACTTCATCTCCCCATTTGCTTGGACCTTTGCCTTTCTGGACCTTTTACTACTACTGTTTCTTGCCTACGCTTGGACACCTTTCTTCTCATACAACCTTGGACCTTTCTACTACTTCCCACTCCCAACCTCCTTTTTTCCCTCTCCCCTACCAATCTCTTTAGCTTTTAGCACCGCACCGGTTCTTCTCGTGTTGTACATACTTATCAATCCTGGGCCTTGCCGCTGTTTCAGGGCAAGGCCGCATTCACTTACCTCTTTCACCAAAAAACTGAGAGGTGCTTGATTAGAGTGTATTTTTGGTCAATAACGGGAGCTTACAGTATTTTTGGGTAATGTTTTATCGATGACAAACTCCGCCAAGCGCTATCCAAATGCGATGCCCTTACTCCATCGCTCCACATATACACCGCACATTTCGAAGTACGAGTGCCGTGAGAATGCCTCCTGTCGATAAGCCTGGGTTCGAAAAATACGACATCGTCCTCATTGGAGGGGGCAGCGGTGGTGTCGCCTGCGGGGTTAGCTCTATTCATCTCTTGGAAGGGATCCCGAGTGCTGATCGTTTCTGATGACAGCGAAGGGCCGCATCGTATGGAAAGAAGGTTGCAGTTATCGAAGCCACGCCGCGTCTAGGCGGGACGTGCGTCAATGTCGGTGCGCACACACTGTTTGTTCGATCATGACCTGTACCCTGATCGCAGCATCCCCAGGGTGTGTCCCGAAAAAAGCAAGTCCTCGCAACGGAAATTCTCGCTATACTTAACCCTCCGCCCCCTAGATCATGTGGCACGCCGCTGACCTACAAGAAAAACTGCGCCACGCCTCCGAAGGGTACCATTTCACAGGGATCAGCAAACCCACGTTTGACTGGAACGCCTTCAAACCGCAGCGCGACGCCTACATTCGCAAGCTCAACGGAATATACGACGCAAACCTCGCCCGGGAGAAAGTCGAACACCACCAAGGCTTCGCTCGGCTCCTCTCCCCGACAGCCGTGCAGATTACCCCATCAGAAGGGGTTGGTGCACCGTACACCCTGAACACAGACCGCATCTGTATCGCGACTGGTGGGCGCCCGACGATCCCGCGCGAAGAGGATGTCCCCGGTGCCAAACTTGGCATCGATTCGGACGGGTTCTTCGACCTGGAGGAGCAGCCACGTCGCGTCGCAGTCGTTGGCGCGGGATACATCGCCGTCGAGCTCGCGGGTGTGCTGAACGCGCTCGGCTCTGAGACGCACCTCTTCATCCGCGGGAAGACCGTGCTGCGCACGTTCGATCAAGACATCCAGGACACGCTGACACCGTGGATGGAGCACACCGGCGTCAAACTGCACAAGGAAACCAATGTGACGCGGGTGGAGGGGGTGAAAGGCCAGACGCTAACCGTGCACACGGACAAGGGCGAGAAGATCGAGGTGGATACCTTGCTGTGGGCCATCGGACGCCATGCCAATACCAAGGGTCTCGGCCTTGAGGACGTCGGTGTGAAACTTAATGAGAAGGGTGATGTCATCGTGGACGAGTACCAAAATACTAACGTGAACGGCATCACCTCGATTGGCGATGTGCAAGGCAAGTGGCTGTTGACACCTGTGGCTATCGCAGCCGGGCGACGGCTGGCCAATAGAATTTTTGGACCGGAAAAGTTCAAAAATCAAAAGCTTGACTATCATAATATTCCCACTGTGGTATTCGCGTCCGTTTTATTCCTTGTCGTTTTCTACTAGTACATGCGCTGATGGTTGTATTTGACGTTACAGACATCCCACGATTGGCACGGTAGGACTCTCCGAGGTGCATGCACGCCAGAAATATGGTGATGCGGTCAAAATCTGTGCGTCCACACACAATATGTAGATATATATTTTAACTATCCTGGGGAACAGACAAATCAAACTTTTCCTCGTTGTATTTCTCCATGATCGATGAAAGTCATAAGGAGCCCACGATGTACAAACTCGTTGTCGTTGGGGAGGAGGAACGAGTCGTGGGCGTTCATATCATCGGGCAAGGCAGTGACGAAGTGATGCAAGGGTTCGGCGTCGCTGTCAAGATGGGAGGTGCGTACCGTCACCTCGTCACCTTTACTTCTTCTGGTCTCATTTATACACCCCCCAATTATTGGTGGTGTAGCACGCAAGCAGGACCTGGATGACACGGTTGCTATCCACCCGACATCTGCTGAGGGTACGGTTACACATTTAGAATTGAATTATTCTCCTCTCCGAGGTGCTGACTGGTTTCATTTGGCAGAACTCGTCACGATGCGTTGAATTTTGGATCCTTTCGGCCTGTTTTGGGTTACGGTATGAGAGAAGTATAATGTACACTTAGTTTGACTCACAATGCTATCATTGGAATGCAACTTTTTGTGATGGCTCCCGACTAAAGGAAAAGAGTCTCCCTGGATCAATCGTAGTGAAGGTGAAGGTGTGGTCTGATCAACCACTCCAAGGCCCTGGATGTGGTTGAGGCAAATCACAGCGCAACTCACTATGATAGGTGTAAACAATAAAGGCCGAAGGTATTATTACCGTGAAGTAATTGACATGATCCCCGAGTATGAAATAAATACGACCATGCACACTGGCAGAACTATGAGAAGACCCTAGAGATTACGTACAATTGGCGCGGCCATTACTTTCGGAACTTGGTAATTTTGTCTAGTGCCGGAACGGTGCCTTGAGGGGAGAAAATGCCTTACATGGTAGTGGGCGAGTGTCGAAGATTTCGGGCTCATTGTCATTGACAGAACTTCACTCGCTTTCGCTCTGATAATCGGAGACGTGGCGCAGTCTCCTTGTAGGTCAGGTACATGATCAAGGGGACAGAAGTAAAAAAGCGCGTGTATGACAAGATTGTCCGTAGCGACATCACGGCACTGGGGCTCGGGTGGTTCGGGCACTGTATGTCGTTACTAGTCAGAAGGTTCTTCACGGTCGTGCGTTGAAAAAAGAATGCCTCGCCAAGACCCAACCACCGACAGCGAGGAAAATTCCAGTCAAAGTTGGTACAGAAGAAAACATATGATTCATACGATAACTGTTGACTTGAGATTCATTGTAAAGTATAACTTGTGTGATCGAAAAGCAAGACAACCCACTTCACCGCCCGGTTCTCCTACCCATGTTCCCCTTTCGTGGCTTTTCCTTTGCAAATCGCAGTTCTTTCCTTTCGTCCTCAGGCTCAGATGCATCGGAAGACTCGTCGGAAGACTCATCGGATGGAGGAGGCCAGAACACCTCAGTGACGACTTCTTCAGCGAGCGCCGTGTCCAATCCCTTTCCTGATGCTCTAGGAAGGTCTGGCGACTCGTCCACGATCAAGTCCTCGCAAAAGTCATGCGGCAGCGGGGGCTCAGGTGATGCAGCACGCGTACGCCAGTATACCAAGGATTTTGTGGATGGTCGCCGTGGATCCCGGGCAATCTCACGTGCACGAGCGAGCTTCACCACGGTGCTCAGTCCAAGTTTCTCCGCTTCATCCTCTCGAATTGGGTCCTCTCGCTGACACAACAAGACGTATGCAGGTTTTAACCACGTTCCAACGTCATGTTTCACCGCAAGAACGATCTGGTCAACTGGGTCCAAGGTAAGCCCGGTCAGCTCTCTGATAGCACGGTTGCGGACTTTCTCCATTTTGAACTGAGTTGAGATGGATAAGAGAAGCTGCCATTCGGATTGAGATTTTGTTTGGTCGCCGTGCACACTATTGCACCGTAAATGTTAGACCTGCATCGGTAAGTGATAGGCAATAAGAACTGACCTGCCGTAAAAGTATTCCAACAGAGCTTCAAACTCTTCCGGAAAGACATTGGGCAAGAGAACGGGATCCTCGTCTGTGCCAGATGGGTAGGAGCGGAATACTGTCGACTCGCGGTCGAAGAAGTGTCGGTGCACTCGGAACAAGACCTATCCAATGAGCCCGAATAAAGAGATGGAAAGAATACATGAGTTACCTGGCTGTTAACCAGCAATACTGTCATGTCATCTTTGATGTAGTACCGATGGTGGTGGATCTGGACGGGGGGTGGAGTCCCATTGCTAGAGATATCCGAAGTAGCGACAGAGCTGTACGAGAGCCCATCGCTTTGATCGATGTTGGCGGATGAATCCATGGCTATTTATTATTACGTAAGAAATCCGCGTAATAGTTCGAACCCAGTCGCAGGAGGCCCACAGTGCTGGAAATGTGGTGTATCCGTGGAGCGAGACAACCGGGCACTCAGGCCTCAGGTTATAGACGGGCACTCAGGCTGGCCACTTTTATGCGGGGAAGTAAGGTCAAGTAACTCAATAATTTTACCGATGAGTTTATATACTGTAATTCAGACAGCAATTTAGAAAGGAGGGCTATATCCTTCGCAGTACCGATACTTGTACCCCGGTCCTTTGATGCATTGCAGGCAAATTCAATAGCTTCATTTGAGACAAGTGGAAGGCTGCATGACGAATGATTAATGATTTGTGCCAAGTCTTGCTCGATCACGTCCATATCATCACCATTGCAAACGAGTGGCCGAGGGCTAGTAATGTGGGCCTCCCCTTGCTTTCCTGAACCACATCTTCAACACTATGTTATCCAGGTCACATTCCACCAGGCCTTCGATGTCGTAAAGGACTCTCAATAATCTGATCCATTTCGTCAATATTCTCGCTCTCTCCAACGAGGTTTTGCAAAGAGTTTTGATCGCATGTTCTAAGTATAGCATGTACACGTGCGGTTGTGCACAGCCACGATGTCGAATAAAACGGAACTCGTTGCCCTGTACCTGTAATAACGTACCGTATATCCACAATTATATCCGTCAGTTGCCAGGCCGATTCTTCAGTACTTCAGTGGTTCCTCAACGTGGAGGGTTTTTGTGTTGTCAACATATAACGTTATCGTGTCGCCTGGTCCCCGCTTAGTCATAGACGTTTTCAAGCTTGCCAAGGGGCGGATCAGCTGCCCAACTAACTCTTTTGTGCATAGCTCTTCCTTCTCAAGGCACAGCCGTGCGACTCGGCCGCAGTCAAATGCCTGAAATTACGAATTTCTCCATCCGCACCAACCTTCCGTCGTGGCCATGGGAAACTGCATAAGCAACACGTACGCCGTCCCTCTAATTTCATTCCTTCCGCTAACAAATCATCCCCTTCCACTTCAGTGGTAGCTTTGAGCCACCAGGAGTCAAGGCAGTATCGGAGTTCGTCGCCCAACGCGACAAATTAGAGTTGAGGACAGTCGAGGGGCAAGAGGCTGGCATTCAAGGTCCGGGGTGATGTGGCGGAAGTTATCAAGGCAGCATACCCTAACATCCTTATGAACCCCAGCTCCTGTCAAACCTAAATGCTCAATCTGCAACAACTGCGTGGATATCACCGTTAATCCGTGGCGGCAGACGAGAGGGTGAGAATCATTTTGTTCTTTCGCTCTACTACAGACAGATATCATTTTTTGTTATTCTAGTGACCTTCTCAATGCAGAAATATCTGATGACTCTGATGCAGAGTCAAACGCCGACGGCGTCGAGAACACCAGGGCTATTCGGGTCGTAAGAAGACAATCGAATCTGGGGAAGCATGGGATCGAGCTGAAGCCTTGCAAGCATGTTTTCTGTGGTGTGCGTTTATCATGCTTGATACGTCAAAAAGAAATTTCCGCCTGAAAACGGTTCATTGAAACAGGCCTGCCTCGCTCAATCAATATACCGAAATCTCAACGTCCCTTTTGACCCTTCCACTTATGGCACCAAACTCCCCCCGCCAACAGCCGCTCCCCCCAACGGGAAAGTCGAGTTCCCCATGGGTTGTCCAGTGAGTGTGGAGTGGTCGTCTCCGTTAAACGTTGTAGCCGATAACTCTGTCCTTCGTTCATAGACATGTCAAGTGCAGCCAGGGGAGAGGATGGTTGAGATTGGGGATGTGACTGCACGGCTGGTGCTAGGGCACCGCAACATGGACGAGTGGAACCAAGCTCGTTTCATGTCAACGCTGGACATCGTCTACTGGTGAGCCCCACCTAATTTTTAGCTTATATATAATTGACGCCAACGTAACGTTTGCAGTCCCTACGATGATTGTAAAGAACCATTTGACGTAAACGACACGGCACCGGCACCGGCTAGACCTGCCCGCATGAAGGGTTTGGTGCAAGTCCGCTATCTTACAAATTCTATTGTCGAGGAACGAGATGAAAACTGATCATTATCGAAATCTGTTTTTTCAGTGCCCTAGGTGCCACAGGTCCCTATGCAAGGATTGTAAAGTAATTTGGCACGAAAGTATGTCTGGTTCCTTCTCCATTGGAGGCACAGGCACTGCGCTGACAATATGCAGGGCTTACTTGTGAGGAGTTTCAAGCACGTGGAGGGTCTGATGTGCCATACCCGGGTACGCTCACCATATCCTTGCCTATGACTATCCTTATTTTTTTGCTCTCAGATCAAGGGAGACTGTTGACACCTATCGACGCCATCGACAATGTACGTCGCGGACGGGAGCCCACACCTGACATCGTTCCAAATGCTGTTCCAGTCCTGCAATGGCGCAATTCTGCCCCTAACACTCATTTTACCGGTAAAATACCGTCTTTCCCGACCGCTGTAGCTATTCCATTTCTCACTATCTCCAGGTGTCGAGCCACAAACATCGCACAATGTGCGATATTCTCCTGTCACGGCAGGCGCAAGTTCACCCTCAACGTCCACCCGACCTCCGATACCGCCGAGACCGGTTTCAACATATCATCGGCCTGAGTCTTCGACTACCGCCACTAGAGATCCACAGACGGACCACCTGACTTCAGCTTTAGACGCCGTATCACGTTTGACCGTCGCTCAACAGCAGGCACTTGTTGCTTCCCTGAACACTTCTGCCAATCTGGCACCAGGGACATCATCATCACCAAACGTCCGAATGGCCATGCCAGTACCTCGACTGCCGACAAGCGAGATACAGGATGATTCCTCAGATCTAACGACTATTCTCGGTGTCGTCTCTCACGCGCGACTAAGCCCGATGGAGAGGGATGCGCTTGTTGCCTCCCTCAATAATCTGCTTGCGCCGGACCAGATGACAGGTGATGATTTGACGCGGGAGGATATAATGTCTCCACCTCCATATTCGGTTTGGGATGATACGGGAATAATATAGACGGGTATATGGTTGGAGAAGTGGGATACGGTGCTATTTTCCCTCTGTCGATGTGAGCTCCGGATCATGGACCAAGTAGGTAGGCTCTGTGGTTGGTTTATAATAATGCTGCGTCGGGTAGAGTAGACGTATAATGCTCGCATTGCCTGTCGCCGTCAGGATGTTATTACACCGACGGTGGCAGTGGCAGGCGGCAATGCAGAGCTCGGTGAAGAATGCATTAATATTGCATTAATTTGCATTCAATGGTCTTGCGCGTACAAGATAGCAGCGTCTCTCACTCGCATCCGCGGTCGGCTGAAGATGATTCGAGCATCGGGGGCGAAGCGAGGATCCTGTCCTAGTACTGGTCGTTCGAAGCACCTGTCACCACGCGAACACCGGGTTTGACAAATGTTTCACGATTTTCTAAGGCGATGCACAACAACCAAGCTAGTTTCTGTCATTATCAATACCAGACTGTAGTGGTCGCCGCACTTACTATTACGCTCATCGACACTAATAATTGACCAGGCGATCCCGATAATCTAGGTGCCACTGATATGACCAACTCCGGTATTGGTTGGCCGTGGTGAAACATACAAGCCGCTAAGAACTTCAAGTTATTGTATCGATTTTCCGTTGTCATTCCTCTTTTGACAAGCACTGCCGCCCGGACCCGGTTTCTCGGCCTGTACCACATACGATACCTTACTAAAGGTCGACGTCGGTGGAACTTCCTTCATTTGCGATGGGAAACTGTATCAGCAATGAGTGAGCCCCACCACAACTTCATTCTCCTTCTCTTGCTTACCTTTGAGCCCAGGAAGAACTTCGAGCCACCAGGAACTGCTGCAATGAACGAGTACCTTTCACAACACGCCAAGGCAACTGATCCAAATTTGATAGCACTCAAGGCGGCCGAGCTGAGGGCGGAGAATGCGGAAAGGGAACGCGCTCAAGCTCAAGGAGCAGGTGATGTCCCAGTATCCTTTGCGGTTCGTACAGTTCGTCTGACCGACTGACGGACATGGGAATCCCAGCCCCTGCTAAACCCAAGGGCCCAAAATGCTCCATCTGCAGGAGTTACGTGGGTGTCACTCTTAATCCGTGGCAACGAACAAGAGGGTGAGATGGTACCGTTTAATTTTACGCTTTCTCCAGTAGCAGTTGACACCTTTGGCGCGCTAGAGACATACTTGCAGCCGAAATATCTGACGACTCTGACGCCGAGTTCGAAGCCGGTGACGCTGGACCCCCTGACGTCGCGGCTGCCGGTGCTACAAGAAAAGAGAGACGAGCGAAGCCGGGGAAGCATGGGATCGAGCTCAAACCTTGCAAACATGTGTTCTGTGGTGTGCGTCTGCAATGCGCAATACATCAAGGGAATTTGCACGTCTGAAAACGGCTCATCACAACAGGCATGTCTCGCTCACTCAATCTGTCGAAATCTCAACGTCGCCTTCGATCCATCCACTTATGGCACCAAGCTCACGCCAGCAGCAGCAGCAGCAGCGCCTGGCAGGAGGATAGAGTTCCCTATGGGTTGTCCCGTAAGTCCAGATCATCTCAATTCAACCCTCCCCCCCCCCTGAAAAACAACCGACTCGTTGGAACATCATTTGCAGACATGCCAAGTCAAACCAGGTGAGAATATGATCGAAATTGGCGACGTGACTGCTCGGCTGGTGTTGGGCGACGGCAATATGGACGAATGGAACCAAGCCCGATTCATGTCAACGCTGGATATCCTCAACTGGCTAGTCCTCTCCATACCTTATATGCATTTGATGCCAACATATCTTTTCTCTCAGTCCCTACAGGGATTGTAATGAGCCATTCGACTTAAACGATGTGGCACCGGCGCCCATTGGAGCTTCCACCCTGAGGGGCTTGGTGCAAGTTCGCTATCCTGTTGATATTGACAAGAAAGGACACGATGACGCTGATGATTTTCCCACTCTGTTTCAGTGTCCTAGATGCAAAAGGTCTCTATGCAAGAATTGCAGAGCGATCTGGCACAACGGTATGTCCGGTTGCTTCTGTTGTTGTTGGTGGTAGTGCTGACACCTTTTCAGAACTTACATGTGATGAGTATCAAGCACTTCCGGAGGGTGAACGGAATCCAGAGGACCTGGTGTTCACGGAGCTAGCGAAGAAGGAGAAATGGAGACAGTGTCCAAAGGTCTGTTCGCAGATTGCTCTCCAAATTGCTCCTGCTACAACTGACTTTATTGTCGCTCGCACTCGTAGTGTAAAGCCATGGTTGAGCTCAAGGTGAGTCTTCAATTCCCTTCTCTGTTCAAGCCTTGGCCGACCGCCTGTTCGATACAGTACGGCTGCAAGTGAGCCTCACTGTTCGTGTTAACTGGTGCTTTGACTGACAAACTTCAACGCGGTGATTTTACTTAGTCACATCACGTAAGTGTAATAGGTGCTATCATTTCCGATCTAACCTATTTTCCTTCAGCTGCATCTGCAAACATCATGTATGTCTCTTTTTTTCTTGGCTTCTACAAGCTTGTTTCTCATTGGGATTTTTTTTTTCAGTTTTGTTATACTTGCGGTGCCGATTTCGAGGTATGTCTTTACCATTCTATCGCTTCTACCCGGTTCTTGTTTGAACACCGTTTTCCAGCACCAGAGTGGAAAATATCGCTGTACAGGTGGTGAGTACCATGTTCAACCTGTCTGGCCCAAACTGACGACATTCGCGGTGTTGCAGGGAAAGGTTGCAAGGTCTTTAATGAGCAGAATTTGCTAGAAAGACCTTGATCTTGAGGCAATGATTCAGGGTGTTCGTCTTTCGAGAACGATTAGGTTTAATTATTTAATTATATGGGCCTTTCTGAACATTCCTATGTATGTTGCAGCTGATTATCATCCTCGCATCTATAGATCTCATGCTCCATTACTTTTTCGCCTCAGTTACAATGACACCGCTCGAGCTTAATCCTGCCGACTTTCCCTCACAATTCCAAGCCGTCAAAACAAGGTACCATTATTTGTAAATTACTATACTAATAGTGTTCTGGCCCAGGCTTTCAACTCGAACCCCTTCTAACTAAACCCGTATTTGATGATTTCATACGGATTGTGATTGTAAACCATTACTTCAACATCCCGTTGCGTGACAAGACATAGCTGGAGAAATCATATAGTAGAATACATGGCCTGACGAGGGTGAGAAAACATGAGGGTAGTGCAAAATGAGAGACCGATAGTACATCAAACATCCATCGTTAGCCAGGAGGCGACACTGCGCTTCTTACCATCAATAGTGACATTCCGTATCCCAAGACACTTGTCAATTGTCGAACGGAGTAGAGCCATCTTGGCCTCATGATTCAAACTCCTGAGAGGATAATCCATGAACGGTATGTGTTCCAGCATGGGGAATCGGGACAACCACGTCGGAAGCAGCGACGCAGCTTGAGGATCGATACTGAAGGCAATACTGGTCACCTGGCGCAGGTGTTTGTCTGTTAATTCCTTGGCATTCTTGTCCTGCAGGTAAAGGGGGGAATCCATGATTACCTCTAGCGAAACGGCGCATTCTCTCGTGCGACTCGCCAATGAAGCGAGGGAACGTTCCAGTGCGGAAAAATCGCGTTTATTGGAAATGCGAAGGGAGATGAATCGAAGAATCGGCAAAGCGCCTGCCGGCTTCAATAAATGTATCATGTTTCCCAGGCTGGCACGAAGTGTGACTAATTTTGGAAGCGCTGCTTTTGGTAGATGGGAAAGGTAGGGGGGAGTAGGATATCCTGAGAGTTCCAAGTCGGAAATTTGGGGGTGTCGGGATACGAACTTCCCGAAGTCTCTGAAAGCGATGCTGCAAAAGCCAATACGAAGATGTGTGAGGGTTCGTATCGTGATGTACGGCAAGGCCAAGGCCCAAATTGAGGCGGGCAATTCCAAGTCCATGAGATTCAGCTTGGTAATCGGAGAGGTATTCAGAAGGCGGAATGTCCAATAGCAGTGAGGAGGAATCAACAATCTCGAAGATTGGAGAGAGAGGTGTTTGAGTGTAGGAGATGCGGGCTCACTGTTCGGACCTGACAGAGCGCTGTCGTGAGCTTGCAGTGATGGCTCGGATCTTCCCTCTCGAAGAGTGAGACCCTTCTTGCGCGTTAGGAGGGGGTACGGATTGTTGTGCCATCTTACCGTTTCCTTCAGGGTAACGAAGCTTTGGGGTGCCGGGTTAAAGAGTCTCCCATAGCGTACTGCCATGGAAGTAGATGATTCAGCAATGGCTGTCAGGAGACCTTCACATTCCCCCACCCAATCTTTCGAAAACTCGGGTGACTGCCACGCCAGCCAGTAATCGCATTTGTCAAAATCGAGGTTCACTTCTTCCAACCTCTCGACCTTCAACACGAGGTGGCGGAGTTTACGAATCATTTGTACCAAATGCTCTCCCGACTCTGGGTAGTCGAACTCGCACGAGAGACGTCTGATGGATGTCACGAATAGTGAAAGCTGAAGACCTGGAAGCGCGTTCATTTGGTCACCGCAGAGTTTGAGGTGTTCCAAAGGAACATTCATTGGTTCCAGGATACCATGACGAGAAAAATATGCTGGGAGAGCTATGCGGTGGAGCCGTCGGCACAACGAAGCCAAGGAGTATAATTCGTTTCCGTCAGTGTATTCGAGGATGAGCAAGAGGAGTTCGTCCGGAAGGCTGAGGAGACTTTGTTGTTCTCGTCGAAAGGATATCGATGAATGGAGGGAGTCCGAGTCGCTGCGCAATATGTTTATTCTTGTAATTGCCTCAGCGCTGACACCTAGCAGACGTATACTTACGACATGGACCTCAAGAGCTGGGCGCTGGATGCTGAAAGAAGTTTTCAGGAATGTTGTATGTTTTCAGGAATGTTGTATGTTGTAATATCACGTGACGTTCGGGTTGTTAGGGGCTCGGTGGATCCAGCTTCAAGTTGGCCGTTCACAACTCTTTCCCTTACTCCTCCAAATAATGGCTGGTCGGTCCTTATCCCGTTGATTTCAACCATTCACCAATTGAAAACGTCTCTGTAGGCAGAAAACGAGCATCTGATGAAACTGCACCCACCACTCGCGCCTCCAAGGCCGCAAAAACAGATACTTCAACCGCTGGAAAGGCCAAAGGTGGCAAAAAAGCGTCAAAGGTCCGTCCCCCGTCGAGCTTTATCATGTTCATACAATTAATAACCGGCATAGGCTGCATTGGCGACATCAGCGTTCAAAGCCCGTGCTCTTCCATTGCATGTCCAGATAACAAACACGCCTCCAAGTACCGCGGAAGACGATACTGTCCCGGCGGCAACCTCGGACGTGGAACTGATTGGGTCTACGACGCTTACTCCAACCACTTTCTCGACTGGCAGTTATGGCTGGAAAGGCTCCAAGCGCATTGTGGTCGAATTGCCGAGCTCTGAAGGAACCGAGGAAAAAGAGAAGGTTCATGTCATGTTGACGTGCGTTTCATTACACCCATCTCCATCCCTTTTTTTCAACATCAACCTGCTCGCATAGGATCAATGCTACAGTTGTGGGTAGCAAGCAAGCGAAAGAAGGAGAGGAGGCACAGGCACCCGTGGATGATGATGTCGATGGCAAAGAGAAAGAGGCAGGAGAGAAGGACACAGCGGCCAGTGAGAAGGCTGGTGAAGAAAAGGCTTCAGCTCTTGCCGACACTTGAACGAAAATCGTTTTTATATTCTTGCTTTGATCGGACTTCATGCAAGCTTCATGTTGTACTAACTCGGTGTATCATTAACTCGCCTATAGTTACTTATATTGTATGTTCACCAGTCGGCAACTGTAGCGACAGCGAACATCAACTTGTCGAATGGAATTGCCAGTGCGCACCGCAAAGGCTATCTTGCCTGTAGTCGGTCCTGTACCGCGCAGGACTCGGCCTACCAGTGTCCAGAAGTATGTCTTTGGCGTCTTCAAAGCCCTTCTGCTCCTTTCTGCAGCGTGGACATTATTTCCCCTTGTACCGACATCATGGTCGCTCCTCCGTTCACAACGAACACGAACCCTTACAGGCTTGAGCATCCAGAGTGCCGCCATCGATCCCACCGCCGAATGGAGAGATGACATCTGGCCTATCCGACCACCCACACCATGGGATATTTCTGTCGACTTCCCTTACCCCCGCATACTTGAATATGATGCCCAGGAGGGAACATGGTTAAGACTTGATGTTCACCCAAAGACAGGTGATATCGTTTTCGACATGCTCGGGGATTTATATTGCTTGCCCGCCGAATCTTACAGCCAGGACAGCTTGAGGTTTTCACGGGTCTCTGAAGCACGCCCTATTTTACGTGGGGTACCACACGACTCTGACCCGCATTTCTCATCAGAAGGAGACAGAATTGTGTTTAGGAGCGATGCCGAGCTGGGAGTGGATAATATTTGGGTTATGGAATGGAATAGATGTAATGACATGGATCTCAGAGATGTTCTTGCAAGGGATCAAGACGGTTTGAAGGAGTTTGAAGCTGAACTCCTAGCCCGAGGGATCAAGGAGACCACGGACAGGAAGAGGAGACGCCTAATGAGGGAGGGTCGTCTTGGAGGTGTGTACTCAAGAAATGCATATTCTCCACGCCGTTTTCAATTCTGCTCTCCTTTCATTAGCCAGACGTGTAACCAACGAAACCTACCGATATATCTCAGATGCCAGGTTCCACCCATCTACCTCCAAAGTCGTCGCTACCAAATGGTATACCTCAGGGCGCAGTCTCGGGGCCGGAGAGGGTTGGGAATATCCCGTTCCAGCTCTTGACGAAATTGATAAAGCGGAACGCACCATCGAAGCTGGCAGTGGCAGGAGACTCGTTGGTAGGAGCCAACCTATCGGGTGGACCCCAGAACAATACGGCGATCAGCAAATTGGACCGGAACAGTTTATCTGGAGAGGAGAGGATAGCCTGATTTATGCCATGAATACCAGGGACGCAAATACGTTCACTTATAGCAAAGGTTTGGCGCTCCCCGTGGGCTTACAACCACATCTGACTTACTCTGATGCAGACGTCCACAATGGAATTTACACCATCTTTTCACATAACCTGACCACGAACGAAACGGAAACACTGGTGGAGTCATTCCCCGGAGGAGCAAGCAGGCCAGAGCTTTCGCGTGACGGGCGCACTCTAGCGTTCGTGCGACGTGTGCGTGATAAAGAAGCACTGGTTTTAAAGTGAGCCGTCTCGCCATATGTAGGAGTTTTAACTGCACTTTTAATGAAATTTACCAGAGACCTGGTGACTGGCACGCTGAATCACGTCTGGCACGGTCTTACTTACGATGCTAGTGCCATCTCCGCGCCAATGGGTACATACCCTTCATTTTCTTTTACCCCAGCCGACGACGCGGTCGTCATTTGGGCAGCGGGCCAGATATACTTTGTGCCCCTTTTCATCAATGAACGGAGTGAGAAGGTTGCCGGCAGTATACCTCCCACCCCAATACGATTCACTGCTCGTATTGAGAAACGACTGGCCGAAACTCGAAGAGCCGAAATGGATCTCGTGAGGCTGGAGACACAGAAAACACAGCGACTCTACGCGTTCAAGGAACTTGAAGTTGATGATACGGGGGATAGAGCCGTGTTTCAAGGAGCAGGTGTGACATTTGTATACAATTTCAAGACAGAATCGATGGTGAAGGTTCCAACTATGTACGAGGATCAACCATACTATTCCCCTTCATTCGTGCATGGTGTGGACGATTTTGTCATTCACAGTCGGTGGTCGGATGAACACTTCTCGACGTTCGAGCTGGCCGATCTGAGATTGGGCGTTGTACACGAGCTGGTGGGTTTATCGCCTGGGCGTTACTATTCTCCCATAGTCTGCGAGTGTCCTGGAGCAAACAGACAACTTGCCTTCATAAAGACAGCCGGCGACCTCCTGACAGGAAATGTCGTTGCTACAGCCAGTCCCGGCTTATATCTTGGAAACATTATGTTACCTCCTGTTGGTTCTAGGATCTCGCAAAAGATCGCTATCCGCAACTTGCGTTTCGTCCCTTTGGAGATCAAGATCAACCCTCCTATGAAACTGCGGTTCATGGTAAACAATTCCAAATTGTTGGTCCAGCAGAGCAACAATGTATTTGTGATTGACCTAGCGGCCGGTCCCAAAGAGAATGGGCGCTATGCACATTACAAGCTTGCATCAGGGAAGATGTCTAAGGAACTGGCTGTTTCGCCTCAAATTTCCAAGGATGGAAGCGTGGTCACAGAGAATGCCGCGTTTGTGGAATTTTTCCATGTCTATTTTGTACCCGGTCAGAACGTCGGCGAAGAGCCCGTTTGGAGCAAACCTTCAAATGCCACCAAGGGACTGGCCAGACTAAGCCTGGATGGGGGACATGATGTCACTTGGAGTCGTAATGGGAAGAAGGTGTTTTGGTTCCTAGGTGATTTATATTTCATGCCGCCTCCGGGACATCCCAGCCATACTAATTGCTGCTGTCAGGACCCTACTTGCATTCCCTCGAAGTATCCAAGTTAAGACTATGTTCGTCAAGCATCGAAAATGACCCATGGACCTTTGGAATATCTTGCGTGAAGCATTTGTTGCGATATCAGGAGATCTTTGTGGAGCACTCGACTGACATTCAAAGGCTCAAGCGTGATGCTTTGGACTCCAGTCCTTTACGGGCTAGTTCTGGCGCACTGGCGAACGCTGACGTGCTGGTCATCGCCAACGCCACTATTCTCTCCATGGCAAACGGAAACCCGGCTTCCGATCTACTTCACAATGGGGTGCTTATTAGCCGTGGTGGAGTAATCGAATCCGTAGGCAACACACAATCCACAGCCATTCCGTCGGGTGCTACTATTATTGATGCACAGGGAGGTATGCCATATATCTTTATGATCCTATTAGCAAAGGTTATCTATTGATGCAGGGTTTGTTGTGCCGGGCTTTATTGATATTCATGCTCATTGGTCTGGCTGGGACACATTGTATCCTGCCAAATCATGGGAACACGAAACCTTCCTTGCTTATGGCGTCACAACCTTACACAAGTACGTACACTTGCATCAAGAGTATGGCATGAACTTGACGAGGCAATTTCAGTCCCAGTGAAGATAATGTAGCCGGTTTCGTGGAGCGCAGCAGACTCGAGAGTGGACAGTTTATCGGTCCTAGAATCTTCCAAGTGGGAAATATTATATATGGTGCAGGTTCCGAAGACCACCAGGATATCTCCGATTCGGCCGATGCATATTCAGCATTAATTCGAATAAAGGCCGAAGGTGGTCCAGCAAGTATTTCCTACAAAAACTATAATCTTCCTTCGCGGTACGCTAGTTGGTTGGCTTTGATTTGCAGCTATGCTCATCCAGATGTGGCAGTGCATCACGTCAGAGACTTTTGCTAGCGGCTCGGAACCTTTCTATGTTGTGTGTTCCCGAAGGAGTACGTGCTCTTGCTGCTTATAATATTCAAAGAGTACACCTGGTTTTTGTTTTCATAGGGCATGAATTTTGATTGGGACTTGACGTATATTGTCGATGGTCAAATGGGTTTGCCATTTTGATGAATATTCTCTGCTGACAATGCAATTCTGATAGGTATGACAACTGTCGAACATGCTTTGCCAGTCCCAGTGCTTTACGACGATGTGCTTACCCTTTATGCTTTGAGTGGCACTGGTTCTACTCCAACTCATATCGTCAATTATGGAGGGGCTTGGGGTGAACAATATGTATGGGCTCAGGAAGACCTCCCCAACGATCCAAAGTTTGCCTTCGTTGCCTTTGACCTTTGCTGTGCATTGACCTCCGTCAGATTGAGGCGGCTCACGAGACACGATATCTTGGAGGGTTTATCAGAATCAACTGCCAGGCCAAAAAATTGTATGTTTTTAGAAAGTGCGCTGTGCGTTTCATAACCGTTCTGCAGCGTATTCTCTGTTCAATACTTCCGCTTCCGTGGCAAAAATGGTACACCAAGGTTTGCGAGCCCACATTGGTGCTCACGGCGAACCTCCTCTGGGTCTAAACTATCACGCGGAAATGTTCTTCACTCAACAAGGCGGTCTAAGTAATTATGAGGTGCGTTAATGACATCCCTGTTTACTGGCGATACTATGTTGTTGTGCGAGTTAGGTTCTGCAAGCCGCAACGGTGTCAGCGGCGATTACACTAGGGATCCACTCATCCGTTGGAACGCTATCTAGCGGTAAACTGGCCGATTTCCTCGTTTACCCGCCTGGAGTTGACTTATTGAGCGGTGACATTCAGAGGACAAGGGATTTGGTGTACGTTGTAAGAGGGGGAAGGATGTGGAATGCATCGACAATGGAAGAGGTGTGGCCGGTATGCGGGAAAAGACAACGGATGCCTCCTTTCAACGCAGAATGAACTCGGATAAATATAATGTCGGCGGACCGCAGCAACCAAGTGTGGATATTAAATAAGTTCACTCCTACAAGTCAAACTCGAAGTCCGAGCCAATGTCACTATCGCTCTTCCTCGCGGTTCTAATGTTCTTCTTTGTTTTCCCGTTGGTAGCGGTCACAACTGATCGCATTCTTGAAGAAGGGTCATCATCATAGGCATCCTCTGACGAGTCATCATCTGAGTTGTCATTATTCGGGCCCTGACCACCACCAGGGTGACGACGCTCAGGCACGGAAATAGCTCCAACTGCCAGAAAAAGGGCTTCCAACTCTGTAACAAGTTTGATATCAATCTTGAAGAATAACTAGAGGTGTTGTTCACCTTCGATACGTCGGTCACGATCTGATCCCCAAGCGACTACCTGATTCAGAATCTCGCCTTTCTTATATATTATGAACATGGGTGTCCTAGAATCGGGCAAGTCGGGTATGCATTTGTTGCCGACGATGGACACGAATTTAGTGCGAGGATATCGCGCTGCGAGTGTCCGGACGTGCTCGAAAGTGCGAACATTCCGAGGGATGCTGTAAAATCAATAATATAAGTGCCCGGCTAACGGGAACTAACAAGTAAAGCCGCCAATGCATAGCATAGAAGATTCCCTGCACTCCAGATAATGGAGACGCACTTATTCTGGTAAAGAAAACAGACAACTGCTGTGCCTGTTTCTTGGTTGTCGTCCTCTTCGCTCAACTTGCTCGCCTCCGTCACCTCCCTGGTGTAATCATCCCTTCCTATGGGATACACTTGCCCAAAACGTGACTTCTTCTGCTCATGTCGAAGTCCAGCAATGCGTTGTCGTCGGTATTTCGCGATCGTCCGTTCGGTTTCGTCATCTGGAGCGTCTTCACTAATTTCTTGGAGCTCTGCCACGGTAAGATCGTCGAGTAGGTCGTCAAGGGTAGGAGAGGGTGGTAGTGGTGGTGTGGGAGGCGCTGGCTCGCGAGGAGGAATTATCCCGTGCTTCCGCAAAGCATCATTGCTAGAAGCGTTAGTGAGCACTATCGATTTGAAGCGTGAATATGCCTACAATTCGGTATCTTCGTTGGGGTTGATAGACATGGCAGGAAACAGGCAGTATTTAGACACCCGACTGAATTTTATCGATGCTGCGTAAGAAAATAAATACTGCGCACGACTAAGTATGCGATCAGGGTCCCGTGACTCGTCGGAAGGGACGCGTTTTCAACTTCAAGTTGTCCACAGAATCAACATGAGATGCCATCTCATTCGTTGCCCTTCCTGTTATCGTGACCATGGATAAAGTGGCTGGCATTGAAGAAAATTTTACTGAGGCATTGTTGCCCCGTCGCTATCAAGAGGAAATCTTCCATCGGGCGCAGCACACGAATGTTATCGCGGCGTTGGGAACGGGAAGTGGTAAAACTTTCATCAGTACCCTTCTCATCAAATGGGTCGCCTCAAAGGATTCCCTTCGAGGAAAGGCCATTGTGTTCCTGGTTCCAAAGGTTACCCTCGTCGAACAGCAAGCCAACTTCATTGCCATGCAGACACCACTTCGAGTCCTCAAATTGCATGGATCTCTGGACATCGATATGGCGGATCGGAATGGGTGGAAGAGGAGGTTCGAACATCATGATGTCTTCGTCATGACGGGTATGCAGATCTGTGATGTCAGTACATGTCGGTTTCGCGAACTGATCAAAATTATTATTTCAGCCCAGATATTCCTCAATTTGCTCACTCACTCGCATTGGAGTATAAGCAAGGCACGTTGTCATTGCGAGTTGCATTATCAATCTGAAAACAACAACACTGCAGGTTTCTCTAATGGTCTTTGACGAGTGCCATCACACCCGCAAGAGACACCCGTTCAACAGCATCATGTGTGAATATCTTCATACCCCTTCCGAGCAAAGGCCCAAAATATTTGGAATGACAGCGTCCCCAATTTCGGACCCAAAGGATCCAGTCGGATCCTTGGCGGCCCTGGAAACGAATATGGATTCGAAAGTCATGGCGGTCCAGGAGCATGCTGAAGAGCTCTTGAACCATTCTCCCAAACCTGCAGAAGTGCGTCACTGCTTTGTTCTTCTAGAATGGCAGGATTGTGAACGAAATGATGTAGATTGTCAAAGAATATCCCCCTCCGCTACACATCTATGACTATCCATCCCCATCTCTGTGGAAATGCCTGAATCTGTTCTATAACTGGTCAGAGTTGAATATTTCTTGGTCCAATATTGAAACACGATATACTGTGACATTGGATAACTTGGGACCATATTGTGCGGAGTTTTATCTATACAGCGAGATGAAACATCGTATCACTCCATTGATCGACAACTTGCCGATAGAGGCTCAAGGAGTAGAATCAACATCATTTGACGGCATGAAAACCGTCATCCCCTCCTCTAACTCCGCCCTGCTGGAAATCGGCGCAATCCTGTCAGATTTTCGGCCATTCTTTGAAGACGATTCAATTCCTGCAGAACTCCCACTTTCCGTTGGCCTCGAATGGTGCTCCCCGAAGGTTAGGGTCTTGGTTGACATACTTCTTGAGCATCATTCCCCGACCTTTCAAGGCATCGTGTTTGTCGAGCAGCGGCAAGTGGCTGCATGTCTAGCAAAAGTATTGCCTTGTATTCCCCAAATCAAACACCTCTTCCGATGTGCCGACATTATCGGGCAAGGATCAACGGAGGATGGGTTATCTAAAGGTGTGGCCCTCAAAAATCAGCATACCACTGTCAATTTATTTCGCCAGAGGACCATCAATCTCCGTAAGTCTTGATGTATTTTTTTTGCCCCTTCATTAATATTTTGTCCTAGTTATTGCGACGTCAGTTGCCGAAGAGGGTCTTGACTTTCCGGTACGTGAAATGTTAGGTGACCAATAACCTTGACGGTAATATCACGTACCAGGCGTGCGACATCGTCGTTCGGTTTGACTCCCTACAACATATTGTTGGGTATGTTCAATCTCGAGGCCGTGCTCGAAACAAGACTTCTACTTTCATCGTCATGGTGCAACAAGACGATGCTGTGAACCTCGCACGATACCAAACTTTCGTGAAGAGTGAGCCGGAACTCAAGCGTGTTTACCAAACACGACAGGAACACGAACAAAATTTGGATGGTGACGACGGTCCCGATGAGGACGATGATCCTGCCGATCTCGCTGAAAGAGAGCGATACGTGGTTGCTTCCACTGGCGCTTTCCTCACTTATGATAATGCCATAAACCTCCTCAATTACCTCTGCTCACTCATTCCCTGCGATGCTTTTACGCCGACCCATACTCCAAAATACAGCGGAGATTTCGAAGCCATTCTCCAACTCCCAGCTACGATCCCTTTGCCCCCTAAATACCTCGTCTATGCCGGGCCACGGAAACACTCCATGAGAGAGGCAAAGCGCGCCGTTGCGTTTTTGGCTGTCAAGGCATTGCATGCGTTGAATGTTTTTGATGATTACCTGCTACCTGTCGTGAGCGCAACTACAAAAGACCCCGTAGATGCAGACGCACGTCCTATCTGTGACGTCAGCGAAGTGCCAGAGATTTTGGATGTGCTCGTTAGGGATCCTTGGTGTATGGGGGCAACACTATTCTTGCACCCAGTGTACGTCGACGGGCAATGTACTGTTGGGATTGTCACTGGTACAATGCTACCCGAAACAGAATTGCATTGTCACGGTTCAACTGTGGTGATACGGAGGGGAGAGCACCTCATCCTAGATGAATCCAAGGCATGGAGAGAACGAGAGATGTTACAACAATTTACGGAACGGGGGATTTGGTATTGCATAACCGCCAGTCCTCTCAGGGCTCCTCCGAGCCTATTTCTTATTCCCCTGTCTAACCGTCATACCCCGGATTATGAGGCTATTGAGCGCTTGCTCAACCATCCCTTGGGCACCTCCGACTGGAGCAAGATCGGAGAGGACGATTATGACCGACTCATGATCGTGAACCGCAATCTTTTTGGTCTCCCACTTCTTCTGCGGAGAATTAGATACGACCTATCTCCGATGTCAACGCCTTTGCCTGACTCTCGAGAAAGTGCGTTTCCTACATACCGGGATTACTTTCTTGACCGTTGGAGTAGAAAGAAAGGTGTCCCACATGTCCCGACGGATGGCCCGCTTATCGAAGTACAATTTTTGCCTCGGTATTCAATGGGCAATTACCCCTTAACAGAACCTCCCCAAGATGTTGGCTTTGCCGTCCCCCAATCTGTGACCAAGATTTATTTGGCCCCCCAAGGTTGCTGCCGTTGGGTAGCCCTCTCGGAAGATATTCGCCGTGCTTTTCACATATTGCCTGCTTTATGCCACCGCCTCACCGATGTATATCGTGTTCGTCAGGCACGACTGGGACTTGGACTCCCGCCCATCGCAGACAATTTGCTTGTGGAAGCATTTACACTTCCGTCAGCCAATGCTGGTTTCAATAATCAGCGTTTAGAAACTCTCGGGGATTCCGTCCTGAAGCTTTGTACCACAGTGCACATCTTCAATAAATACCCATACCGACACGAGGGCCAGCTGTCGGACTTACGGCAGATCTATGTCTCAAATCGAAATTTGCTCGGACGCGCCAAAGATATCGGTCTAGAGTGTTTCTTAACGAGCGAGGGCCAAGTCGTTCGTTCGTGGAGGTATACTTCACCATTGTGTAGCGACTCGTTGTCGCAGCTCCGTTCGGTACGTTATTCGCGTCGCCAATTCCCGCGTCGAAGTCTACAGGATTGCATGGAAGCAACTCTGGGTGCTAGCTTTTTGACGGGCGGCATCTTTATGGCCCTGCGCACCGGTGAAGCCTTGGGCTTAGCCGTTGGCGGCCCATATCCGTGGTCTTTGCGGTATGGTAGGATACCGGAGGCATCTCCTGTGCCTTCCTTGTTCGAGCGTTTGCAGGAGAACTTGGGATATACATTTCATCGGAGCAACCTTCTGCTGGAGGCTGCGACGCATCCTTCCTTCGCTGTTGCGTCATTGGATCCCTCTTACCAACGCTTGGAATTTCTCGGCGACGGTGAGTTACCTGATTGAGACATTATTTTGAGACTAACGATTCAGTCAGCTGTGATTGATCTTGTTGTCATTAAATACTTGTTCGACAAATTTCCAGAAGCGACATCCTTTCAACTTTCCTGGTTACGGTCACTAGTAGTATGCTCGTCGGCCCTTGCTTTTGTTGCAGTTAAACGTCTGGAACTGCAGAAAGTTATCCTTGTCAATAATGCGGAACTCAGTCTTGCCATCAGCCAATACGTGTCGTTCTTGGAATCCTATTCGGGCGAAGATATCGTTCGGCATGGGTGGAAACATGACCCTCCAAAGGCGATTAGTGATGTCCTGGAAAGCGTTTTGGGCGCTGTCCTCGTGGATTCCGCGTACGATTTTGAGAGAGCATCATCACTAGCGCAACATCTCATGGAGGACGTCCTCTCCGCATTATCACCGTCGCTGACGATAAATCCTATTTCGGACTTGTTGGAGTGGGCGGCACGTTCTGGGTGTAGAGAAGTCTTTTTCCAGTGCGTGGTGCTAATCTGACCGTTGATCAATGATGTAATTGAAGTATTTTCCATACAGAAAAACTGCAAGCCGTCCGCAGAGCAATAAAATCGACAGTGTTGCCATTGCGGTGCATGGGAAAACTATTGCTGGCCCAGTTATCGCGGCTAGTCTTCGCGTAGCAAAGGGCCTCGCGTCTGAAAAGGCACTAGCCATTCTTAAAGACGATTCCTCCCAGAATTCCTTGTCACGATTGTGCACTTGCGGTGAACGGATGACAGTGGGTGACAGAGAGACACAAGATGAGAAAAGTGGAGAAGGTCCTATGGTATAGGATAATTAGAAGAAATGGTTGATATTGCTTGAAACATTTGGGTGATATTGTTCTTTCCCTAGTGCCAATCTTACAGTGTAGGTTTAACGTTTATAATAACTTCAACAAATATCAATTCAATAATCGTGATGGCACTCACTGAGGTTTATACTCGGGTTGGTCTTACAGGCTTTTTCGACCCACCTTGTCAACTTGTCATGTGAGTCACATTCCTTTACAGTGCAGCAGACAGTGCAGGCAAGTTGGACTCCCCCGGTTATGCCGAACCGCTCTTGAAATGGCCCGTATCGCAACCGTAACATTCCTAAATCACTTGAGAGCTCAATACTCAATTGTCGCCAGTGGAAAGAATTGCGGTATTTTGTCACACGTCGTGGTCATGAATGCCTCACTCACCACTCGCCTACTAGAACTCCAGAACCCGTGGCATTTTGTGGCTGCCGTGGCATTCAGTGCAAGCAATCATCCTGAAGCCGTTCCCATCGTGTTTAAGCACGCTTTAAAAGAGTTGAATGACGTCCACGAGGACCGATTATTACTTGCCCGGAAAATGCGGGATGCGTTGCTTAAGGCAGGGTTGATCTGCGGTTATCCTCGAGTGAGTCGGCCAGCGCATGCTCACAATAAGTAAATTTGACTTCTTCGTAGGTTATAAATGGTTTAACAGCACTGCATGAAGCGACTCCCCCTGAACTGCGCGATACTAAACCTTTGAGGTGCGTAAAATTCGGAGACCCGTTCATATATTGAACAATTGTGACTAGAAATACCCTAATCCCAATCGGAACGCATGAAAGACGGGGGAGTGTTTTGTTTCGCTCTTTATACGGTGAATCAGCAGATATGGTACAGAGCCTTCTGGATTCGATCTATCCTGACATGGGTAAACGTAACGTTTTCCCAAGTTGCAAGGCTCACATTTCCTTTTCACAAGGTTGGTTCTCAAATACGATTGCTTACGGTATTACATATGGATACGATGCCGTGACTTCTCCGCTCGAAACCACTTACGCCATCGTGGCTGCACTCATTGTTGGTGACACACCCCAACAAATAACGTGGCACATGAACAACGCGCGCAGAGTCGGCGCAACTGCTGACGAGATAAAGGCGGTGAGAAAGATCTCGATGGAAGTGGCGAGTCGGGCGGGTGTTCGATGGAAGGAAGGAGTGCCTGAGGTTGAGTGAAAAACCGGTTTACATAAGCATTGATACTACAACCATGAGAATAACGCTGAGGAACCAGAGATGTTCAACGCATCCATGGCGAACAGCTAAGGGTGGCTTGACTGTTTCTCTGGAACTAGCGGAAAAGGCCCTTGATGGTTTGCCTATTCCTGTGGAGATGTATTGGTGATTGGTGTTGAGATGTAAGCAAGACAGTTCACTGCCGTGCTCTATGATTGTATTCTGCGGAACCTAACCTTGTTATTGCACTTATCAAGACTTTGATCAGGCGCCGATATCGCACCGTCCAAGTCTTTCAGTATCCGACTTGAATTCTGGGGGAAATATCTGACTACTTCATTGTGGACAGACGCTAGAGATCCGATGTGCTTTTTAAGAGTTTCCCATGTTTCAGCCGGGTCATCAGTCTATGATTTGCAGACAGACTGGCCGTGGAAATATTTCAGGTCAGCAACCTTGTTAACCACCAGACTGACTGCATGAGCTGAGATCCATATTACACTTCAGACCAGCGGGAATATCAGCGGGCTGCTCGCGGATGACAGGCAGGACATTGCTCGTATCAAGGACCATACAGTGGTAAGCTGATTTGTCCGCGATCATACCTTCCTCGTTATTTACTATCCATCACAAATACCTAGAAGAATGAAACATGTGCAATCATGAGAGGTGCGCATAACAAAAAACAGCGGAATTACTTCACATGGATAGTTTTACGGAGCAGTTAAACGAGCTTCCCCGTGCTGAGAAGGCCACCCACGACTCCGGACGTGCTAGAGGACCATCATCTTGTTTCAATGGGACGCGCATTGGCTTCCTAGATATAATAGGCCTGGTTAGAGAGTCAGGATGCCGGCCTGCCCCGCATCTTTTAGTTGAGTGAACTGGCGGGTATTGGAAAGTCGACAAAAGCACTCAATCGCCGAGTTCGCACACGAGCGTGGATATCTGGGTGGAAGCTTCTTCTTTTCCCCAGACGACAGCGCTCTTTCGTGATCCGACGCTGGTCTTTCCTACCCAGTTAGCTCTGTTCGATCCTACATTCAAATCTTCGATCGGAGAGGCCTTGAACCGTTTTTTTCGCATCTTCCTCACAAGTTGACCTGAAAATCACATTCGGACTGTATTCGACCAAGGACAATCACACGACATTCATCTTTCACTATATCGAAGAATCAGTCGTTCAGCCTGACATTCGACTATTTCTTCAAGTCGGACTTACCAACCTTCCGAAACCACGAAGTATATCACCAGTGACTGGCCAGCGATCTGGAGACACTAGTTGTGACCCCCTGTGGTTACCTTGGCACCATTCACTCAAGAAGAGGTTTCTGATGCACTGTACCATCATCCTTACGCCACCCACATCTGATGAGTCTCCCCGTATCCATCACTCATCGTTTCCCCGACTTCATTATCAATCCACAACGGGGCATTGATCCAAGACTAACTGTTGTCGTGCCCACTCAAGAAAGACGACTCTATCTGTGTTGTCTGCAGTTGATTGAAACTAAACATGGTCTGTATTGGAAATCCATTACTATTGAATATCGAATAGCGAAGTCGACGATCTCGGGCAGAGGGTCAAGAAAGCATTTCCGCCTGAGTTGCAGTATTTCTGTCTTTATTGGTCATCTCATTTAATGGAGGCCAGGCTTGATGACGTGGAGGTGGCAAATCAACTGGATAAGTTTGCCCCTGAACTGGTTCGAAGCTATGAGCCTTCTTCATGCAACACCACTTGTATGAGAATGGTAAGATTTGTAGTTACTCTGGAATGGTATTGATGGGGTTTTATAGGCACGGTCTGACCACCGGCCTCTCACCCAATTGCTGATGGATACCGGTTCATTTTACATCACCAACTGTCAATTCCGACTAGTGCTCTGCACGTTTATTGGACAGGATGCCATTCACCCCGCGCAACACTAATCTATACTAGACTTATAAAGAAGACGCTTGTGACGGCACGAATCCTTAGTGATCACCTTGTTTGAACACTGTAGCCGGCAAAGGAATGGAGGTCAAGTCCGTGGCTTATTCGCGAGACGGATCGCGTCTGGCTGTAGAAGGAAAGGTGGGACAGTAGGGAGTATCAGGTGCCCACATTATGGCGTTTAAGCATCGAGGTTCGATTCGTTCGGTCGCCTTTCTGCCCAATGACATGCACTTTACCTCTACTAGTAGTGAAAAGACCATACAACTCTGGGATGCCTCCTCTGACTCACCCGTTCGGTTCTTCGAGGGGCACTCCGATGCTGTTAATTGCACCCCTATAGGTTCGTATCTAGCCTCAGCATCTACAGACACCACCATCTGCACACGTCTACTCTCGAGTCCCACCGCAGTCCTGTTTTTGCTGTCACTTCTCTACCTGATGGTTTCCAGCTACTTTCTAGGTCTCAGGATGGGGTAATTCGGCTATGGTTGTGGTCTCAGGGACAGAGATCAGAACGTTCAATAGCCACAGTCCGCTCAATCGCGGTTTCTCCTGATGTCCTCCGTTTGGTTTCAGGCTCAGATGACCACATGAAAGTTTTCGACAAACTCTCTGGTGTTGCTCCCATCATGACATTGTATGGTCAGTTTATTCGGTCACTTTCTCGTCTCATCGGTCGCGTTTGGCTGCGATCGGACCCTCTAACCCCAACCTAAGAGTATGGGACAGCATGTCAGTGAATTTGTCGCGACATTCAAGGGCTGAGCGAACGGTGTTGCTTTCTGGAATGCACCTGGTGTCGGGTGAGAGTTCTCCACATTTGTTTGATGCAAACACTCTCTCACCTTTCCTCAAAAAGTGTATGATGACAAGGCATTCAGACTCTGGGATGCCTCGTCCCGCCCACCTGATTTAGACCCTGATAATCATACGGACTTTGTCACCACCTTCACTTTCTCTTAGGACGGAGGAGGATACGAAAACAGTGCGTCTGTAGAACGCTGTCTCAGCCAAACACATTAAAATTTTCAGAGGCCACACTCGGCTTCGCCGGACGATTCACAACTGGCTAGTTTCATAGACAGCGGATCGTGCATCGTTACCCGGACTACCAACCAAACACTAACGTGGGACCTAGTGAAACGGGCGCAGCCGATCAGTTGCATTGATGAAGAGAACCCGGATCACTCGGGTCCTGTTATTAGTGGAAGTAGTAAAGGCTTCTGCTTTCACATGAGAGGGCCGCTGGCTGTGGATGGCAGAAGCGCGAGATAGTGAAGGCGCTTCATTCGAATCGCCCTCATTCATACCGTGTAGTATTCGTTTGTGTTGATGGTCAGGTCGTAAGAAGCAGTTCTGATCATTTTCAGCAAACGCATCTGCACTTCAAATTCATATTTCTGACCTATGTATCTCGTTACGGTGGTTTGCTCTCGGAATCAAATTCCGAAAATCCGAAAATTGAAAGTCAAAGGAATAACTGAGCACGTGCCAGCTCCAGGTAAACCTTTCTAGTAGTTGTTGTGAACCTATTGCAGGGCCACTTCACGCCTTCGAGGACAGCACCAAACGCTAACTGCGCTGATGGACGATTCGAGTCTCAGTGATGGCGATGGTTCTGCTACGATGCCCACGGTGGCTTCTGTCCTTGGTATAAAGGGCTTACTGCGCCTTCGACCTCATGGTTCCATCCAGAAAGCTCATGTTGTTTTACGACGCGTCGAATTGTCGGATGACTCAAGCGAAGATGGAGAGGCACGACCAGTGGTATATTTTAGTTTATTTGCTCAAAAGAGAATCGAGGTGAAGCCAGGAAAGGAGATCTTAATGGCGGTTTCTTCTCAAGACGGCACGTTGAAAGACCAGGCTGTCATATTCGAGGGTGATCTGCTCGGTAGTGAAGAAAACCTGGAGGATGAAGAAGAAGGTGTAGATGACGTCGTGGAAGAACACGTCTCCGACACATTACCCGTCCGCCAAGCCATTCCACCGAAAATGCGTAGAGCATGGACCAAACAATTTGAGGAGGTAAGCCCGATGTCAGGTAAGTTGATCTTCCTCTTTTGTCTTCCTGTTGCTTGTGCTCGCCACTGATATTTGTGATTCAGGTAACACCTTTGTGGCGACTTCTACCGCCTATAGGTCCTTCGGTGTACAGGCTCAACCACACTTGGTTTGTGAGGCTGTTCAGGCCCAACCTGCGCACCTTTCTGTATCAATCCAGGCTCGGGCGACGTGTATTTCAACTTCTGTTCAAGTTGATTGCCCACCGTCCCCTACGGACCTGTCTTTCGTCACTCCGATTAACATTTTCCCGAATTCAAGTAAGCTAACCAGCGATGTCGCCGTTGGATCCACGATTTCTTCTGGTGATATTCAACGTTCAAGTGAACTGTCAGAGGATATCGACCTTGTAAGTCACAGCGCAGGTAACATCAATTGTTACACCGAATTCTCACATTGTATCAAGGCATGGGAGAGTGGAGGAAGTCTGTCTCCTATGGAGCTCGATTCTTCTGGCAGTACACGTCCACCATCTCCTTTTCTTTCCTCACCGCATGTTCTTCCAGTGAACAATGTCACATGGACTGCATCGCCCTCTCGTGAATCATCGATTGCTTCAAGCTCGGGCGATCGCTTCGCTACACGGAAACCACTCAAGCGTCTGACACTAGAAGAGGAACTCGTGCCAGACGTTTACTCTTCTTCCCCTCTTCCGCCTCCAGTTAACGCGAACCAGATGGCTATCGATGCAGCTGACCCGGAACCAGCGTCTACCTTAAAGTTTACCCCGAAGGCCGAATCAATTCAGAGGACTCCCGAGGTGTTTACTCCCGTGTCGCGTTCGCCAAATCTGACTAATTGCAAACTTTCGGCTATGGATGCCCCCAAGCTGAAAGCACCAACGGAGAATCCTCGGTCAGCGTTCACAGCGCGACGGTCCACATCTTCAACAATGCAACACACTCCATTGGTGTCATCTGGTGAATTTCTTGCTGGAGATCAGAACCCACCGACACGGCGGGAAAGGAAAAACTCGTATGTCTCGTTACAACCACCAACAGCTGGAGGCGTGAGTTCATAGCTCTACCGTTCAAACTCCTGATTAACTTTACCAAAAATCTAACTAGCCGCCGTGCGAGGTAGATGTATCTGACACATCACGGCCTCGTTCTCCAACGAGATATGATACGTCATTGTCTCGTCCTTCCTGTCCCCCGAACGCCATTGCTTCCTGCAGCAAATCAAAATTTCCAGCCTTGCCTTCAGCGTGGAAATCCATAGCCCCAATGAATGGTAGAAGTAATCAAAGTTTTCCAGCTTCGTCAGCGTTGTCGAGGCAGCAGAAGCAACTCGCTGTCCGGCCGCTGCCTCTGCCATCGGGAACGGCTGCCAAAACTAATGTTTCTAGGCGGCGGTCAAAGAGGAGAGGCCGTAAGCGATGTTCACCGCCACCCAACCCAACATCTCTTGCCTGTATTCCTTCCGGCCCACTGTCAAATCCTTTAAATATCAGGCCCTCTTCAGATTCAATAGCCCATAATGCATCTCCTCAACCTCAACCTCTTACTGCGCTTATTTCTTCCATTCAGCCAACATCGAAGAAGCGTGTAGTCGTCGGTAGGGGTTGGCCATACGTACGCCAGCCCGGGTCCAACCCAGGAGCTGTAGGAAAACTTGCTATGCCTTCCACCTCTAAACATCCAAACCCGCAAGGTCATGCAATTATGACTGCTACGACTGGTTTGTCTACCCCACAACGACCTCCCGTCGCATTATCTGGTAGAAACGCGAACTCTGGCATATCATCCGAATCCGTCAACATTGTAATGCAATCATCATCATCTGCCTCATCTTCAGTGATTTCAGCATCTTCTAACAATCGGAAACACACTTCTGCTAGTGAAGCACACCCGGATGAAACTATCTCCACCGCCCACCACATCTTTGATCAGTGGGATATTTCTGGGCTGAAATCTAAGCCTCCAGGTGAGCGATTCTTGTTCATAATTTTGGTAAAGCATCTCTGCAACGACGACTGTCTTGGTGAACCAGTGTCCTTTTACCTAACTGACCAAATCAATCTTACCTGTCGCAGAACAACCCATTTTTACTTCCGTTTCATCTCTCAAGAAACCTATGTCTACATTGTACAATACCTCAAAGTCCGCTTTGCTAGATTCAATATCCAAATTCCCAACAATAGAAACCATTGATCACAGTCTACCTCCCGGATCCACCATTTTACGGCCACCTCCTGTCACGTCCATTCCAACGATTTCCCAGGGATTCACAAGACAACCTACACAAATACCTGGTGTGTCTTTCTTGCCCTTCGTAAATTGGAACCATTGTTCAAAATATTAAAGAGACTGTATCACACCGAGTTCCTCTAAAGCCTATCCGTCAAGTGGATCAGCGAGGAACTAAACGCGGCCTTTCTCCTGACTCCCGGGACCTGTATCATACGCAACCGCGTAAACGAACTTTCAAATGGCCAACCTTGGACAATATTCATTCTGTTAACTTGAAAGGAGAGGGAGACCTGGGTATTCGTGTAATCGCATTCAGTTCGGATGGAAGCCAAATTGCTGTGACCTGTGAGTCGTCTTTCCAAGGATCATGAATAAAGGTGTTTAAGTAATGACTGCTGAAAGGTTCTGATCGGACCGTACGGATATGGAACAATTTCAGTCATACAGAAATTGCTAGATTGGCACACAATTATCCAGTTGTGTCCGTTGCATGGATGGATGACGATACTGGAATTGTGTCCTTAGCAGACGACGGGCTAGTTAGTAAATGGACGCGAACGGTAAGTTTAGTTCACCCATCGCCATCAAATTCATTGCCCATACATACGTGATCATCAGGGTCAGAATCAGTGGCAGTGGGCAAAGGTTTTGAATGCTGGTAATGACTATAGGGCTGATGATGATTATATGTGTTTTGCTTACACCCCCGATCGCATTGCGGTGGCCTTTCCACGTAGTGGTGTCAAAGTGTGGATTTGGATCAAAGGTTGAGCCAACTGTTGAATGTTGCGCAAAACTCACACCGTCCTAGGTACATGGCAGCCTCAACGTTCCATCCTTCGACAAAATGTTACTTCTATCAAATTTGTTGAAGACGGAGAGGCTTTACTGGGAGGTACCCGAGATGGGGTCCTGTGAGCTATCTCGTCGATCATTATCATTACAGTTCTTGATGTTTCGTTCGTCCATTAGTTGGTACTGTCAAATACCAAATGGGACTCTTCGCGCGTACACATTCCTCAAATCCAAAGTGTCAGTGTATCTTTCTTCCTCAAGGAGAATTCAATCAAACCTCCTTATAGATACAGTATCGACGTCGACGAGTCAGGCGATCATGCATTAGTAGCTCAGATGGGAGGACGCTCCCACCTTGTCGGCATCAGGCAGGACGACAAGAAGGGTATGGTGGAGCAAGTGTACGCGAACAAAGAAACCGAATCTCAGACGAAGACCAATTTTGAATTTGGTGCCATATTTACGAGCCGTGGTCAAGCAGTCTTGTTTGGAACAATGGAGGGCTGTGTGCTGATATGGGACAAGAATGAGGGCGACGTAATATGTGGTCTAGATCATGGGGAAGGTAATCCTCTTACCTTAGTCTTTTTCACATGTTGAATTCCACCCCCCCTCCCCCCAGAAATTGACATCCAAGCTGTAGCGGTGAGCTAGTTGGGGAAATTATACTAGATGCGAGCTAATATGACGATATATTCAGAATTTCAACGGCGCACCGTCCTCAAAGCATGGGTGTTTGATCACAGGGACTAAACGAGGAAAGCTCACCTGGTGGTCCCAACCACACCTCAATTGCAAATCAGAATGTGAGTATGGCCTTCGTGTATAATGTTCAGCTAATAAATGGCATCAAGCCTCAGTGGATGGTTTGTGTAGAAGGTGAAGGGAAATCTATCGTTCTTGTAGCGTACATATCGTAGTGATTTTCGTACATGCTAACTTATCATCTTCCGAGTTTGCTTCCTACACTACTAACTTAGGATTCGCAATGTAGTAGGTAGTAGGATAATCGTTCACGCAATTTTAACGTAAGTGTGTAACAATGTTTGTAGTTGTTTGGCTAGGCTCGGATAAGGGTTTGGGTATATCAGGCCAACCGTCGCAACCACATGTACAGTGGCTCGTCCGACACCTTCTAAAGTACTCCGTTTCCGCCATTCACCTCGCTGGGATTTGTCGTCTTTGTTTTTGAACTTTGCATCCCCTAATCAGTTGTAGAGGTCGTTGACTAGGTCCTCAGGTGACCCATCTATCACGTTTGAAATGTTGTAACGGGCTGATGCACGATTTACATTTCAGCCCAAATCTCGCGTCACCAGGTTACGGACTCTTTGCTTCGTTGCTCCGTTCAGTAAAGTAAGTTTTGCGGTATTCCTTCATGAGATTCCTGGTTCCGCATCCTATGCACAGCCACGAAGCCGTGGTTACCATGCACAGCAGTCTTGGCCCGGAGCCACCACCTGCTCTTTTGGGATTGCGTTGTGTTGAACTGCGTGTTGAACTGTTCGTTGAACTGCTTGCGTTTTGTTCAGCTCTTTTCGCGTGACCGTCATAGACTCCTTTCAAGGATATG